>JACYXH010000416.1:380835-980835 GCA_026745465.1 Lota lota | reverse complement strand
GGCAGTACAAATGTGCATTGAACTATATCAGTGAAACAATCAGCTATATAATAAAAACAGCAAGGCTTTACTTTGGGGCTGGTATTGTTGTCCTGTTGTGGCGGACCGCTCCTTTGAGCAGTCGCAACAGCACATTTCACAGCAGTCTCCTAACCAGTCAACGACGGTGCACAGCCCTAGAAGGAAAGTTGAACCAATTGAAATTACTGTTGAAATTTCTGAATTTTGTAGAGATCGTTGTACCTTCTTCTCGCAAGAGCAAGGCGATACCAGAGACTACAACCTGTAACCCTATACAAACCCCTATGAGGTTTAGGGTTTCACCGAGCAATCTCATTTTAACTGCATTAAATGTTATGTTTCCATTTTGAGTTTCCTCTTAGAGTATATCCTATTATATTCCAACATTCTTATCACAGTGGCTATTTTCAATAACTAAATTATGATACATGATATTTGCCTCCGTATTGATATACTATAATATAATTGCATAATAGGCTTCTTAAATATATACATACCACTTTTAAGTTGTCACCACATAATTTAACTTCAGTTATTTTCCTATAGGTTGGACTACTGTCCATCCATGTCCATGAAATAAGTGGTAAGAATGTGGCAAGAGGCTACACATACAAATTATTGAACACTGGATTCGGGTACATACGCACAAGACAGGCACATCCGGGTACTTATGGTCAAAACGTCACAGCCGCGCCCCTTTGTGACGTGTGTTCGGATGACACCTTTGACAAGATTGTATGGATTTATTTCGTGTTAAACACAATTTTGCTATATAGACATGTCTAGTATTTATGGAGAACCTGCGCGTTAGCAATACCTTAATGATGAAGGTTGATCGGTCCACCATCATGCCCCTGCAGTTTACCCCGTCCAAGTGGACCAATGACCCGAAACATTGGACGGACGTTGCTTATCCCGCGTTCTACACGTTTGATAATCCTGACATCAACACATATTTGTTTTACAACCTGCTACACAACAACATGTTTTCGGCATTTTCCTGTTTCTCTCCTTAAGTGACGGCGCGAATCTTTCCACTAATTGCCTTAGCAATCGTTGAGGGCGAAGTTCTTGACTTCGCGGCGCTCAGCTCGCCCTCGCCTCGTTTCTCCGGAGTCGTATCGTTGAAATGTCAATCATTTCAGTCCGTTTCACAGTAAAGAGACCATGATCCGCCTGATTTGATCTGTGTCATGTAGACATATTACAAATATATTTGTAATTATTACATGGCATGTCCTTGCGATTGATTACAACTGATAATAGTAATATCAGGCGAGTTAAGACCGTTCCTCCATGGGACCGGATTGCCTGGCTCTGTAGAAAAATACTGTAAATCCAATTGTTAATCTTTCCACTGTCTGCTCAAGCACACAATGCTGTGCTTAAAGGCATAGTCTCTGTATCATTTGAAACGCAACCATGTAATAATGTACTTGATACCATTTTATTTTATTTTAGCATACACACAATTGATCAAACTGCAAGCTATTTACTAATAACACCAACAACCTGTATGCATTCTCTTTCTTTATTATGTCTCTGTATTCATTTCGTGTTGGTTGAAGCATAACTTGAACATAGGTTTAAGGGTGCGTTATGAAAGGAACACAGACGAGCAAAAATTACAAATTCACATGGACAGAGTGAACTTCTGTTATTGGCTGAAGCCTCGCAATTTAACACAAAAAGCTGAAACATTTTCAACTTCTTACACATTCCCTGGCCGTTTCCTTCGACTCGCTTCGCGTAGCCATCTTTGGCTCCTCCCAACTTTGCCTTCCAGCGCCTTCTGCCGTTGGAAATACATCTGATGGTGCCGCCCCTGCGGCCAAGTAGAACCGTGACTGAATTACAATTGTTCATTCTCTTTGGGAACATTTATTACATAACAACCTCTTCTGCATAAAAAACGTGAGCAAACCAAAAACGTCTGATATATGTATTCTTATTCTTATTAATAACAATAATTCTTATTATTATATATGTTGTTGTTTAACATTAAACCATATATAGCATACAGTATGTGCTGTCAGTTCCCATGCATGCCAGCAATTGCAAATAGTATGCAAGATGCGGGGTTATTATAAATATATTATACGATTTTAAAAACATTTCCGTATTCTACTTTTTTAACTACGTGGTTTAAAATCTCTGACAGTAAATATGCCGCACTATATATATAATATTTAGTGTCGGGGGCGAGATAGTATTCAAGGGGTTCGGGGATCTGGCATCACTTGCTAGGGTCTGGTCATTTGGCCACCACAAGTAGCTAACCCGTAACGCTCAGTTTTCTCAGCAACATACTTCGGACAAGCAGGTTGGTCACAGTTCTATTATAAAATAAATGCAAATACTATGGTTTATGTGCTATATGAATAAAATGTTCCAATGATGAATTGATGTTTCCGACTACGGCTGTCCTTAAAGTCCCAAGTAGAAAAAAAATGTTAAGAAACTGCCATTTCTTCTGTTAGCCAATTAGCTCTAGCTCTTTTTCAAGCTAGTTGTCTAGACAAGATGTACACCTTAGCTCAAGTTGTAACGCTTTGCTATTACTGTGTATTACATCGTGTTGCATGCCCTGATAGTCCAACGTGTAAAATTGTATTCTTGCATTGCCACATTTATTTAAATTAAAGTTTATTTACGCAGAAATTGGTGCACTTAGGGAGAGCTTGACAAGTCAATAACGTTACTAGTTTAAAGGAAAGGAATCAATAAATAAAACAAATCTACATGAACATTGGTTGTTTACAAAACCTTGACTGCAATAATCGGTCCACCCCTTATGTTCGATGCAGTGTTTCAGCATACTTCGATTTGTTGTTTTTAATATGTGGAGACCCATTCGTGATCACGGTAGACTGGACATGATGGGACGAACTAACGAAAAATAAAGCTTGCAGCTTAGAAATCTAGGGTCGTATTTCCTCTGTAAAAAAAAGAAGGTACCCCTTTAGAACCCAGCTGTCAGGCTCAATGCTAATATCATTAACAGTGAAAGGGGTTGTGTCATATTTTTTTTTGCATAGAGCCCCATTTAAATGTACTCAATGTCATCAGTAGCTGGACGATATAAACATTCCCTGCCATGACGCACACACAAAAACCCTTTTCAAACGCTGCGTGGTTTTCCGTAGGATGTCAGAATGGAGTGTGGTCCAGCCCTGCCAGACAGCCTGGTGCTGGAGATCTTCCTCCATCTACCCCATGATGCTGTGCTGAGCGCTGGCCTTGCCTGCAGACAGTGGCTGGCTGTCTCCCGAGATGAGTTCCTGTGGAGAGAGCTGTTCTACAGCTACTACCGCATTCCCCGTTCAGTGCCTCGACACCCAGGTACCTCAGCCCTCTCAGTGAAGTAGCTTTGGCCTTTAATTATTCTGACCTCTTAAAAGGGCCCCTGTTTTAATTGACCACCAGGTGTGATGATGTTGATCAGCCATTACAAGCAACATAAAAAAAAGTGACACCACACATTGGAGTGGAATTACTTTGTTTCACAGATACTTCTGAAAATTATTATGCGTGAGTGCGTCTGCCACGATTGTAAACAGTTCCAATAGCACTTTCATGTTTTGGAATCAATGTGGGTCTGTCAGTATGTCGTTTTTGGACAACATAACAGTGAATCAGAATACATGTGCCTTACAAAATCTCTTATCCCAAAGACCCATGTGATTTATTGCTATTGTTTACATACGTGGCAGGTGCCTTCACGCAAACTGTTCTTAGGCAGAATCTGCACAACAAGGGGATTTTGACCAATTAAATTGGTAATGGATGTTTTAGTGAAGCCAGGAGAGACTGTCACGATGGTTTGATCACTCAGACCAGTATTGTCCGTTAAACAACAAAACAACCTTCAAGTCTTAAGAAGTAGATCTGTCAAATCACAAATTCCATGAGCAAGAAATCCAACTATCAGTGTCCATCAACCCTGCTAATAACTCTCTGTCATGGTGTTTCACGATGTTCAGCTGGCGGTGGACATAAATACATTGTCTTAATTGCATGCACTGTGGCTAAACCCCTGCGGTGTGTGTGTTTGTGCGTAGCCTCCGTGTCGTGGTACAGGGAGTTCAAGCGCCTGTTCGACTGCATCCCCTGCGAGGAGGTGCAGACCCTGACGGAGCACCATGACCAGGTCCTCCACCTGGCCTTCTCGCACAGGGGCCACCGCTTCTCCTCCTGCTCCAAGGATTGCACCATCAAGGTACGTGCGTTAGAGTAGTACGCACTTTGCTGAGTTGTGCTAACAACTTTTATCGCTAATGATAAAAGAGACGACACTGCATTCTGGCCTGTTGTTGTTCTTGTTGTTGTTTATAGAAACTGGGTCATGCAGCTCTTTGAGTTTTTGTAGTTGTCTCCCATTTTGAATGTATACTTTGATTGTTCTCAGCCTCACGTATAAGTCGTTTTGGATAAAAGTGTCTGCCAAATGGTCTACCAGCTGGTAAAATATACCACTTTACGTGTGGTACTTCTGAGTTACAATTCCTTTTTAACTGTTTTTCTTTTCCGTTATTGCCCTCTCACATGCTTTAAAAAGAGAAGTAAAAAAAGAGTGTTTCCCTTTTTCTTCCCTGCACGTCCAGCTGTGGGACACAGAGCGTCCCGATGGCATAATTTCCCTGGTGCACAGCTCCAGTATGCTCCATTTCAACTGGGCATACACCCAGTTCTCCCAGTTCAACGCTGACGACAGCCTGCTGCTGGTGTCTGGGGTCTACCTGGGACCGCACCAGTCCTCCTCTGGGGAGATCGCCGTCATCAGTCTAGGTGGGATATGTACACACACGTCACAATACACACACCTTACAATACACATCACAATACACACATATCACCACACACAACCACACACACAAATCACAATATACACACACACATCACAGTACACACACATCACAATACACACACATCACAATACCCACACATACACATCACAATACACACAAACAAATGTCACAATACACTACAGGCCAGTTCATCGCTTTTTATGTGCTCATGTGGGGTTTTCTTCATTCTAATTAAAAAATAATTTATGTTTAAACGAATAGTTATGCTTGTTATGATGCCTTGTAGCCATTATCCAGTGTGTGTAGTGTTTTGATGGCAACATAAAAAATAGACCTGATTATCAACCTGTATCTAACAGGATTGAACAAAACATGATAATGCTGCAACAAACATAATAGTTACTACACTATTTTCACGTGTGTGTGTGTGTGTGTGTGTGTACGCGCGCGCGCACGAATTGGCCTTTTCATCCCATCAATCCCACCCAAACGCATCATCATCACAGACAACTACACGCTGCTGTCGCGTGTGCGGAACAAGCCCTACGACGTGTTTGGATGCTGGCTCAACGAGAGCCACCTGATCTCTGGGAACCTTCACTGGATCGGCAACATCACCTCCTGCTCCGTGTTCTGGCTCAACAAAGCCTTCCAGGTCAGACCCACACTAGAGCTGTGTGTAAGATTAGGGCTGGCCCTGACTAAGAATTTCGTTAGTTTACTAAAAGCAATCCTCCCGACTGTTAGTCATAAAACGAGTAGGGCTACTCGTTTTGTCTCCGTTTTTAGTTTACACATATCGAAAGTCAGTTTTAATGACCACGTCTTTAGTTCCCCTTTTCCATCTTTAGTTCCTCCCCCGTTATTCAGAGCATAAATATATTTTGAATATCCAAGATCTAATAACTTTACCACTACCCCCATGATGCTATACATTTTACTTTCAGTTTTGATGTTGGTTCCCGGCAGGAATTCATTATTCTGAAACTTGTCCAAAGTGGGGGAACTCCGCCAATCGGGCCATCCAGTAAATGTCAGGGAATTAACCTATTTTAGTTAATAATTTGTTGTTAAAGTAGTTTGACAACAATGAATTCATACCGGTGTTCTTTCTATACAGTGTATACCGTCCACCCCTAGTTTTGGGTGTAACCTGGCATTTGGTTATAGCTTATTTGTGTGACACGACTGGACCTACTTTACCTTCGCATTAGTCAGATGTTTGACTAATAGTTTGTTCACAAGGATGCTTGTGTCATGTGATACATGGTCAACTTATTTGAAATGCACCGCACTCATGTGTTCCTATGAGATAACCCCTGTTAGACTGCTTAGAAAGCCAATGGTCGTGCAAGTTGGATGCTTATTTGAATGGCATCTGTGTAAGTCTCTTAAAAGAGGGAGAAGGGGCCATTGGGCATCAAACACAACCTCTTTCTTGGGAAAGATGCAAGCTACAAAGAACTGAGGAATTGGATCTTGAGAGGTAATGTGCGGGACCGAGAATCCTCCTATAAGCGATCTGCAACTATAGGTTTCAGAACAAATATGGCTTGTTTTATAAAACTTGATGTTAAGGGTTCTCTGTGCGTGTGTGTGCAAAAATAGTCTTCTAGCCTACAGAAAAGTGTCAATGTTTTTTACCATCTCATATTTTTCAGTGGAAGTATTGACATAATGGTGCTATTCATCAGAGGGCACAAATATTCTGTCTATTTGTTGTTTTGTATTTGTTGTATATATTCTTTCTACATATCTTGATGCTAATGTTTCAGCGGAATCACATTTTGCTCATTACAACATAGAAACGAGCACCAATGATGAATCAGATTCAAATCAGAGCATTCCTCTCTCAGAGCTCTAGAACCATAATTGGCCGTGTGAGCAGCCATTTCCTCCTTCATTCCCACCCAGGACATCGAATCAGAGAACGTCAACGTGGTCAAGCGACTCTTCCAGATCCAGAACATCAACGCCAGCACGGTGCGCACCGTCATGGTGGCCCACTCCCGTCGCCACGACAACCCAGACCTGCTGCTGGACTACGAGGCCCAGTCCCTGGCGCGGGCCCAGACCCGGGCTCGCACCCAGAGGGGCGGACCGCACCAGACCCTGCGCTTCGACCTCGGCGGCACTGACAGCGAGGAGGATGGAAGTGGGGATGAAGACGACGAGGATGAGGAGCACCAGAGACGTCAGGGTCTCTCCACGGTGCGGCTGCCTCAACCCACGTCTTCAGGTCTGGAGGTGTTACAGGTGAGCCACTTCGAAGTCGTTGAGTCGTTTTATATAACAGAATAATATCACAGCGATGTTACCACATCGAGTCCTCGGATTCCGAATTAGATGCAGTCCCTTATGGCCGGGTATAGCGACTTGTTTTGTCAAGATAAATTGCGGCCTTAAAGCTGGGGTTTGCAACTAGCCAGAGTTGGATCGATTTTGAAAGTATCCAACCGGCCTCCCTCCAAAGCCACTCTCCCAAAACACATGAACGCGCATTGCCTGACTAGTGCTGGGCCGACTACAATGATTGAACTGGCTTATCACAGCCCTGCTGCAGCCACAGATTCTGGATTTTATCCAAACAAAATTGTCAGAGCATTTGATTTATGCAAAATAAACAAAGTAAACGATAAATTAACAAACGCCACCCTATAACAAAACAGTTTAACAAAAAAAAAAAGAATACAGTACTACTTTGGCATAATCTACAGGAAATGTTAATTTAGCCAGACACTACCTGTTAACAAAACAATAGTTGCGCTATCTGCTGTAGAAACAGTGTATTGCGCAAAATAATGAAATTCTACATCAGACCGTGTTCCGTTTTCCTCCATCACGGTGCACACGGTATTCCGTCCCCCGACGGTATTCCGTCCCCCGACGGTATTCCGTCCCCCGACGGTATTCCGTCCCCCGACGGTATTCCCTCACATCCCTATACAAAACTCATTCGGACCTAGGTCCAGAACGCCTTGTTTCGTGTCGCCCTGCTGTCTTAACCACGGCCGGTCTCTATTCTGCTCCTCTGGGTGGCCCAGCGCTGTCGGGGTGCCGGCTCCGCCGAGCTGGAGGCCGAAGCCACGGTGGCCCGGATGATGGGCCGCGCGTACACCAAGACCCCAGACCCCTCACTCATCACCCCCTCGGCCCCCGGGGACGGAGAGGACAAGACCTACCTGCTCTTCACTACCGGAAGCCTGACGTACTCTCCGCACCAGATAGGTACAGTAGCACGCACCCAGACCCCTTGGGGCTCACACACAGACTGGATCACATGACCAAATACTTGGCAATACATTGTGGATGACATGGTTGATCCGTAGGCATATTGCCTGTTTTGCCTTTTGTTAATGCCAGTTATAGTATATACACGATTACATTGGGATATGGTCAATGTGGACTGTATTGGTGTAAAAAAAGGAAGGGTTAATGTTTGAGGTTTTTAATTTTATAATGAACAACATTAACATGGATTCATTTCTAATTCCAATTTAATCATTTTAGCAGGTACTTTTTTAACCAAACTGAGTTGCAATGACTTCACACAGATGCAGTGTTGTGTTTTGTATTTACCTTTCCACTAAATGTATCCTTTGCAAAGCTGCTTCTCTTCCTCCTCCTCCTTTGTTAACCGTATGCCTCTGTCTCTCCCAGGCATCAAGCGCATCATGCCTGACCAGATGAGCACCAGTGGGCCCGTGCTGGGAGAGGAGCGTAGCTCAGAAGAGTTCTTTGACTCTCTGGACCACGTGATCGACATCCACGGACACATCATCGGCATGGGCCTCTCGCCAGACCACAGGTACGCCACAGAATGGATGAGCGATGTCTCTTCTGTCTCTGGATGCTTCACATGTACAGCTAGAGATCACATACATATTACTTAAAAAATTACATTATTTAACATATGTTGGTGCTTTCCCCAGATCATAGGTACAGAAGATGATTAGGCAGATGGAAGTAATATTCAATTTCTCTTCCAGCTGGATGTTTTATGTGTATATCTGCAGATGAAACCATAGGCACCGCTGACTCATAATGATTACGCGCAACTAGTCATTGATGCTTATTTAAATATGAGTAGCAGACAACTTCTTTGTACTCTGGTCTATATATTTAAAGGGTAATTAAACCCCCATTCAAGCAGGAGAACCACCCAGGAGATTTAAAAAAGGGAAGCTGAGGCTAACACATTGACACAAAGTCAACACATTGGTTCCAAATAAGGAGTCTGTGCCAGGGGCGTTGTCAATACCCACAGCACGCTCGCTCTAGCTGGGGTGCAGTCAATAGAAAATGACCACTCTGGAGAACCGTTTTTAGTCGGGAAGTAGCAGAACCCTAGCATTTTACAGAAATGTTCCCCCGTTTAACAACGTTATACATTTTTGTCAAAAGTAACCCAACAATTCTTTGTTAGTCCCGAACAGAACGGGTTCAGCTGAAAAAAGGTCATAGTGGTGTTCTTACTCTTTGATGGAAATAGAAATCCAGAGGAGCTCCATGATCCGGCCCGGCTGTCGTTTTATTCCCCCTGTCTACCTGAAACAGGTATCTGTACGTGAACAGCAGGGCGTGGCCGGCCGGCTGCGTCATCTCGGACCCCATGTCCCCCCCGCCCATCGCCGAGGAGATCGACCTGCACGTCATCGACCTGAAGAACCTGCGTGAGGAGAAGATGATCCTGCGCTCCCACAAGGCCTACACGCCCAACGATGAGTGCTTCTTCATCTTCCTGGACGTCAGCAGGGACTTCGTCGCCAGGTCAGTGCAGCCAGAGTTACGCTTCTACGGCGCAAACGCCTACTTAAGGATTCCACAACATGCTTGCATACTTCTTTTGTGTCATCCAGTTTTAACATATCCAATAAACATAGCACATGGTGAAGTCATTATATGTGACGTTATCGTTGTCTATTTTACAAAATGGAATTGCTAACAAGCTAGTAGCAGAAGTCCTTCACCGCTATCGATCTATGGCTGGTAACGAGAACACGCAAGCTGGGTAACGTCGGGACATCAAATGCTAAGCTAGGCAATGCTAGCGATAGTTAGTCATGCTCGTTTAGACTTTTCTTGATTTGTTAAAACGGTAAAAGATTTACCTATTTTCAGAACAAGTTAATAATCGACATTATCTACTATCCATTACCACAATATCCACTATCCTGCCATAGGTAAACGAGGGAGTGTTGGCATTTGACGTAGTTTCAAGCAATACTTTCATGTCTCTTTGGAGTTCTCCATAATGTGGCCGAGCAAGTGGCTCAGGAAACCCTTATTTGGGCAGAGACATTTTATTTGGGTGGTCTATAAATCGCTCTGATTCTGATTCTCCCCCCCCCCCCCCGCCACGGCAGTGGTGCGGAGGACAAGCACGGCTACATCTGGGACCGCCACTACAACATCTGCCTGGCGCGGCTGGCCCACCAGGACGTGGTCAACTGTGTGGCCTTCAGCCCGGCCGACCAGGAGCTGCTGCTGTCGGCCAGCGACGACTCCACCATCAAGGTGTGGCGCTCGCCGCGCATGGTGCGCCTGGCGCGGAGCCACGCCCCCCGCCGCAACCCGCTGCCCACCTGGCTCCGTCGCTACAGGACCCCCGCTACCACGAGGAGCACCACCACCCCCGCGGTGGAGAAGGAGGAGGAGGAGGAGGACAGTGAGGAGAGAGACGGGTGAGGGAGAGACTTTAACACGATGATGCTTTCTAAGGTGGCTATACATACATGCCAGGTATATATGTCTATATATCTGTAGATATACCTAAATATATATATATATATGTATGTATATATATGTATGTATGTATGTATGTGTATGTATATGTATATATATATATATGTATATATATGTATATGTATATATATATACGTATACATATACGTATATATGTATATATATATATATATATATATATATATGTATATGTATATGTATATATACGTATACATATACGTATACGTATATATGTATATGTATATATATATATATGTATATGTATATATATATATATATATATATATATATATATATATATATATATATATATATATATATATATATGTATGTATGTATGTATGTGGTCTGGATGTATAATGTTTACCTCAAGCTGTACACTCCCGTCCTAGAGCAGTGTTTTAGCCCGTTTGGTCCACTGAGACACTGGATGTGACTTGAACTGGACACAAGGGGGCGCTGATGCAATCTTAATTTTGTAAGAAAGGCCATAGACTTTGTTTGTCTTCTTCGAAGGGATGACTTGAAATGGAACACTAATTTTGAATGCTGACAGAGTAGATGCCCAGATGGAGCGTTTTGTAGCCATGAGCAGAATGCTGCTGCCGATCTGACACATGAGGAGGGGTTTCCCAATGTTGGAAGGTCAGAGATTATATATATATATATATATATATATACTAAATGTGTTAATAACATGTGTTTGTGGCTTTCATATCCTGCCATACAAAGGCAAAGTGCAGTAACTGAAGATTTGTTGAAAAAAAACAAGTGTGAGATATTAAATCAATATTAATAAAAGATTGATAAATTGTGTGACACATTTTCGCTTTTCAGTCCGTAACTCAGGGGGTCTAAAATGCAATGCAACGGCTCAGAGAGGGGAACGTTCAACATTGTGGTCTGCTTTTTATCTCCCATGTCACTTCCCAACGTTTATACGGCCCAATGATAGATGATAGATCACTCCTTATGGTAGAATTGGCAGTGGTTTTATTTGCAATGGTTACTCATTTGAGATCAAATTGGCAGGACAGTGTAGCAGCTAAGACTCCCAGCCCAAAGGTTCCAGGTTCATTCCCCAGTGTGTGCAGCCTGCCTCTAGGCGTGCTTGAGCAAGATGCCCTTACCCCCTACCTGCATCACTGCAAATTGCATTGGATTAAAGTGTCTACTTAATAGTATATAGATTAACATGCTCATCAAGCTATTTTTAGTTTTATGCTTATTGTGACTTTTTTGTTAACGGTTGGAACTTGTAAATTGCAGTTTAAGAGATAAATCAGTCAGTTAACCATATAACGGCGAGCCATATAGGTTTCAGTACATCCAAATAGATGTTGACTTGCATTACATTGCTTAGCTACATACCGTTAACACATGATTTTAAAACACTCCTGCCACCTAATATTTAAGATGACAGATTCAGTCCAGTCAGGTTATTGGCGAGTCTTGGCGCATTTGTATCCTTTGAAGACTTGAAAACCCTTGTAAAGCCTTTTCATACTTTCCCTTAAAGTCCCCCCTCCCCAGGCAAGTTGCACCTATTTTATACATCAAATCATATTTTCTTCATCAATTACACAGAAGTGTAACGGTTGGAGCGTGATGTCGCTGGCTTATATAGTGAATAGAGAATCAATTATTTATAAGGAACTCATGGTATTCACTGTTTAAGTGAGAAGCTTCCCCTTTAAAGGAAACCAAACTCCCATTTTAAGCCAATCCCTGCCCACTATCAAATTTTAGTCCATATTTACATCTTACCCTATGTTATCCTTACCTGACGCGCAAGATGGTTTGTTACACAGAAACATCTGTGAAGTCGTCATTGGAAACAGGCAGGCACTTAAAATAAAATACTACTTAGGGGATGGATGAACCATCTGTCAATCACGTAGATCACATATTTCCTCAGAGAGGGATGCAGATTGGTCCAAACCACTGTAGCTCAAATAAGTTGTTTTAGGGTTTGGTTTTCCTAAAGGTCAGAAGTCTTTCCCAATACCAATGTTTCCAAGCTTTCAACTTCGCTCGCATATGTTGAGATTTTTAGCCCTTAACTTAATATTTCTCAACAGAAGTTTTTACAAACATGACATTGTGGTTGCTTCACTTCTGCCTTCAAAGTAGAATGTCAGTTAGAGCAGGTCCATACATTCATAGCATAACGTTTTACTAAGAACAATAGTGAAATAGCCATGCAAGAATGGACTTCACCTCAGTTCAACAAGAGTTCACCATGAATCATATAACATCATGATTTATCATCTGTGGCATTCCTAAAATTTCAACAAAACCAGCCACACCAAGGTTTGGCTCCAAATGATGCATATCCTTCTTGAAATATGTCATCCTTCAGTACCCATTCAGCCTAGTACTGAGAGAGCACTGACTTTCATGCTGGCCCGCATTCATCGGATGTTCTCTTCTTGATGTCACCTCCTTAGATTATTTACATTGGGCTTTTTCTTTTGCAAACGTCTACATTTTCCTTTTCTAAAAATGTCGTTTGGCAATTGTGTGTTGTAGTTTTGCATGTGAACATCTTCCATGTCGTTTTTGCCAGGTATCGACGGCCATATTTGTTATGTTTCTTGTTAATTTCTATTAGAATCCTAGAATTGGAATACAGCCTCAGTGCTCTGTTGTGAAGTTTCAATTGAGTTTGGAACTAATATGAAACCAAATCGTATCATTTGAAAATATTTTAAATGGAATATTACTTGACTTTGACCACAGGAACTGCACTTTGGCTTTCATGGAGTAAACATCATTGAGGTTAGCACTAATAAGACCTTTATCAATGAAGATGGCAAAGTTCTGGGGGTTAATCTGGGATGATGGCGAACAGTATTTATTTTTGTCACCATAGTCATGTGCATGAATGCATGACTTTTGATTTTTATAACCTTTAACATCTATCGTATGTATACTGTGCTGGGATTCAAAAGTACGGCATAGGGGTGTTGATAGATTATTCATCAACCAACATCATCAGGATGCTGGATCGTGAGCAGTACAGGAAGGCCAAAAACGGCCTACAGAAGGCCATTAGAGGTGCAAAAAGGGCATATAGGACTAAGCGACCATGGCTCTGACCCCAATTGGAATGAACCCAGAGCAATGAGGGGCTACAGTGAGGCCCAGTCACTGTGAGATGAGCTGAACCCCCCCCTAGGCCCTCAGGGGCTGAGCTGATCCGCCAGCAGTGGTCTTCAGTGACATCTTCAACCTCTCCCTCAGCCTGTCTGTTCTCCCCGCCTGCTGCAACAGAACCACCAGTGTCCTTATGCCCAGGAGTACCAATGTCACCTGCATGAATAACGACCGCCCTGTAAGCATTGACCGCAGTCATGATGGAAGTGCTTTGAGCGGCTAGTCAAGCCATGAAGTGCTTTGAGCGGCTAGTCAAGTCATTCATCGGCTCCTCGCTGCCTTCCACCTCAGACCCTATGTGGACCTGGAGACATTTTGAATGCGATTGGATTTTCTATCAATTTGTGTCGTGTGTTTTTGTGTTGAGTTGTCATTTAAGGGTTTGTTTTTCATCCGTCACCTCTGCTATGCTTTTTTGTTTTTGTTGACCATATTAAATAAACAGCCTGAGTTTGCTCAAATATGGGACAAAATGTGTGCATTTTAATTACTGTATTAGGCCAGTGAAATAAATGGCAAACAGCAACCACCCTGATCACCAACATTACTACCCATTACAGCTCGTTTACGTCTCATTGTCGTATTGTCACTTGATCACTTTTCAGTCCGTAACTCATTGTCAAAAATGTAGTAACGACAAATATGGGAGTTTATCTGCAGTGATAACGCTCTGCCTGTTATTTTCTAGGCAACACCCAATTGTATATATAAAAAACAAGCCCCCATTGTTTGTATAAAAAACATTGGGATATTGCCCCGATGCTCAGTCATTACTGTAAATTATTAAATGTTTTAGTCTAGCACTTAGATGAACAAGTGAAACCTTTTTCAGCAAAAAATACAAAGTGGCAAGTACAATAAAGCATAACACCTTTTATTTATTAGCAAAAATAACTGACGTCTGTGTGAACTGATTAGTTTAATATTTAGTAACCATCAAACACTATTTATGAAAACACACCCAAACCATTCTTTGCACATATTTGCCATTACAAAAACGTTACAATAAATAAATTGTCTATCAGCAGGTAGGTTGGATTAAACAGTGCAGCCTGTTTTTGCTGCAAAACCAGGTCTTAAATATTGAATCTTCTATATGATTCTTTGGTGTTGGAAGGTACTGTATTGTCATTCAAACTATATCATTAGAAGCTTTTTTTTTCTTTCTAAAAAATAGCCAATAACTTGCTCAGCTTGACACCCCAACTGCAAATAACTTTCAAACATCCGCAACCACCATAAAACCTAACGATAATAATACTATTTTATATTTATTAATACTCTAATATAACATCTATGTTGGTGCATTTTGGAACTATGCTTAAATAACCAATATATTTTGAATATAGGTCAACGATTATTGGGCTATATTTTATCTGATTAACTTGAGATACTTTCTAAAGCGGTCCTCGTTTTGAGTACAAACTTTGGAAACACCTCGTGTGTGTATGCATTCTTCATTTAGTTAGAATTTATACAGGTTAAGGGTTACACTTTCACTTTGCCTACTGTTAGAAGCAAATCCTAATGACTTTAGCATATATATATTTATATGTATTATATATATTTATATAAATGAAGTCAAAAGATATAGATAAGCAGTTATGTATAGCTTACATGGATATAATATAATAATATTCTATATATCTTTATAATTATTATTCGTATTGTATAGTATGTTGGTGTAGTGCTTCCACAGTCTACCCCCTAGAGGCCGGTCAGGTCTACGATGGCCTTAATGAAAATGGTGTCATTGCGTAAGTAGGAGCTCTTGCCCGCTAGCTTAGCCAATGGACAGAACAGAGGGCAGCCACTGGCAATGTTCATCTCACTGATTGGCTGCTGGAACGAGGTGGAGGTGACGTCGGGACGGAACGCGTCGATGATGTGCTCCCGGTTGTTCTGATCCAGGAGCATCAATGTCACCTAGTGGGAGGAGTCATTTCTTGTAAGACGTCACATGGCATTTGGTGTAATGGAGCCTGATCAAAGGCAACATTTACCAAACATCTTGAGAGAAACAATGGGTGTGCGTGATTCATAGTGGGAAACTTTCCCATTGTCGGCATTACCAACAAAGTAATTAAGGTCTGATATTAACTAAACAAAGGTTGGGGGGGGGGATTAACTGGAGAGAATGTTATGGGTTGGCCAAGGCAGAGACCAGCTATGGCCGGAGATGTTCATTTGCAGTACACCATTTGAGGTAGTGGACATGTCTGCAAGAATGCAAGACAACTAAAGGAATCTACACAATAAAAGAAGTGAGGCGATTGGCTTGGCCTCAGTATCAGACTGCTAGGTGGCGATACAAATGCGAGCTTACATAACAACTTTCAATTGGAGGGAGGAAGGGAACTACCTCTAAGTACAAGGACATTTTATACCATGTTTAAATTAACGAGTAATTAAAGTAAAGAAAGGTATATAATTTGCAATATTATTAAATGGGTTCATATTTCCACGCCACCTGATTGAACCGACTTTCACGTTCATAAGTTATGGGTTTCTATGCACAAAGTGAAAGTAATTGTAACTGATTGGACTCTTGGGTTGGGTGAGGCTGCACACCTGTTTTGCATTGATTGCACAATGCAGGTGTCAATGCAGTGCAGCCTCACCCAGCCCCAGAGTCCAAACAGTCTGACTCGGGCCAGGTGAGGCTGCTCAAACCAGCCATCATCCACACACACTCCACAGTAATATAAAGACAAGGGTGATGGGGATGAGGATGCCTACCTTCTGGCTGAAGGGCCACTTCAGCAGAGCGTCGCACTTCCCCCTCATCACCACGAAGAAGAGGGAGAGGTGGGTCCCTCGGCCCGTCCCGTCTCCGTTCAGGTAGAGTCTCAGACACATCTTGTAGCCGTACTTGCTGGAGTAGAACGCTGCGAGGGGACACGGGAATGAAAAACGGAAGGGGAAATCAAGCCGTGCGAGGCGCTGGGATCAAAGCGTGTTCAACCGGTCACATAAATGCGTGAATGCGTGCCATGCATGCATACCACCGATGCCAGTGTCAGCCCTGGAACGAGCCGTCTTTGCGCCAGAATGCTCGCTGGACACTGGCTGTCACAGTGGAGACGTGAGGAATGGATCCGTCCGATTACTGACGATTAGGTCAGAGAACATGCCACAAAAAACGTGCAGAGAGAATACCTCTCTCGAACGTTGCTTGAAGGTTGCTTGAAGAGCAACGTTTGATATTCTCTCGGCACGGTTTTTTGCCGATGTGGCGGTGGCGGAACCGCCGTCGTACCTGGCGAGAACATGGCGGGCGTGCGTCCGGCCAGGGCGTCCTGTCGGCGGCGCAGGAATTCGGAGATTTTCCAGACAAAGACGCCGTCGTAGGTGCAGAACTGCATTTCGCGCAGTAGCTGCTCCGTCTCGGCGAGCTGCAGGTCGCGCATGGTCAGCATGCGCTCCAGCTGCCGCACCTTGTTGCCCAGGTTCTCCATCTTGTCCTGGTCCAGCCGGTGCTGGTGGGAGTAGGCCTCCAGCGTGACGGAGCTGTGCTCCACCTCCCGGTTGAGCACGCACACGATGTTCTCCAGGGCGTTCACCTGGATCGGGTGGGGGGCGGGGGAGTGGACAACTGGTTTTAGGGGCTTCCCTTGGGCTGTAGGTAATGTTATTCAAACTGGCTGTGAGGTACTGTCTAGTCGTTTGGCAGACGCTTTCACCCAAAGTGATCTACAGTGGGGGCTTTTAGATCGTTAAGGAGCAGTATCATTTAGACAACATTTAAATCTCTGTACATTTTTTATTTGTATTATTAATTATTTAAAAAAACACGTTTTTAAGGAACTTGTGGCATTATAGGCAGGAGAAAGAAGAGAGACAGGAAAGCAGGTTGAGGAGAGAGGGAATGACTTGCAACATGTAGCCGGGGTCAGAATCAAACCCGGGTCGCTATAAGGGCTATTGCCTACATGGTTAGTGCAACGGTTGTGTTTTAATGCTATGATTAATATTTGCGTGTTCAATGAAAACAGACAAAGATCCACTCTTAACAGCAGACTGCCTGTCCTGGAATGTCCTTGGATCTCAAATTCCACAGGAAGGCATCTATTGATACTACACACGCTTGTGGTACACAGTGCGCTGGATTTAAATGAAATAAACTACCAAAGGCATCAAATGACTTGATATTCTCAGATATACAGAGATGTATACCTGCACCAGCATTGCAGAAGAGGGAAATTGGCTTATTTGATGTCAACATGGGTTTGGGGTGGGAGAATTGGAAAGAATTGTTTAACGTACATAATATTACTGATATGCTGTGTTGGTTGATGTTGGCGATGGTCGGCATTATATGATTACCATGCAATGATGCTCCCCTTAATTCCTTATCGCTCACCAAGATCACAGACTGAGCTCAAACCCAACTGTTTTATCAACTGCAGCCGGGAGTGCGTGGTTAATGGGGGGTTCAAGCAGCCTCACCTGGCCCGAGTCGGGCTGATTAGGCTCTGGGGCTGGGTGAGGCTGCACCCGTGGTGCATTGGGTGATCAAGGAACACAGGATGAACCAGCCCTCACCACACACACTGAAGGGCGCTAACATGTCAGTGTTTAACATCTGCTCTGCCTGTGACAGTTGGCCAACTAACTCATAAACCGGTTCGTTTAAAATCGACCTGTGTCCTGGGCGTTGCAGGAGTCCAGCAATGCCACTAAAATTGCCATGTGGCAGTAGATCTTGTACGAACCAGTTTATGAGCCAACTGTAACAGGCAGGGCGGACGTTAACCACTGACATGTCAGAGCTCTTCCCCCGAGTGTGTGGTGATCCCTGGTTTATCCTGTGTGCCTTGCTCACCCAATGCACCACATTCCCACCCACAGCGTCCCCAGAGTCTCAGCAGCCTATCTCGGAAACCAGGTGAGGCTGCTTGAACCATCACACACACACACACACACACACACACACACACACACACACACACACACACACACACACACACACACACACACACACACACACACACACACACACACACACACACACACACACACACACACACACACACACACACACACACACCCACCTTCTTGTCCACATCAACGGTGGCAGAAGCTGCTCGGGCCCCCCCGGGTGCTCCCTCCTCAGGAGCCCGGTACAGGCAGCCAGAGTCCTCCTGCCAATTCACGGCGCCCAGGCCGTCCACCCGCACGTGGGCCATGGACAGCACCATGGGCAGCAGCAGGCGCAGGTGCTCCATGGTGCTGGCCTGCTCATGGTCGCTGTGCTTGCCGTTCTCTATCTGGGGAGGGAAGGGGTTCAAAAAACGAGTTGACATTTTGAAGATGTTAATTTCAAGAAATGAGATGAGGCTGGGATTTTTCTAGCATTGCTTGGCGTTAATTGTATGCAGATACATAATAAGGAGGTCTAAAAGATGTCAAGGTGTAAGGAGGTCTAAAAGATGTCAAGGTGTTCTTTGTCATTCATAGAAAGGGTACATTTTGCATAGTGTCTGCAATGTAAATTCAAAGCATGCAAAACATCAACTGTGGCAGTGAATAGATGCATAGTTTTGCTTTTGATAACCTATGCCCTACTTGGCTACGAGGAATTCGCTCGAAATGTGCAATTGAAAATATAAGTTTCGTAATGTGATGTGAAATTGATAATGGCGAGTGTTCATTTGAATGTTCTCATATTTGCATTTCTAAATCCTCTGGGTGCTTATTTTTGTATTTTGTGAGTATGTTTCCAATTCAGAGGAATTGATAATGATAAAATGATAAAACACAGAGTAAAGGCAATCTAAAGATTGATCTCCAGAAAAGAGGCAGAGTTACTGAATAAAATAAAATAAATATATACTGAATGTGGCAGTTAAAATAAACAATAACCATATCAAAAGGAAATGGTTATTGGTGGTTGAGACCAACGATAACCATTTCAAAGGAACCATCTGTTGGACCTACCACAGCTTTACAGCCCACTTCGCTGAAAGGACAGGCAGTTTTTGACTTTGCACAAGATCTGCTGTGGTCGTTGAACTGCAGATTAGGGGGAAGGGAGGGGGGGGGGGGGGGAGAAAGAGAAAGAAAGATAAAGAGATAAGCACCATCCATCAAAATAACTCTGCAATAAACTCACAAACCGCTAAACATTAACCCTTTCCGCAAGAGTAAGCCCACTATTAAAGGATAACTTATTTTTCAACCTGGTCCATCTTGTCTGTCAGTCATAGGTGCGTGAATACCACACTAATGGACTTTCTTTGGGTTGTTTCGAGTCACAATCTTTCTTTCGTTCTCCCTTTACGCCTCTAGAATCTCTTTACAACTCCTCAAACCCCAACACAGTGTACCATTTTAAGCTAACATTACCGCTTAGATTAATTTACTAGGCATTCAAGTCAACTGAATGCCAATCATTTGTCTACTCAGGTTTATCAATTTACTTTAGCATAAATATACTGCATATTGGTGGTCCTCTTTGGCTCAACTGATAGAGCAAGGCATTAACACCGGGAGGGTTATGAGTTTGATGCCTTCTTTGCCACCCATTTTAAGAATGCATGCACTCACGGTATTGTAAGACGCATTGGATAAAAGCTTATATGAATCATTATATATTTGAACAATATCTGGTTATCTTAGTTTTAGCCCTTTGCAACTCACCAACATGAACACAATCTTTCACATTAGCGTTAAAGGAATGATTAACCTGTGAGAAACGAGTTAATATTGTACCAGGACATCGTCTAGTGTTATGTATATACTGAGTTCCGGGATTCAATAACGACCCACAAACCTTTTCTCTCGGGATTTTCTTCTTACCGCAATCCTTGCACTGCAGAGGAAACTTCACACAGGTCTCGTCGTGTGCCTGCAATGGACCAAGCAAGGACATTAGTCATGTGCAGCCATTGTGCAGTACATGCATACGTCCGATGCAGCCAGTGAAGTGTCCTTGCGTACCTTTATTTCGTTGTAGGTGAAGCTCACTTTGCAGTACTTGCAGTTCAACGTTCTCGCTTCACATTCTCTGTCAGCGTGCCGTTCCTTTTCTATTCGCAGAATTAAGTTCTTGCAGGCCTCGCACTGGACCTGTTCATAATCACAGAGGCCCTCATGTTGTGCCTAAAAGGAGAGAAATACAGCGATCGTGGATTCATTTATCATTTTTACTTTACATCTGTGTATTAAAAAAGGTGCTGTAAGTAGGATTCAAGAGTTGTAAAGAGAGAGAGAGCAGAAAAGAGCCAACCAAAGTAGGGACAACAACCCAAAAAACTAAATGAATTATCCAAACCAATCAGGGAACAGATGCACTGATTGGACAGAAATGACCTGGGAAATCTAAATTGGCTCAGACAGAGGCCGGAGTAATCATTTCAAAACTGATTCTCACAGCTTGTTTAACTTGCTTATGATGAGTGAAATGAATGACGATGACTTGATAATACAGAAACTGTACGCAGTTGAGGTAGAACGGTAGAAGTTGGTTGAGGTGTGACCTTAATCTCTCAGACTCCTACAGACTTTACACCTACAGTTGCCTGCTCCAACACGCTCATGGAATGAACAGTAATAACACAAGCATGCACCTTTGCATACACATTCCCCCTTTTGGTTCATTATGACAACGTTTTTTGCAGACGACACCATACAGTAGCACTTTAGAACAACTGCAACTTTGAAGCATTAATAAAGCAGTAGTAAATAGTGAATTTACTACTATGGAGTACATTTACTGTTTATGAAGCACTGTTCATTCATGAATACTCATTAGTAAGCTATTCATAATCAGTAATAAATTATTAATAAGATAATAAGATAACGGTTTATAAGATCATTTATAAAGCGCGAGTTAATGAATGCAATTCATGATTATGTTAGGTTATTATGTTAGTGCCAAGTAATAAATAGTAACAAGTAGTAAGGCATAGATAGTCCTCACATTAGATGAGTTCACACAAGACTTAACTAATGCCTTTTTATTACCTGAACTAAACATGAATAACACCATTATTAAGTGTTTAAAACACATTATTAACACATAAATAGTTTGTAAATCATCAACTTATGCTTTATACATTTTCTTATAGCCCCTTTTCTCATTATCTTATTCATACTTTATAACTCATTATGAATTGCTAACTGAGTATTCACGTATGAGCAATGATTTATAAATGCTGAATTCACTATTTACTACTGCTTAAGGCTTCAAAGTGGTCATTCTAAAGTGCCACCCACTTCAGAATAACTAAATAACTAATTCTTTATGTTCCAAATTAGGCATTAGTGGTTGGGTGGTAGAATTCTCTTCTGCCACGTGGGAGGCCCGGGTTTATTTCCCCGCCAATGCAATACACTCTTCCCAAATGTTCCATCTGGCATTGATAAAGCTCATCTCTTCTCTTAACTTAATTGATTAAACTTCCAGTGAAACGTAGATAATAAAGTAGTAGTTAACATATATGACAATATCTATGCTTTATTTGCTATTACTTTATGATAACCCCTAAGGCATGTGAGAAATGACTGTCGGAAATACAACAAAGTGACACCACACAGGGAAACCATCAACAATTCCATGAATCAACTTTTTGTTGGGCATTGTATGTGCATGAATCCACCCCATTGTGCATTGTGCTAAACTCGTGGTACTGGTAAGAAATCCCCACTTGTATATAGCATTGAAACCCTGGCAGTTCCCTTAACACACAATGATAGCAGGCCATAACCGCCTGCTATCATTGTTGGGTAATTGACAACATTCCCCCAGTGATGTAGTAACATGAGTCAATAACCCAAATAACCATTTAACTTTAAATTGGCACTGGACCACCAGTTCCTCTTCCTCATCACCAGTAATCAAGCTAATGTGACGTACATTGCATGTTCTTCTGCTGACCCCCCCCCCCTCCCCCCCACGGTACTTTTCCGCTGTGTGTTGTTGACATATGAGCTATGTGGGTCTGGTGGGGGTTTGGTGTGGTTGGGACTTTCCAGCCTGTCTTACGTTTCACTTCCTTTTCACAATGGCTAGTTCACCCGTAACAGAAACTTACCACAGGGCTGCAGCCTCAGCTCCTGAATGGACCATGAATGTCTATTTTCTATTACATCTACTAGGAATCTCCATTTCAAACAAAACCTCCTCAATAAAAAAAATAAAGAAGTAAACAGACAGAGTCAATAGAGTTATGTTTGTTTTGTGTTTTTTCTAAACAGAGCAAATTAGGCTGAACAAACTCAATTAAGGCCCAAAAAAACAAATTGACGCCAGACATTTTAGGACTATTTTGGATATATCTTTCCATCTCACCTCATACTCTTTCACTGAACCCGTCCAACTGCATCCTTGGTGGAGACACCTAGCTGGCAGGCTGGCGATCTCCCTGCCAGCTGCATTGTCTGGGAAAGCCTGTTGAATCAGTCAGAAGAAGAACCCATCACAAAAGAGTACCCACACACAAGAAGTCTAGCTCTAAGTAATTACTACCCTCGCTTTGGTCTTTTGAAAGGAAACTAAAAGAAACGTTTAATCTGCGGAAGCGGGCAAGGAGGGGATTCCCCCTTAATTGCCGATTCAATTTCCTTTAGGCAGATGGAAAAAAAAAGTCCCATATGGTATCCACTTCCTGTTCACATTTTCTTATAAAAATAGATTTCCTTTTCCTTTCCGTCATTTAAATATCAAGCAGTTTCACATGCTTGTGACTCGGCCCAAGACTAGGTGAATATATTTATGGCAGAAATGAGGTGTCATGACAGAACGTGTGTGTGTGTGTGTGTGAGGTCATGACAACACCAGTCAAGACGTCATGGCTCACCTGGTCACTGCTCAGAATTGACATAGGCTCCTCGTATATCTCCTCCTGGCGGCAGGCTTCACAAGGCTTTGGGCCAGAGCTAACAAATAAGACAGGTTTATCACTTTACAGCACATTGACATGCCATCTGGGTCGCTAGGCGGGAAGCGACAGCCAACAATGACAACAATGCCCATCCTTGATGGATTACACATGGATGCAGTCTGTAACTCATAATTTAAGTATAGAACTCCAATATTTAGTTTAGATGTATGCTTTTAGGGAGCAGCACGTGTGTGGGCGTGGCAGTTTGAGGTAACGTAATGAAAGGGTTTAAAAGACAATAATCAATGGGCAGGGCTGGGTACTGGAATAGCAATACAAAGTTATGTTTATGATAGTTTCAATTGATCCAGATCTTCATTCCAAACCCTGCCTCTGTGCCTTTCAGAGATGCCACAAAATGATTAATATGATCAACTGTATGACGGATACAGATTTTCAAGTACACATGCCAATTTGAAGTTCACATTCATTTTCTGTTTAACCAAAAAATTTGAAGTATCAGAGTACAGTTGGGTAAATGAGTGCTTTATCTTGGTTTTAAAAAGGAATTAGCAATTATTATTGATGATGCAAAAATATTGATGATCCTTTAGATCATATCCCGTTAATTCTACAAATGATATTGTTCGATTTGATTTAATCAGAAAGAAGATCATTTCAACATAATTTCCTTTCTCGTCAATAAGACGGGGATTTTCAGGGTTATTCAAGTTCTTGTGACAACAAGAAAAGTATTCTAATAAGAAAGGTGATGACATTTAAGCTAACAATGAATCGCCCCTTAGCTAGTTGAATGACTGGAAGAAAAGCACACAGTTACTATGTCAAACTGAATTCTCCCTCAAATGATTGACCTAAGGGCGCTTCGGTTCCATGTAACTATATAACTCTACACCAGCTGTATATCAGCTCTACACCACCTGTAAAGACAAATACTTCATTTGAAGACCAGGTTTTCACAATTCAAGCAAATGTTTTAAACATACGAATTAGGGCTGCACCATATATCGATATTATATCGATATCGGCATGTGAGACTAGACTAGACATTTAAAATTGTTCATATTGTAAGCTGGGCACACATATATATATATATCCCAAAAATTATTTTCTCTTTAGTTTCCCTTGAAACACTTTTGTTCATTTGGAGTTCTTAATAAAGTGAGAAATACTCAATTTCATTAGTCATATATTAAATTCACACAGGAGCATACAAAAATAGGCTTTACCATGTCGTTATTTCATATAGACTATTTATTGATTGATTTACCAGAAAACATGATATATGGTGATATATATCGTTATCAGGATATCAAATGACCTATATCAGGATAGAAGATTTTGACTATATCGCCCAGCCCTACTTGAAGTAGGGCTTATTATCGTTGTGGCTAATTATATACGTTTTATTCCATTCTCCTCCATGAGTCAAAGAAGAAAGAATAATAAATCAAAGCGTTCCATTGGACGAAGGGGTCCCCTGTGTGACTACAACACCAACATATCAACCAATACACCAATGTATTAGTAATGAATTCACAATACATTCATGTATTAATAAACAATTAATACGTCAGTGATCTTTTTTGTTTTTGCGTGAAAAGGGTTAATGTGAGAAGCTGACAAAAAGATGCGTTGCGACCAAAGGAATGGGACCCGGTCTTCGTATTAAATAAGCGGCAAGCGTCACGTGATCATGTGACAGCAGGACAGTACTAGCACGTACTAGCGGCACATCTATCCATTAAAGAACAGCCCTGAGGTAAATGGAGAAACAAAAAAACCAAGATGTGCTGCTGATGAGTCAAGCAAAGTCAAATCCGTCATCCCGGGCGGAGGGGGATCAGAGTCTGTCTGAGCATGCCCAGTAACAGGTGCAGTGGGGAAGGAAGAGGAGAAACAAAAAAAGGTGGTGGCTTTAGCACACAGGTGGGCGAAGACTGCCCCGGGGGGTCTACCTGGTGAGCAGTTTGAAGCAGTGGACACAGAAGCGGTGTCCACACTTAGCCTGGACGGGCTTCCTCAGCACCTGGCGACACTGCTGGCATTTGTATTTATCCTCCATGGGCACCGACAGCACGCTGAGAGGGATGCCTGGTAAGGAGATGCTTAGGGAGGGGCTGCCGCAGTCTACCGAGATGTGGGCCATCGTTCTCCATCAAACGCACTGGCTGAGCCCTGTGGGACATCACACACACACACACAGGACGAAAACAAGTTAGAACTCAAGTCTATTTATTTATTATAGTAAATTATAATAGAAAACAATAACTTTAGCCCTACGGGAGCATTTAGATGCCAGGGTTGAGGATAACTGGGACAACGGTGCAAAACAGCAGAACATTAAACCGGACACCAACCCGTCCCCACGGCACAACTGTCAGACTTCCTACAACAAAGACCCTCGGGACAAAGGCAGCTGAGCTCAATCCCATGTATCCATCCTTCTTTACAGCTGTTAGACCATATGGAAACATATACAGCCCCAAGTATCCTGTCAGCTCCTCTGTTCATTCATCCCGGCTTCTCCTCTTAACGGCCTCTTATCCTGCAGTGCTCCGTCTTGCCTCCTCCGTTAGCATGCATCCTGTCTAGTGCCACTCAGGCTGCAGCTTCGCTGTCTCCACAACTTGCTTGCCAATGGACTGTATTGCTTGCTTGCACAAGAGGTTCCTTTTAAAATGTCAGCAATGTGAGGCTTGCCACGGCTATAATGTATCTATAGTGTGTTTGTTGGTCTACTCTATTGGTAGCACTCGCATTTGCAATTGTCCCTTGCAGAACAGAGCGGAAAAAACACACTCTAGTTATGCCCTCATTTTCATTTGCAACATCTGCACACACTCCTGTTTTGTATAGTCAAAGTTCAAGCATGTTTTGTATAGTCAAAGTTGACCCTTAAATAGGAACTACATAACCCTAGGTTCAGTCGTCTCCACCCACCATACCATGCATTTTGAAAAATGCAATGGGTGTGACTGCAATTGACTCAAGTATCCAGCTATGTTGTTTTTTTATATTCCACCTATACTTGACAGTAGCTAGGGACTCAAGCTTATGGGGCCGTCGCCCTGGGAGCCACATGTTACCATGACTTCCCGGGGCCCGCTACTGCCGCTGCCAATCACACGCAGCCTCTCTGCCAGAACCAGAGACAAAAACAAAACACAAGCAGGGGGAATTCAGGAAACTTAACCACCCATGACCAAATACTCAACAAAGCAGTGTTTCGTCCACAAACACAAAAAATAATAATACCACAAGACAAAAAAGACAGAACCATCCTTGGAAGTTTTTACTTCTAGTTTCTATTATAAATCCCCAAATTCAATGACGTTACAAATGTTGATTAGTGAAAGCAGTTGGAGTCAGGCCATTATGCAGATTGTTGTCTGGGGACATCCAACCATACAACCAACAGAAATCAGCCATCCCCATAGGATACAGGCGGTAACAGAACACCAGCCTACAGGATACTGACCAGGATACACCCGGTTGTACAAACAGTGCTATTTTGTAACTATACTAGGCGTGTAACTTCTATGAAGCTTGGTACAACTTGTAATTAGCCTATACCACAGGCATGACACACAATGTTAACCCTTAGAGAGATTGCAATGCCTAGTGTTACAGGGGGAAACATACAGAATCACAAGCTAACAAATTGTCTCATATTAAACCAAGTCATGGAATAGAGAGAAAATGATTCAGAAAAGAGTCACCCTCTCATGAAAACAATGGACCATATTGCATGAAACCTATGGACCAATGAACATAGGTATGGTCCACCCCACCTATGGAAGTAATGATGAATGGCCTCTTGGATGGATGGCCAATGACACACACAAATTAGCATCCAATAGACTACTTACAAAAACTTTCATTTAGTAAGTATCTGTCTAGTGACGAGAAGTCAATTAAAATAGTTTACAAACAAGATTAGTGGGTGTGAAAGCCTGGGCACTTAATAGACACAATTAGTGTGTTTTAGAATAAACTCGTTGACAGATCTGTTCATAAATAGTCAGGACTATGGAATCAACCACCCTCAGTTGAGGTTGATAAAATAGCCTGAAAATGATATTTTCAATTGTATGTAACTACCATAGTACCACATCAGTAGTGTAAAGTGCAGCCACAATATCCAGAGAGATACTAAACACTGCAATTATATTTTCATTAGTGATATTTAAATGTAGTGTGTGTATGTGTGTATGTATATGTGCTACATTAGTTAATGCAGTAATAAGAGTTATTATATAGCATTAGCATTGGGGTTAGGGTTAACACTCACCCTGATAAATAATGTCTAAATGAATACCTTAGTTATCAAGATCACTATTATCTTAGTTAACATGAACACCATTAGGTAACGTTAACTGTTAATTAACTGAGTTCATTGTTATTTAAATAAAAAGTTAACCCTTATCGTAAAGTGTTACCATGTATATATTTGAAACTAGTTAGTGCTCATTCTCCTTGACTGATCCATAACAAAAATAACGTAGACGCTTTTATTTCTTCCAGGGTGCAACTTCCCGGACTTGAAAGGTTATTTCTATAATTGCCACATTATCCGTTCCATTGCTCTGCCTTTATAATTTCTAAGCTAACACCTAAACCCCCTGAAACTATTAAAATGAACTCGACTATGCTTAATCGAATTCCTTAACCATTTCAATACGTTTAAAATGGTTTCAGAACAGGTTTGGCACCCTTGTGTATATCACCGACTACCCTCACGGTTCTCGTGATCTCTTGTATTCTCGCAGTAAGTTGCCGCCATAGAAGTATTGGCTGATTCATGTGACCGAGCTTCTTTCTACCATCCCAGCACGTAAACAAGGTCGAATAAAGTACTCACCCACCGTCCAAATAAGTACGTGTCCTGTCCTATACACGTACATTCAAAACAACACCGCGGTACTTGTACTTGTGATCGCTGGCAGGAAACAATTTGAAGGCGGTGGTTAAAAGTTGAATCAACTTCCGCTGCGGGGAAATGAATAACGACTGCTTACTTTTGTTTTGGGCGCTGTTTGTTCTAAGGTCAATTAGCGTGTAACCTATAACGTGGTGATATTATTTTAGTCGTTTAATCATGGGGACCCTCGGCTGTTATTTATAACCGGGGGGTTCTTTCAGAATTGCTCAGAGAGTAGGCGTTCGCCACATGGATATAACATATTTTACTCCACGCAAGAAAGAAGCACGACCTCAAACAATGCTCATCGTTTTTTTGGGTGTAAACACTTATAACATAGAGCAATTAGAGAGAGAGAGAGAGCGAAGAGAGAGAGCGAAGCTTCGCCACACACTGCTCCATATATCCCCTAAAAGACTAGCGTCCCACGGGGATACAACTCCCCGGTCTCATTGCGCTTGCGCAGAGCACACAAACAGTAAGAATGTTCCGGGTAAATACGGTACAACATTTCAGAAGGATCAGCCCGTACACCGCGCTGTCCTTGAACGGTATTATATTGTTATTATTCAATAGTTATTAAATACATTAGCTAAATATAGGAAAGTTGTCTATCACCGCCTAATCATGTCATCTGTTTATGAGATACCTCACTATACTAAATAGTGAACGTTAGTTTGACAGTGTTGAGAGCCACTTCACATGCTATTAAGGTGACATTGATAGCGATCACATACTTTACCACTTCCTTACATTTTTTACAAAATCGAACACTTACGGGTACTGTCATGGGCAAAAACAATAGCATGGTTGCAATTAGGGGCACACTAGTTCACTTGACCCTCTCCTTGCTGTCTTACCATTTACTACGCAGACTAGGCAGATGGTTGTGATACACAGAGACTAATGCTGTTGGCTGCACCCATCCATTTCTCGTTTAGCCTTGTGTGTCCGTCAACAGCACACTAGCAGTGAATCTGCAGACGGCTACTATGGCAGTCTCTACCCCGGACATCTTCCCACCACCGTTCTCCAGAAAGCCCTGTTGGCTGTCGGCTCAGGGGTCGCCGCTCTGCAGAATCCATACAGGCATGGTAAGACATCAATCCCATTTTAGGTAACAAGTTTTGCTTCACGATCCTCTGGACTCGTCAGTGCACACATTGAAAGACAGTTTAACCTTTTTTTGAAAATATAAACATTTGGGTAATAAAATGCGGATGTATCCAATTTAAATGTATTTTAAAGTGGTAACTGAAACGGCAATAAGTGACAATTGAAACAAACAAATTAAAATCAAAGAAATCTCCAACGCTTGTAACTTCTTATTAATGTATGTATAAGTCATTAAAATAATACATTTCTTGATTATGCAGACATGGTGGCCGTCCTTGGAGAGACCACAGGCCACCCGGCCCTGATTAATCTCAGAAACAGAATGAGAAATGATCCGGAGGGCGACATAATCCTTACGTAAGGCACCTCGTCCATTTAAATTATTATTACTATTATTGATGTGTATGTCCTTATTTGATTCTTCCACTCGTCTTCTTTTTTGGAGATAGAGAAAGGCCAAGAATCCGTCTCTCTACGCTAGACCTGAACAAGATGACTTCCCTGCCTGACGGCTCCTTTGGAAGAGAGTACCTCAGATTTCTTGAGGACAATGTGAGTGAGAGTTGTAAAACTCTATGTAATATAACTATATCATATTTGATGAGTAACCGTGAGAATTACATACTAAATTCACCCCACCACAAGTTATTTGATTCCATTTTAATATTCACCTGTTCTTCTGATAAATTACTGTATTTACTATTTTTATTTACATATTGTTGTGCATATCTGACAGAAAGTGACGCCAGACTCGAGGGCAGATGTGAAATTTGTTGACGATGAGGAGCTGGCGTATGTGATGCAGAGATACAGAGAGGTGCACGACTTGTTGCACACTATACTGGGCATGCCCACCAACATGCTAGGTGAGTCTGGCTGTAGACAGACGTTGTTAGTATTTGAAGCATCTGTAACGGTTGTTACCAGAAACCATTTGTAGATCATTGCTTTGCTTGTGTGCTTTATGTTGCAACTGAGATGAAGAGATCTATAAAAACATTTGACATGACTTGATTGTATTTGCTGTTCACAATCTCAGTCTAGTCTTACGGTTTTAGTTTGTAGTTTACAATAGTGTTTTCCCTCTCGTGTATTTGCCCAGGTGAGGTGGCGGTCAAGTGGTTTGAAGCAGCTCAGACAGGGCTGCCCATGTGTGTCCTAGGAGCAGCGCTGGGGCCACTGCGTCTCAGTTCAAGGTACCGTCACCTCAGACTTTTTTTATAACGCTTTTATCAGTATGGGGCATTTCAATTCTTTGTTTTTTTGGTATTAGCTGCTGAACCCATTTGGGTGGAAAGGTTAGGTGTGTTGTTTGAGGTATAGTATCACTTCATTCATGGCTTGGATAATAAAATTGTTTGGCATTGTAAACAATAGCATATGTTCTATGACGTTATTGAAAGGAATGAATGGAATGCACCATGTCGTCATGACATAAGACGTCGTCATCACATAACTATGAGCGGCATGGCTGTGAGATAACCACAAAACTGACCTATCAACTTGATATGTCGTGATGACACAACAACATCATTTATATATTTGTTGTGCGCGTTCATATGTACTTTGTGCAAATCTTTTCAATAAACGAAAACATCCCCATACATTTTGGCAGAAGATTATCTCATGTATTCCCCTGGAATGAAACTACAATCAAACTTCTCTGTTGTAAAGGCGATCCATCGTTGTTCAAAATACACTGAGGAATACTCTACTCTATGGCTGTTTCTCAATTGCAAGGATGCTTCATATCCCCTTGATACCTTGAGCCCCCTTGTTAGCCTAAACCTACTTTGGGAAAGGTCTTCAGTGAGATAGCCTAACCAGGTAGCGTCCCGTGACTACACAAAAAAGTCACATTGGGTCAGAGTCGCCAAAAGAAGCTGTTTGCCGATTTTTTCATTCTTAAAATAGATTCAATAAACTAACTAAGTGTAACAAACACAACAGCAGTCAAATAAACTTGAATTGGGACAGTCCTACACCTCGCCATGTTACCTATTTGCCACCTATTGCAGAAGCATCCTCGCAATAGAGACACAGGCTATATAACGTGTTGACGGCCTCCTCTGCCCCTGTTCCTCTTTCCTCTCAGTCGCATGCGGTCCTTGTTCACCTCCCTGGGTCCGTGGGCCCTGCAGAACGGCCGTGAGGCCCGCTGTGTCCTCAGCATCTTCTACGAGCGGCGCTGGGAGCAGAGCCTGGAAGACCTGAGGGAGGAGCTCCGCATCCAGCCGCCCCCCCTCCTGGCCAGGGCCTCCCCCTGAGGCCAGAGCCTTCTCCTAAACTTCCCCCTGAGGCCGGGGCCTCCCCCTGAACCTCCACCTGAGGCCGGAGCCTCCCCCAGGGGGAGCCCTGAGGCCAGGGTCACATGCGGTTCCTCAGTTGAAACATCTGACAAACTTGAGCTGTGTTTTCATTGTGGTGTCCATTACAGAAGTGTATTTTTTGTGTGTCAGTCGTTCTTTATGAAAGGTGAAGAAGAATATAACAGAGTATAATGAAATTTGAAAAAGTGTTCTGTTCAGCTTGTTGTTCATAGACTTCTACTCATGGCCAGAACGATTAATAGTTGTGTGCAATGAAGTTATGCATTAAAATGCTAAACTTATTTACTGGTGTTAATCTTTTGTTTTTTCACCCTTGGATGCTGGGTGCATCGATACAAAAAAGTATGTTGTAAATCTTAATTATTAATCGCTTCAGATATTTGAAGTGATTATTCATTAGATTAAATTATGTTTATGATTGAGTACTATCAATCAATGTACCACAGTAATGTACCACGAGTCATAGATTTGCATGGTTGACTTAATGACTAAACAAAATAAAAGAATACATTGTTAATTTTTCTATCAATTATGCATTATAAACAGCTTAAAATATAGAACAAACGTAAACCTTGAGACCCCTACTTTAGGTACAAACCGAGCCATGGTTTAAATCCTAATTTGACAATGCTTCCACCTGTTGGAATTCCGCTGCAACTGCAAGAGGAATGCTTTCCATTTGTAGGACACTGACACTTTAGTAAGGTTAAAACTGTTTAATCTGCTGCTCATAATACAACCATAATGTCTTAAAACATCCAAATACCTGGAACTACCAAGGTTTTCTTGTGAGGCTTTCAGGATCAGGAGGTGTAAAGAAAGAAAGATTAATCAGAAATAAGTGTTAACGGTTGGTCATATTTTTTTCCATACTCCAAACCAAACCCGCACATTTAATTTAAAGTCTATGCCCAAGGCTAAATCAACTACATTTAGGAACATGGTGGTAATGTTTGTAATGCAAATGTGTTGATAAAATATGGGTAGAGGGATTAAAGTAGCACACTTACATCATGATAATCAGAATAATCTTTTTGCACATAAATATGTCAGAAATCAATGAAGTCAGATTTAATCATTTGTAGCATGAAATGGTAATACACCTCAGTTTGGCGGTATGGTTCCACTCTTTTAGGGTTAGAATTAGGGCAACACTCACTATCCTCCCATGGGGTATATCAGATATCTCAACCCATTATGTAGGTTACATACAATGCAGAGCAGAACCAAAGCAGGGGGAGGTGGAGACAGGGGGAATCCAGCTCAGCACACTTTGCAGCGAGTGTGTGTGTGTGTGAGATGGAATGTGTTTAATTGACCGATCAGCGTACGTTTGATTGGATCATGTTAGCTGTCAGGTGGCGCATGACTAGTGTCCCGCCAGGAGTAGCCACACCCATATCATTGCAGTAAACATACAAAATGATTTACTGTGAAATGCATGACAGTTTAAATGTTATAATTGCAAAACCCATGGAGCTGTAGTTACTTTCCTTTCATAAAAATCTTTTACAATGTGAAACTAGGTAGATCAACGAACCAGCATTAATATTGAACATCAATAAACAGCTTCTATGGCAAGCCCTTTTAACATTTAATCAGTTGGGCTGACTAGTAGCAATTTAGTTTTCACTAGTGGAAACGACATTTAGACATGTCAAAATGTCGTTTTGACTAGTTCAAATGTTAATTTAAGATATCTGTAAAGCAATTTTGACATGTTACAAATATATTTTCACATGTAGCAATTACATTTAGACTAGTCAAAACTGATTTACAGATATCTTTAGTTTTGTTATAGATATCAGTAATTCCTTTTTCACTAGTAACAATAACGATTACAGATTTCTACAATTGAATTTCCACATGTTGAAAAAGGATTGTAACTAGTGGAAATGTAATTACCCATTTCAGATATCAACAAACCATTTCGGATATGTGGGCGTCATATTATTAAAATACTACAAAGCCATTGGTCGACGTTTAATTACCATATTAGTTTCGGATATGTATGTTCGTCATTGAATATATCTACAATTACATTTTGACTAGTCTAAATTCCTTTTTTGATATCTAAAATTCAATTCTGATTAGTTATAAAAGGAATTGTAGATATCTCAAATATAAATGTTACTAGTACGAATGTAGTTTTCACTAGTTACAATTGTATTTCAGATATCTGCAATGCAATTCTAGATATCTGAAATTACATTCTTACTAGTTACAATTCCAAGCCGACATATCAATAATAAAATGTTGACAAGTCAGAATTTAATTTTAGATATCTAGAATTCAATTAATGATATCTGTAATGTAAGAACAATTGTAGATATCTACAATTGACATTTCCAAAAGTGAGAATTGAATTGTTGATATCAAGAATCAACATTTTGACTAGTGAGAATTGAGTTGTAGATATCAGTAATTAGAATCGCAACTAGTCAAAATTATATTATGGATATGTCGACTTGGAATTATAACAAGTCAAAATTGAATTATAAATATCTGTTATTTAGTTTGAATGGAAGTCAGTGGTAAAAGTTTCCTAGTTGTAATTAAGTTACAGATGTCTACAATTGACATGTCCACTAGTAAGAAATTAATTGTTGCGATCAAGAATGAACATTTTGACTAGTGAGAAATTAATTGTAGATATCTTTAATTAGAATTCCTACTAGTCCAAATTACATTATGGATATGTTGGCTTGGAATTATAACTATTCAAAAAAGAATTGTTGATATCTACAATTGCTATTACTGCTACTGATTAAATGTTAAAAGGGCTTGCCATATTTAAGCACATTGCCAGTAAATCCATATTTCATTGTATGTCAAGACTGTATAATTTGATCAACAGATTAATACAGATAATCAATAAAATACAAATCAAAACCTGTCCTCTCATTAACGGCTGCTGACGATGATGAAACATTCATTTCGGAGGAGCAGCACCAATCAGTCCATTCATAAAAATTTGTGTAGCTCAAGATATATTTCTTTAAATATAAAAAGTGGCCGCAGTTGCACATCACTGCAGCAGGGTGGCGCTGCGGTCGGCCACAGCGCACGCGGCCAGCAGCGGCGCTATGAACGCGTGCGTGAGGGAGTGCAGCACGGTGCCCGAGTCGGGCTCGTAGAAGAGCAGCGTGCGGCTGGGCCAGTCCAGCAGCACCCCCACCCTCCGGGGTCTCCGCACCACCTGCAGCGCCTGGTGCTTCCCCGCGTGGCAGAAGGAGTAGTCACCGTCGTAGTGTGACAGCACCCACGAGCGGTCGTTGTAGCCCAGCCGTGGCCCGTTCCCGGAGCCCTTGCGCTCCATGCTCTGGTAGCACACGCCCACTTTGTAGGCGCCGCTCTGCGCCACCTCCGTCACCCAGCTGTGGGTGCCCGAGGACATGGCCGCCGTGCCCAGCACGTTGGGCCAAGTGTCAAAGCGGGCGGGGTCGTAGGCGGGGGACTCGCGGGGCTTCTTGGAGAAGGTGACGGTGCGCTGGTCCTCCGAGAGGGAGAGCAGGGGGCTGACGGTGCGCGCGTCGAACTGCATGTCGGCCGGGCCGTACGCTGAGGGAGCGGGAAGGAGAGGATGGTTTGTTAAGGATCGTCTCATGAAGCGTTCCTGACAACTCAAGACAGTTTTCCTCTGATGGACTCTATATTTATGGATTCCATCAGAGGAAATCCCTCTTGAGAATGAATTTAATGTTAAAGATCGTCTAATGAAGCTGGTTTCAAGCTGGTTATCCTCTGATAGAATCTGTAAATATACTACCTTTTCAAGCCAAAGCGACTTACAGTGAACTCAGCTACCTTTAGCAGCAGTAAAGGGACATCTTGCTCAAGCATTCCTACAGGTAGATGGCAATGGAGCCCAGAACAATTTGGCTAGGAGTCAAACCCCCTTAAGCCACTATGAGACTATCCTGCCCCACCCAAACAGCAATGTTTTGATTCTGATGGAATCATGGGGTTGTAGTTCAATCAACAGGAAAACTTTGTTGTTTAAAAACAAACGCAAATGGTTTAAACATTAAACGTCATCGAGTTTTAATAAATTTTCCTGAACTACAACCCCCCATGATTCCATCTGGTGTGAGTACATTACATTGATTTAGCAGTCACTTTTGTCAAAAGTGACTTACAGTAAGTGCATTTAACGATGAAGATAAACTCCTAAAAAGTGCAAGATTCATTTAAGTGCATACAACTTAAAACAAAAGTAAGCAAAGCCACTGCTTTTAGGTGCTACAATATAGAGACAGAAACAGATAGAGAGATGAAAAGCCTTTATTATTTTTTTCAAGGGGGTATCAAGGGGGACTCTTACCAGCGGGACCCAGCAGTATGGCGCTGGCCCACAGGCCCCTCAGCAGCTTGCTGTCGCTGCAGGCCGCATTCAGGTTCAGCTTATCTGTGTCACAGGGGTCCCCCACTCCCTCAGCCTCCTCCACTCTGTAACACACACACACACACGCGTACACGTACACCACACACACACACACACAGGACATCAATCAGTGTCATGGGATTTCCTCATGGTGAAATTTATTATTATTATTATTTTTAATATGTTATTTAAAAGAAGCATCTCATCTTATCACCTTTCGGTTATTTCCTGGCCGGCAGTCTGGAAGACAAAAGGAAACGGGGGGTCATTCACGTAGACAACGATGTCGTCTCTCGTGACCATTGTTTTAATACGTGCAATTCCTACACTCCTCGGTAACAAACGAGTGTTAACCATTAAACCTGTGTGACCCGCATCGTGTTTTATGACCAAAAAAACAGATTCAGTTCCCCACCGCCAGCTGGGCGTCGGCCGTGTGCGTGAGGACGTGCACCAGGCGCGAGCGCGTCTGCGCCAGGCCACTCAACGCCCGGCTCCAGTGGGACTTCTGGGTGAGGAGACCCTCCTCCACCCTCTCCTCCTCCCTCTGCACCGCCTCCAGGAGCCGCTGCTCCTCCTCCTCCAGGGCCTCTCGCACCCGGCTCACCTGGGCCAGGATGTGCTCCCGGGATCTGCTGGCCTCGGTCTGGGGGGGGGGGGGGGGGGGGGGGGGGGGGGGGGGGGGAGAGAAAGAAGAGGGGAGGTGGAGTAGGGAGAGATGAGAGAACTTGGTGGAGACAATGCTAGTGAAGAGACTTTTCCAACAGCGTGATTAAGAGGAATTATGTTTTGGATACAGTGAATATTTCAAGAGAACATTTTCAACATTTAGATCCAATAGGTGTGTTAGGGATCTTTCGTTTTGAAGTTACATAACAATTTTAAGTAAAAATGTCTTCACACAGCTTTATCACAACATTGGAACATTAAATTGCAATGTTAAGTGCAAAGTACGAGAGCCATGTGATGGTTAGTGATAAGCTGTGGTTGAAATAATCACATTCACTTTTGTGCAAATATACAAACAACAATAGTCAAATAAACAAAGGCAGGCAGAATGACGACAGATAGATGATAGAGATGGACAGAGACAAGCGGACGGACGGACGGACGGACGGACGGACGGACGGACGGACGGACGGACAGACAGACAGACAGACAGACAGACAGACAGACAGGCAGGCAGGCAGACAGACAGGCAGGCAGGCAGACAGACGGATGGAATATGATTGTTTTTTTTAATCACAAGTTAATTCCTAATGAGACACACTCACTGCAAATCTACTTTGTCAGGTCTCAAGAGGATGATGGGAGCATTCTGGGAGCTTGAGTAGCACTTTACAACTTATTCTCCCATTGCACCTATCACTTCCTAGAACAGGAAGCCTTGGGCATCGCTGCTGAAGCTTCCCCGTATCAATGTTATGCCAAGGATGAGAAGTTCCATCAGTTGAGCTATTTTTTCATTATTTCAATGAAATTATTTTAGTTTGTGTCTCACCGACCCTTCAGGGTCATGTCATAGTTGACTCTAGGTCTCAACTATACTGCCAATTATTGTGTGTCACCTGCTATTGTTTTCCTCTTTCTCGTCTTCAGATCACATGTGTTATCTTCCCTGTCCACCAGAGACTCTCTTCCTCACAGAGTGCATGGATGAATGGATAATAACAATGTGTTAATTCTTGCTAAACAGTGCATGGATGCATAAAAACAATGTGTTCATTCTCACTATACAGTGCATGGATGCATAATAACAATGTCCTTGTCTAGGTGTACACCTGTCCTGTGCTTCAGCCTAAATTGTGACAGATCTTTGTATACTTTAGTCTTTTTGTCGTATGCGATCTGAACTTTTTCTAATAGGTTTTTGCCCGCTGTTATAAGTAAGGTTCTTAATATAAATTCTGACTACTGTGAGTTTGTCATCCCTCGGGTCCTGAGGTAAGATGTATTTTATTAATCCCTGACGAGAAATTCCTAGTGTCAGTAGTCATCATAATTATACAATTATTAGGTTTATAATAAAGACCAAACCTGACCAGAAACCAGCAGCTCCTTTAAGTCGGTGTAGGTATTACTATGTTTTTTTTTTTCAGGAACAAGCATGACTTGATTATCACGAATGAGTCATTAGGAGTACCGTGACTTCTTACCTGCAGAGCTCGTTCTTTGGCTGCTAACGTCTGGTTGACAAAGCGCTCAATCCGCAGCGCCTGCAGCTGGATTTTCTCACACACGTCGACCAGCTGGTTCTGTTAAGGAGACGGGCACATGCTGCACTGTAATGCATTGCTTCACTCACTGCACGTCACTGTAGGCTACTGTCATCCTACAAAAGGGACAAAACTGAATCTACGTTTCCCGTCATACCAAACTCTTCAGTTGAATTGGTTTTGTTCCGCTGTATCATTTCATGAAATTAACTAGAGTTCTTTTTTAAATATATATACAGGAAATGAACTTCCAGTGCCATTCTAAATTCTAGTTTTCACATTAATAAAAGACAAATAGGCCTAGTTCTAACCAATATAGCCTTGCTCTAAAATGTTACACTAAGTCAGTTACAGCCAGTTACAGCAGGCTTTTCATTATGACTTCTTTCTCTGAGCGCACTTACCCGTACTGCTGTTACTCTAGTGGTCAACTGTGTCACCGAGTGTCCATGGCAAGAGCCCACGATGGCGCACTGAGAGCAAATCAGTTTCTGCTCCGAAATACAAAACCAGTCTAGTTCGAATTCATGTTCCACGCATGATTCCGATTCAACCGAGAATATCCCCGATTCAACCGAGAATATCCCCGATTCCGTGTCGGAGGTGGTTGACGCTGGTGTGGCACAGGCCAAAAGAACCTCGTCTTTCGTCGGCGATCCCATCGGTGGCAGATTGTTGTTGAACGTTGATGGGGGGAAAAGTTGTGGTTCAAACTCCATATTTCGGTCTTTCTTCAAACGGTGTCCTCTGCTGTCTAGCTCAGCGGATACACTAGCGACAGAGCTGGTTTCTGGTTTAGTGCCCATGGCACTGCTGAGGGGAGTAATGTCTGTTGAGAGTAGGCAGCAGGTGCGTAGGGAAACTCGTCCGCGCCCTGGGATCCTTGAGCACAGGTGGAACAGGTAGGCTAACGTTAGCCATGGACACGGAAGTAAGAAAGACTCCAGAGGTCAATCTAGAAAATCCTGTTCATCAGCCCCTGACTAACAAAAGTATGATCACAATGGAAATGGCTCTACCGGTTGGTTTGATACTAGTGTGTCTATTTCGTATCACTTGAAATACGTTTGTTCAAGTTTGAATTCACTTCAATCTTTCTTTGAGCTCATCCGTGAATCATTTTGACAGAAAGGATTCTACAATAATTAATGCCATGCCTTTTAGTGATTTCATTGATAAGGGATCACTCATCTGAACGGATCAGTCAGACAGACAGATATACACATATAGATGGATAGATAGTTAGATAGAGGAACGAACCACAAACCTCTGAATTGACTTTAGTGTATGTGAAATACGGACACTTGATGTACTACTTTTACAATACTTACAAAAAAATAGATATTGTAGTCCACTACTGTGCCAAACCTTATGATGAGCTCGGTCTCTCAAGACCTCTGGTAAGTCTAAATAATGGCATTTTCTTGATTTACTGTTGCTTACAGCCGTCTTTAATCTGTAGATTCCAATGTCTAGGTCTCCAGTCATTTGTAGATACCTCAAGGTGGGTTGTAACTTCTAAACACGCAACTCCATGATGTTATCACTGCAAGGGCACCCGCCCTCCACAGTCTATCCAGCCTGGTGTTGCTTATCACCAGCAATTCCTTCAAGGCAAAGCACATTTATTTACATAGCACCCTTCAATACACAAAGGCCATGAATTATTTACTACCACTATTATTATATTTTGTGTTCATGTTTAATTTTATAATCTAAAAGTTGCAACCATATGGGTTTATTAGAATATCTACTTAAATCATCCCAATTCATCACAGGTACAGAGTTGTAAGCATTTAGACGGCGAAAAAAAAAGGGGGGTTGGTAGTTGAGAGGTTAAAGTTTAGGTACATAGTGACACCGATATTTTTGACTTGGTTTTTAGATTCATCTTTCCTCTTTTGCACCAAAAACAATTATTTACATTTTATTTCACTGGAGGAAATTGTGGCAAATCCAGTCAACCATTTGCTTTATGTACTTGATTGTGAATAATTCAGACCATGGTCACCTGTTGTTAAAGCTTTTTAATGAAAAGGTCTCAGATAGAGTTACCAATAGATACTTAATGGTCTTTAAAGTAAGTCTTTATCCCCCAGCTGTTCTCCAGAGGGAAATTACAGAGTGAGACTTTCAAGGTCTGAAGACAATCTTGCCCCTCTATTGACCTTTGTGCTGAACCATTTAGAGGAACACAGGGGCCCCCTTTGTTAAATGTTTCATTTCAGGTAAAGGCACAGTCGTTTTTTTGTCTAAAATAATATAAGTCTAAATGTTTTCCCATCAAGTCATGTGGGACTATTCTCAATTGCAATGAAACAGTATAGTCATGCAATAAATGAACATTCTAAGACCAGTTTTTCCCTACATATTATACTCACTCACCCAATCAAAAACACATGCCTGTTAGAGTGAACCAACGATTTTGTTTTATCAAGAACACGGGTGGTGTATCTCCATCTGGGTGTTCTCTCTGGAGAGGAAAGGAGAGGACAAGTTGAGACACTCATGCTGCAAGATCTTCTACTCCCTTGCTGCAATTACATTGCTTAATCTGGACATCAGCTCTCCACCCTGCCTTGAATGCTTGCGCAAGGATTTCTGCACTCATTAGCAACTATTGAGCTGCATTACAAATGCATTTGTCTGCAAAGCATATGTCACAAAGCTTATGTCAACATTGTTTGTTGTGTTTGGAAAACCACTTGATAACAAATATCCACATAGTGGACAATAAACTGTTCTATTCTTAAAATAAAATGTACCTTGTAACCGAATTACAACTTGGCAACATCGTTTGCCAGTTATGTTCTACGTTCTACTTTACTACGATACTTTGTATCTTTTGTGATCAATTTTGCATTTGCTGTAGAGATATGAAGGAAATTAAGATAGAACTATTAAAACGTTGGCTGTATCGACATGTATGTGATGTACATAAATGAATGAGAAGATGCCAACCTGACCTACATGGCTTACAATGAAGTAATATATGTTTTCAAGACTCAACATATGCTGGGGATGTATAAATTGGATGGATTGTGCCTCTTCTGCCAAATAATAAAATATACGCTCCTTAGGACAAATGGAGTAGATTCTGGTTACAAGCAGGAGTATGTTTGCCCTGACCTGCCTACTGAAGAAGTGTGCAGGTGCTGTCACCTACTGGACAGATACATAATGATGGAGGTACTTACTGATGCAGCCGAGCAAAGGTCTTGCTTTCTTTGGTTCAGTGTGGACCTCATTGTCCCTTTCTCTGCAGTCTTTCCCCCTCTGCCTTATAACATTATGACAATAATAATAATTAGTCATACAAAAAAAAGTATACAATTCCCCATTCATATGACGATTAACAACTGACAATTAGTCATCAACTATCTCAATTCACAATTAGGTTAAATTAAATTAAAACGTTATTGGTGATGTGTTAGTTAAGTCCTATAGGTGTACAATAACGATTGCATGTAAATGAATAACGGACATAAGGTTAGTGTAAATGCTGATGCAGCAGCATTCACACAATTGTTACGTTACATGTTATGGTATTTTGTCCTGAGGGGTCATGCAAACCTTTTGCGTTTATTACACCTGTTCAAGGCTCAATAGCAGTGCCCTTACATCCGGTTGCTTGATTCAGGTAGCCACCAGGGGGTGCCGATTCAACCATTTATAATGTATTTTCTTTATATATCAAAAATGGCTCCTACAGCTCAGTGTTTCGTTGCATATGCAATGATTTAATGTACATTTAATCATAAATTTAACATTTAATGATTTAATACACGTCGTCATTTGTATGCAAAATTGCCTTTATTTTCCATGTTCTCCATTTTCATACATTTGTTGTATAATAAATAGACATGAGAAACAGGCTGAAAATTCTGTCCCCTTCCCATGTTGATTTTGCACCTTTTTTTTCTGCGCACTGCAAACATGTTTCATAGAATTTACAACTGAAAATTAAAAACAAAGCTTGACACAAGCTGAAATCACTGCTACCGGCCCTTTGTTCACCTCATAAGTTACATACATTTATGAGCCGTGTTCGGTGTAGCAAATCCCAGAAACAAAAATATATATATAGTATTCACAGTTTAGATATTTACACTTTTTAAGATTACAAAGGATATGGGCAGAAAATGAAGACGTTTCCACAAGAAACAATCTTTCAAAAAGGTAGGAGACATTTTCAGTACGTAATGGACCTTTTTTCTCGTTTAAATAAACAACCTTTAAACCCTTGTTAAACTTGGCAGATTCCTTTTACAGATCCCTGAAAATATCTTCTTAAATACTCAGTCTTTTGTCTAAAAAAACTTAACAAAAAAATGCATCATTAAAAGTATTACATTTGTGAAGTAAAAAAAGAAAATCTAAATCTATACAAGAGATCATGTACAATATTAACATCAACGGTGTGGGGGAAAAACACAAAAACAACTTAGAATCTTCCCAGCTGATGGAGGGCAATGACTGACTTGGTCGAAAAGGAATCAGATTGGCTAGAAATAACAGGAAGCTGAAGTGCAAGCCTCTAGTGCATTGACGTCAATGAAGAAGAGCTTCCTTCTTAGTGACATTTTGTTAAAGAAACAACGTTAGAGGACAGAGGACCCTAGAAAACACGGATCAAACACTGGTAGTAAAGCAGGGGGGGGGGGTCTAGTTGTGAGAGGGGTTGGAGGAGGGGTCTTGTTGTAAGAGTGGGTGGAGGAGAGGTCTAGCTATGAGAGGGGGTGGAAAAGGGGTCTAGGGGGCAGAGGAAGGGGTCTAGCTGTTTGAGGGGTGGAGGAAGAGATGTGGTTGTTAGAGGGGTGGAGAAAGTGGTCTAGAGGTAGAGGAAGGGGTCTAGTTTTTAGATGGATGGAGAAAGTGGTCTAGGTTTGGAAGAAAAGGTGTAGCTGTTAGAGGGGGGAGGAAGGAGTCTAGTTGTGAGGGGATGAAGGAAGCACTACAAGACGGGGCAGGTTCACTTGTGAGACAATCATCCATAACACCTCATAAGAAAGAACAAAATAGATGTATACACATACACACACACACCTCTTCGTGCCAAACACCACCAACAATGGGCAACTAACTTGTGCATGCAACTTAACATTGCTGTCTGACACACACACACACACACACACAATTTCATCAGCTTTTTTTTTTTTTCATACACCATTTTCTTTTTCAAAAGGGACAAATATATTATTTCCTCGCACTGTAGAGTGTTAAATTAGACTCCAAACCCCAATTCATCTGATTCTGAAAAACCAATCGCTTCAGCCACTATAACCTACAGGGTACTCTCAAGTTTCTTCTTTTCTTTATCCAAACTGAAAACACTTAACAGATTTCTCTCAAACTGTAACCTGGCAACAAGTGAACACTCAATCATGCACTCAGCACAAAAACAATCATGTCTTCGGAAAAAAACTAAAACTAGATCATAAAACATGTACAGAAGAATCGAAAACACTGGATATTCATTAATACCATCAGAGTTGTTTTTTTTGCACCTAGAATCCTTACCTTTGCATAAACTTAAAAGGAAGCAGCGATACTGGCTGGTGACCGTGAGAGATAACCTAACGTCCCGTACAAAATGTATGCTGTTGTGGTTGTCGTTTTTGTGGTGGTGATGTCGTTTCAGAAAACTGGTGCATCAGAAGAGGTAGAGCCAGAAACCAGCAGGGTTTCTTTTTGTGGAGGGCCAGGTGAACAACGTTTTAGCTTTTCCTTTCAAGCCCCTTCATGGGTGCCACTGGTTGAATCTGGTGTGACTCTCGCTTCAGGCTTGGGGCTTACGCTGTGTCTTCGACAGAGGGGTGATTTTTCTAAGTGTGTGTGTGTGTGTGTGTGACACCGCGTTAGCTCTACATGCTAAGTCTATGTGCTGTGGGACATGTACCACATGTGGTAAAGCTTACGTGAGTTAAAGTGATAGTACATTCAAGCGTACAAAACACAAAAGGGCATACGGTTAGGGAAACTGCTGAAGCAACTCTTACCACATTACCGAGTTCATTAAAATATGCCAGCAAGCCTAGTATCTCGGGCCAATTTTCAGTCAGTGGCAGTAGTACAACTATTTTCTTTTCTGTACCGTAGCACCAGAAATCGTAAACAATCTTTAGGGAAATGTGTGTGTGTGCGTGTGTTGGGAGTCGAATACATGGAACTGAGCCGTAGCCACAAAACCTTTTTTTTTGGCATGGGGTCTGTGCGAGTGTCGGGGGAGTGGGGAAATAGCAAGGGACAGTGCTCTCGGTTGGGATTTCTTTCTTTCTAAAGATGTCCTTGTCCTTAAAATGGACAGCGATGGATCAATTGAGTGTTCCCCTGCAGTTCTCCGCCCCGCACAGACACGGGATCTTCTCGTCCTCGATGGGGAACTTGTAGTCGTAGGTGATCTCCTCATTGACGTTGATGGGCTGCCGCGAGTAGATGACGATCTTCTTCTGGGACTCCACCGTGATCACCTTGGCGTAGCAGTTGGGCTATGGGAACACATCACATCACATTAGCGCCCGACCGATATATCAGTTGGCCGATTTTAATCAACTGATATTGGCCTATCACAGATATATCGGTATCGGCAGACATGTTTGCCAATATGCGCCGACATGAAAACTTTAGAAATGGTGTCAATGTATAAATGTTATTACCTCTTTATAAATCCTCTACTGTGGTGGTTGAACCTCTACATGTTTTAACTGAGCACATCCACGTAAACACTCCCAACACTAACAGTTTTACATCATGTTCTGTGTGAAGGTTAGTAGCTCCTTCACACAGGTTCCTTTAGCTCATAATGTTAATGCGATGTGCTATGAGATGTCGAGGTCGTGTGGTGTGGGTCTTACGTTGCAGCTGTGGTTGATGAAGCGGGCGAAGTTCCCGCACTTGGTGGCGTCGATGATGGTGTCGTGGTCCACGCGGAACATGTAGCTGCTGCCAATCCCCTCCTCCTCGTAGCGCTTCTCACGCATGTCCGCGATCACCTGAGTCACACACACACACACACACACACACACACACACACACACACACACACACACACACACACACACACACACACACACACACACACACACACACACACACACACACACACACACACACACACACACACACACACACACACGTTAGCCATCCATTTATATGAATGTCGTACAGGGAGGGAGGAGAATGTTGTTTCGTTGCCAATATGAACACTTCCAGAGTGTTCTTATTGTTTTTAAACGGGTTCTGGTGATATTGGGTAATAAGTGGTTGTGCAAATGACCATAGGCCAACACTTCAGCCGCTGCCTACCTGTCGGATGTTCTGGCCGACGTATTCGATCACCATTTCATCAGCAGCGATGGGCTCCAGAGCGAACAGACCCCAGTCGTGGATGCCCGACCTACAGAACCGAATCTTCTTCTTGCGGAACTAGAGACAAGAGAGGGAAATGAGGACGTAGGGCACACTCAGAGTAATAAGTACTCCATTAGTACTAATAAGTTAAGTAGTACTAATAGTATATGCCTTTCTGTGACACTCTCACCAAAGAGTCTTGATGATTCATTGCTCCAACAATTTAGTATGATGGAATCGAGAAATGGATGATTGGAGCACAACATTTGTTTTCCCTTTAACTGGTTAAATTTGAGTACATTTGGTTTACCTTAAACTGGTTGAAGTTGAGTACATTTGTTTTACCTTAAGCTGGTTGAATTTGAGTACATTTGTTTTACCTTAAGCTGGTTGAAGTTGAGTACATTTGTTTTACCTTAAGCTGGTTGAAGTTGAGTACATTTGGTTTACCTTAAACTGGTTGAATTTGAGTACATTTGTTTTACCTTAAGCTGGTTGAATTTGAGCAGGTCGCTGTCACAAGCGAACGAAGAGAGCAGGCGCCGCTGTTCTGACCGCCGCTCTGAGCCCGCTCTGGTGGACGCGTGGACTTGTGCAGGAATACTCATCCCCTGGGTAGACAGAGGGCGAAGGTTAGGAGCCTGTACCAGGGTTAGGGGAAGAGACTGTACCAGGGTTAGGGGGAGGAGCCTGTACCAGGGTTAGGGGAAGAGACTGTACCAGGGTTAGGGGGAGGAGCCTGTACCAGGGTTAGGGGGAGGAGACTGTACCAGGGTTAGGGGGAGGAGACTGTACCAGAGTTAGGGCTAGGGTGAGGAGACTGTACCAGGGTTAGGGCTAGGGTGAGGAGACTGAACCAGGGCTAGGGCTAGGGTGAGGAGACTGTACCAGGGTTATGGTAAGGATGAGGAGACTGCTTGTATCAGGGTTAGGGTTAGGGTGAGGAGCATTGTACCACCATGTTTACTGCACCACTAGATTATAATCACAAATTTTCTTCAGATACAGGTAATACACTAGAATTACATCAAATCTCTCATAAATCCATGGCCAACATACATAGAAATGTATCCAACATCTAAAAACGAGAGGGCTCAGATTTTGTCGGTAACGGTCAACGGAGAGCCATAGTCAGTGCATTCCGACACATTAAGCGTTAAACCATAGCATGATTCACGTGCGTATCGTGACCCCCCCGGGGCCTCACCTGGGTGTCGGTGGGCGGCTCCTCGGACAGCAGCCGCGTGCTCTGCAGGTACTTGATCTTGTCCTTCTTGTCGATCTTGTAGTAGCCCTCGCTGCGCGCGCAGCCGGTGGCGTGGTCACGCATGCCGTCGTCTCGCCGCTTGCGCTTCACCCCGGGGACGTTGGTAGGTGCGGAGGAGTTACGGATGATACCGGACGATCAGAGATCTCGCCGCCTACCAAACTTCTGAGGGAGTTCTAAATGCGAGTTGGTTGCGAGATTGGCCGCTAACGGACGTACGACCCTTACATTTGACGGAGATATCACCTGACCGGAAATAGCTTCAAATATGAAGCATAATTTTGTGGGTGATTTGGGCTTTGTCAGGTAAAAACACCAAACACCTGCTATAGCATCAAAAACTAAACACATTTGATTACTTTACTGGTTTACATTATAAAAGTAATACCAACACCAGCATTCGCTTCTCATCAGACATAGCAAACTCATTTTCAAATCCTCACTATGAAGAATTCCCAAAATACCTCCCCATAATGGCCAGAAGAGGGCACCAAGAATTCCTTCTATAGAAAACAAATGGCGGAGGAGCGGGCGCAGTAAAGGATATGAGGGTGGTTGACCCACAGCGTGTCGTTGAGCCAGTCGTTGCAGTTGTCCTGCTGCAGCATCTTGTCGTAGGTGACCTGCAGCAGGCGGATGTCCTCCTCGTCGATGCCGTCGTTCCAGATGTCGTACAGGATGGTCACCTCCTCGAAGTTGCTGCGCAGCGCGAAGCACGGCCGCGAGGGCGTGGCCACGGGCGACAGGCTGTCCAGCAGGAGCTCCTCCCAGCGGCGCCGCGCCCGCCGGGCCGGCTGGACAGACAGCGGTAGCCGGTAGGGCGGGAAGCCGTCGTCTAGGGACACCGCCGTCTGGGCCGCCGCCGCCGCCGCCGCCGCCGCCGCCTTGTCTTCCCGGAAGTCCAGGCCGTGGTGGTCCGAGACCTCGGGGCGCTTGGGGGACGCTGTGTCCAGGAGGGGCCCCCTCGCGTGGGGGTCCAGGGGAAGCGCGAGAAGGACCTTGTGCGCCGCGGGGTCCAGCGACTCCGCGGGTGGCGACGGTTCCGAGGGGAACTTCTTGCTTTTGGGCCGGCCGGGCTTCCTCTTGGAGGGGGCCAGGTCGGGCGTCCCGGGGACCTCCGCGGAGGGGAGGTCCTCCGAGAGGTCAGCCGAGTCCTCCGCCGAGGTGGACCGGGCAGGTTGCGGCAGCGTGGTCGTCGGCAGGGCCGGCCCGGTGACGGGCGGCTCCTTGAAGAGCGGCCGGTCGTCCTGGCTCTCCGAGGAGGGCTTCCTGTGGAGGGCCAGTTCTGGAAAGACAGGCGTGAAGGTGAGGTCCCTGCCGGGCGTGCGGGGGATCCCGGAGCCCAGGACGGGGGACTGGGCGGGGTAGGAGAAGGGGCTGCCGAGGACATGGGGGGAGCTGAGCAGGAGGCTGCTGCCCGTCAGCGGGGCGTCGCCGCCGGGCGTGACGGGCACCACGTCGCTGGTCTGGGACTTGAGCGGGCCCCGGACGCGGCCCGGCGGGTCCCGGCCCGGGGTGCGGGGGAACTCCTCGTCGTCCGTGGACGGCCGGGGCCAACGGGTGAGGTCCGGTGTCGACGGGCCCGCAGGGGGAGGGGGAGGCAGTGGGGGGAGGCGGCCCTCGAGCGCCGGGTGAGGAGGGAGGGGGAGGTGCATGAGAGCAACGGGGTGGGGTTTGGATGCTGGGTGGTCTGTCTTTAGGGCGGGAGGGGGGGGCTTTCTACTGGGGGTGCCCTCCATCTGAGTCTTGCCTTGCAGGTCGTTGTCACTCTCGCTGAGGGAGCCCGTGGGGGTTGGAGGTCGGAGGACGTACTCCTGGGGGGCGCGGGACTTGACCGTCGGAGCGGTGCCTTCACCCTCCGTGTCGGGCTCCTCGGCTGCAACACAAACAGAAGATAAAGAGTGAGAGACAGAGAGAGTGAGAGACAGAGAGAGTCAGAGACAGAGAGAGTGAGAGACAGAGAGAGTGAGAGACAGAGAGAGTGAGAGACAGAGAGAGTGAGAGACAGAGAGAGTCAGAGACAGAGAGAGTGAGAGACAGAGAGAGTGAGAGACAGAGAGAGTGAGAGACAGAGAGAGTGAGAGACAGCGAGAGTGAGAGACAGAGAGAGTGAGAGACAGAGAGAGTGAGAGACAGAGAGAGTGAGAGACAGAGAGAGTGAGAGACAGAGAGAGTGAGAGACAGCGAGAGTGAGAGACAGAGAGAGTGAGAGACAGAGAGAGTGAGAGACAGAGAGAGTGAGAGACAGAGAGAGTGAGAGACAGAGAGAGTGAGAGACAGCGAGAGTGAGAGACAGAGAGAGTGAGAGACAGAGAGTGAGAGAGAGACAGAGAGAGTGACAGAGAGACAGATAGAGAGAAACAGAGAGAGAGTGAGCGAGACCAACCTGTTAATTGTTTGGGTGTGGGGGGCTTGAGGTGGTCCAAGCTGGGATGCCCAGGGGGGAGTCCATCTTCTTTGGGGCTGGGGGGTCTCCGTTTAGACTTGGTCCTCAGGTCCTCCCCGGGGCTGGCGTCGTTGCCGTAGTCCTCCTCTGGACAGGGACCCGTGGGGGTCCGCGGCCGCCGGGCATTCGCCTCCACCTCCACCGGCTCCTCATCGGAAGACGACGACGAGGAAGAGGACGAGGAAGAGGAGCGAACCTGGGCCTCCTTGTCTCCGTCCTCCGCATCGGCCACCAGCTCCTCCGTCTCCTCCCCCTCCTGCTCCTCGCCCGAGCTTGACTCGTAGTCGGAGGAGTCTCCGCTGGCCGCCGAGGAGTCGTAGCTGGCCTTCGACGACGCTGAACTTTCCACTTCTGTGGGGTTTGACAAAAACAAAAACAGTCGTGATCAAATGATGGATCCCGGACGCACGAACACACCTGAACAAATGGGAGGCGCAAGGGTTACCATCATCAGATGAGTCGGTGGAGTCACTTTCACTGCCGCTGGACGACTCCGCTTCTTCATCCTCCTCTTCCTCTGCACTCTCCTAGAACAACAAGAGTGAAGTGACGCATGGTTCCAAATCCCTTCAGTTTGGATGGTCTTTGTTCACACATTCAGTCAGATGGTTCAAAGTATGGACGAGACCAATCACGACTGGTTGCTTACATTATATTTGCAAAGCTGTCGACATTACTCTGGCTTACCTTGTCCGATGATAACCTTTGTGTGGCCTTGGCTGCATCCAATTCCTCTTCCCTGTCTGACAGCGACTCTTCCTTTTCGGACGTCTCCAACTGTTCCTCTCCCTCGCTGTCCAGTTTCAGGGGTCTGGAGGGCCGCCGCTTGGCCGCGATGCCGTCGGCATCCATTTTGGAGTCGTCCAAGGGCAGCTCAGCGGGGTCTCTGTCCTGGTCTGGAGGAACCAATAGAGCATGATGAAGGTGATTTCACAGTCATCAAAATAATACACACTCCAACCCATAACAACAAACTGACATTGGAGACCAGTGTTGCTGCTGAAAATGAAAGGGCGCCACAGGATGGTGCTGTTGAGCCACAACGCCATTAGGGATAGAGATTATGTGGAAAAATGTCTGAATCCTGTTTATTTTACTGATGAAAATAAGGTTTATGTAGCCAGATTATAAATGACACTTGACAATTGCCTCATCCACAACACAAACAACTCCAACAGCCCTTCGAAACGGTCAGATCTGTAATGAATGTTCCAGATTGACTGAAGCTTGATAAAGCTTAACCAAATTAAAAAATTTGACCATAAAGTTCATGTAGTTTGCCTTTCATAAGGTTTATTCTTGGGTAATGAGGAATCAATTGGAGTTGGTTTGTTTGGAATAGGACAATTGGCCTGGGAGATGAAAATAGTAGGGTAAGAAGTGTATGGTCCTGATGGTCAAGCTGTAGACTAATAGAAGCTGCATCATCTGGGACCTTAGATATGGCCTTTTGAAAATTAGAAACTGTGACCCGTTAAGGGCGCTAGAGACTTGGTCCAACTGGTCGCTATTCCCAGATTAGGAGGGTTGTTGACATTTAGGGAAAAAGTGAGCGAGGGGAACGTTGCGACCGAAAGAATGTGGCCGAATAATAAGAAATCAGCATTTACAACAGGTGTCCAGAATCTCCGCTGCTGGACACCTAATCATAACATTAAAGAAATGAATAGATCTATGGCTCACCTTCATCCTCCAGCTCATCGTCGACAGGAGTGGAAGGCCGGACGCGCTTGTTGTCCCCAGAAGCGATGGGATCCGGCTTCCTCTTCACCTAACACCCCCCCCCACACACACACACACACACACACACACACACACACACTGATCAGCTACCCAACGCACTCACCTGAACGAAGACATCAGACACCTCTCCAGTACCCCCAGGTGAGGTCTGTGTTTTTTCGGGCAGGTGAGGCTCACCTTGAAGGAGGGCAGACGGATGGCCCCCCGCAGGCAGATCCCCATACCCATGCCCTCGTAGCTCAGCGCCTCGCCCTTGTTCCAGTTCTCCAGCAGACTGGACCCGATGGGCTCTTTGGGTTTGGGCCTCTCTTCCTCCTTGCCCTCTCCGGCCTTCACAGGAGTAAGGGACGCCTGGGGGATGAGAGAAGTAATTAAACTGGGGAGAGGGTTTCTATGGTCGGTTGTATCTGTTGTACACAGGATGTAAAGTATGAGTGTGTTGACACCTATCCGAACTAGTCTATTTATTCTTGATATTTTTTATATATATATATATATATATATATATATAAAAAATTATGTTGAAGTTTAGTTTCTTATGGGTCTTGGCCAGAGCCACATGATTCTAGAATATGCAATGTTGTCAAGCATATTCCAAACCCTGTTAGCTTTGTATTATGAACTGTGTCAACCCATGGCGCGTTGAATAGCTAATCATAACAATACATATTCAAATCTCATATTCGATTTTGCTTGGCAAATTCACTTGTTTTTTATACAAACGAAATGCGCAACAACATAATGGTAATTGAGAGGGATATATATATATATTTTTTTTTTTACAGAATTTAGGCAGGATGTCAGTGGTGCTAATTAGAGACATGAAACCTTGGTGAACACCGACCTTAGCCGAGCGCTCCTTCTTGTCCCACCAGTCGTCGAAGGCCCTGAACGCGACCACCTCCACCATCTTGCGGTTGAGGTCCCTCTTCATGATGGCCTTCAGCTCCTTCACGATGACCAGCAGCACGCCGTCCACCGTGGCCTTGTGGGGGTCCTCTTTCTGGTCCTCGTAGCCCGGGGGGGGCACGGCCGGGTTGAACTTGGGGATGCTGGGCTGGGGCCAGGGTTGCCCCGGGCTACCGGCCGGCGTGGCCCCCATGGAGACGGGGGCGTAGGGCCCCCCGAAGGGAACCGAGGCGCCGCCGCCCATGTAGTGCGGGTACGGGTACGGCCCGCCGCCCGTCTGCGACATGCGGCTCAGCATCTGGGTCTGCATCTGGAAGGACATGTGGACGCTGCCCCACTGTGGCAGGCAGTTCATCAGGTCCATCTGCATCAAGGGCATCATGCCCGGGGGGTAGGGGCCCATGTGCTGCAGCATGTGGTGCGGGACCCCGGCCAGGTGCGGGTGGGCCCCGGGGATGGCCAGGTGGGCGTGTTGAATGGGGAAGGTGGACTGGTGGGGTAGCTGGGGGAACATGGAGTGGGTCGGATGCATGGACGACACGGCGGAGTTCATCACGATGCCCTTCGCACACTCGCTGCTGTCGAGCGGCGAGCTGCAGGGCATTTCGTCCTCGGAGATCTCCATATCCTCTCCGGACGAGTGATTACCCTGAGGACAAGACAGTGAGGGTCAGCCCTTTGACCATGAGTACCCTGAAGACAAGACAGTGAGGGTCAGCCCTTTGACCATGATTACCCTGAAGACAAGACAGTGAGGGTCAGCCCTTTGACCATGATTACCCTGAAGACAAGATAGTGAGGGTCAGCCCTTTGACCATGATTACCCTGAAGACAAGACAGTGAGGGTCAGTCCTTTGACTTTGAAGGACAAAATAATGGAAAAGCTGGGGGAGAAATGCTTTTTTCCAGTTATTATATGGTTCTCTTGTTTTATATTGGTGGCCAAACTGTTTCTAGAATCTTGTCATTTAAAAGCATCTTCAAGACTAAAGAACTCATGTTGAGCTTTAGTATACGTTTCTTTACAAATCTGTCCCGTGTCTAAATATCTTTTCAGACTAAATTGAGACAAAGCCCATAAAAACGGACTGTCCAAATCACATATTGGCCAGAATACCATTCATATTTATAATTTAATGATTGACATTCACTCCTGAAATTCATTTAAAGCAACCTTTAAATATAGCATGACATTATTTCTTAGAATTAGCCTATATGCACTTATTTTTTACAGCCACTTTACTGCAACACAGAATGGCCAAGATTAGATATAGCGAGATAAAAAATAAACGTTGTACAACCATAACCCGACAACTTGCATCTCAACATCAACATTATCATCTCTCATTGAATAACTATGAGATAATTTATCAATTATAAATGTAAGGATGCGGACAAAGGACATGATTAAAGGGTTAGGTCTTCTCCAACGCAATAATTACATTAAACCACACTGGCAGATAAATTAAAACTTGAGCAGGCTTTAAGTTATGCATAGGAGTGGCCTCTAAAGGATGAAAGCAAGGTTTGCTTTGTGATTATAAAAGAAATGTGAAATTTGAGACACAAAGCCACTGTGGTCCAGCCTGACTGTCAGGCTCCGTCAAACCAGGAAGTGTGTAGCAGCCTTGGCCCAACGGTCACATTGTGTTTAGCTCCATGCAGGCGTGCTTTTGCATACGTTAAAATGAGGAAATGAAAGCATCCTATTCCACAAAAGCAGAACGGCTCCTATTTCTTCACCAAAAAGGGTATACAGCGCAGTATTTACCTTTGTCACTTTGTAAACACAACAAAAACGTGTGATGCATTTGTCATACACAGGTCCATAGCACCTGTTAAGCACCTGCTGATTTGCTTTATGTTGAAAGAGCGTCTCATTTTGACAGATCAGCAACAGTTCAAAAACTGTTGGCTGTGGATTCCAAGGTGCATGGCTGAAGCAAGATCTCACTTCCTATGTGCCCTGTTACTACCGCTAGGCTCCAGCTGTGGTAGGTAAAAAAAAAAAGAAGAAAAGAGTACCAGGCCCTTATGGCCCAATGATGTTGTCTACGTTAGCTGACTGCAAGAGGTTCGCACTAACCACAATATTACCATTGAAATTAGGGATGCACCGATATAACATTTGTCACTTTGGATGATATCGGCCAATGTATAGTGGTGGCGGTTGCCATTATATCGTGCACCCTAATAAATAAACCCTACATAAATAACTTATTGGGTAACACAATGGAGTGCCCAGCGAATGCCAACACTGTGAAAACACTGAATGCCGTCTTACCAGGTCCGTGTTATCCGTGGGGGTGTGGCTTCCAAAGGGGCCATCCTTGAGGTCGTTGGTCTTCTCTGGGACCGGAGAGCCCACCCTCTTGAGCAGGGGGGCGGTTCCGGGGATGGGCTCCTCGTCGTCCGACTCGGGCAGCGGGGTGGGGCTGACGTCCTCCAGACCTGTGCTGGGGGGCCGCGAGGTCCGCTGGCCGGCCTGAGATGCGCCTGTGTACGGGGGGACGGGGGACAGCTGAGAGGACGAGGAGGAAATGGGGCTCCCCTCCATCCGCACCTCCGTGTCCGAGTCGCGCTCCGCCAGGAAGGGCAGCTTCGTCCGCTTCTCCTTGAGGAGCATCTCGATGCGGGAGTCCAGGCTGTTGCGCTCGGCGTCCAGGGTGGGGGTGCCGGGCGAGGGTCGGCGCTCAGGGGTCCGCGGCGGCGGGGTGCTGGGTGGAGGGCCCGGCTCCGGCGGGGGAACGGGGGGCGGGGTCTCCGGCCGGTCCTTGCCCGGCAGGAAGTCGGTGGATGCCGCCGTGGGCGCGACCGGCGGGGGCTGCGGCGGGCGGAGGTACTCCCCTTCGGGTGGCATCGGAGCCTGGTAGGCGGGGTAGGACAACTTGAAGCTGGCCGTGGCGGGCGGAGGAGGGGGCGTGTAGGGGAAGGGGGAGGCGGTGGACGGGGGCTCGGGGGGCGTCACCTGGTGCGGCTTGTAGGATGCCGGGTCCGAGGACGACAGGGGGGTGACCCGGTACGTGTTGCCGCGGTACTGCGGCTTCTCGGGCCGGCGGTTATAGGCGTCCTGGAACTTGCTCTCGTGGCGGCGGGACTTGTAGTTGCCGGAGCTCTCAGTGCGGCTTGCCTGGTAGGCGGGGGTGGACGTTCGGCTGGAGTAGTTGGAGTCCTGGGAGAAGGGTGTGCCCGACTGGCGCGGCGTGTGGGGAGTGCCCTGGGACTGGGGAGTCTCCTGCCTCAGGCTGGAGTACCCCATGGAGAGCGGCGTGCCGCTGCTGTTGGCCGCCGAAGCCGTCGTGGTTCCTCCCGTCCCCGAGGCGCCGCTCTCCGACAGCCGGCGACTCGCTTCACAATTCTGTGGAGGCTGGAAGGCAGAGGGGAGAGTTTCTCAGTCTGGCTTGAAGCTCAACCGACAGATTGTTGCAATCACATACCAAAAGAAAACAGAGACTTTATGTACCAGGATTAGACCAATAAGCATCGGCAAAAACAAAGTCATAGTTGTTTTTGCCGTTGCAATCTTAGTATATAAACGGGAAAACTGAGCTGTAACAGCTCAGGTGTTGCGCTTGCTCAGTTGTACAACAGACTATCAAAACAAATCCTGAGTAAATTAGACATAAAGAAGAAACAAGTAATGGATTTGAGAAAGCATACATCCTAAATAATGTAGTATGTGTACTAATTTCTTTGCAAGAAATATATGCATCATTGAAAAGCCAGTGCTACACCGTAGAATCTACAGACCTTTCCACAGATCCATGTTTAACTGTCGAGCTGGTTCGCAGTCATTGAATCAACCTTTTTTAGTATTTATTGTTAAAAAAGGAACTGTTACCAGTAGGGCTTCAGCGAGACTGCGAGGGGAGACATCGCTGCCCTCATCCACACCAACGGGTAGTGTCAAGGGCGTGTAGCTGCCGTTCAATAGGAGCTGGAAATACCGAAGACGATTTTCACCTAAATGGAATAATTTCAGATAGAAATTCAAAAATACAGTTTGAGTTATGTGTGGCCAATTTGTCATTGATCTTATGTTTAACCTTTTATATTTAAGGAAAACACATAAAAGAAGTAACAATTAGGAAACATTGTGATTATATAATGTAATGCAACCTTAATACTAGCTTTCTAGCTTTCTTTCTAGAAAATGCCATCCTTTAATTTAGAACATAAATGAAAAATAATTAAGATAAATGACAATGATTAAGACGATAAATGACAACAATTTAGAAGATAAATGACAACGATTTAGAATAAATTACAATAAAGTTTAAATGTCAATTGGAAAACATTCTGTCACAGTGACTTAAATGCAAAAGTTGAAATTAGCACGGTGACTATAGTCTGCATTCATGCAATGTTTTGTAAGGCTAACTTACTTAATAGACAAGTTACAAACAAGCAATTACACACGGCATCCTAAACAGAGCCTGTCTCTTTAAGAGAAACCACTACAGGATGTTACATTCATGACACTGGTTTTCTAGTCGTGTAAACAAAAGTGAATTCAAGTCCAGGTTTCATCAAGTGTGGAATTGGAATCAGGTAGAACTACAATGAAAATAAAATAATGCTCTTTAAAACAAAAAAAGTCAACAATCAATGAGGAACGAAGGGGAAAAGTATTGCCAATGAATGCTTAAATCAAGTACAACTAATTGTAAAATAACAAGTAGCGCACCGTAGTCTAGTGTCAACCGCGTTTAAGTTATATTACATGGCTGGTGACACGGCTAGCGAAATCAAAACATCAATCTTCCAATATGCAAGAAAGTAAACAAGCTTTGATCATGCATTTATATAAAGAGATCCACTGAGATCACTCACACACACACACACACACACACACACACACACACACACACACACACACACACACACACACACACACACACACACACACACACACACACACACACACACACACACACACACACACACACACACACACACACACACACAGAACTCCATAGGGCAACCATTCACTGAGAAGTGTAAAACTCAATGAAATTCAATTGACCAATGTTTCCCTTAACCCATGACCGCTGCCATCATAATAATTAGCATAACTTGAACCATTAACGTATTAAACTATAATGATAACAACCGGAATTTGAAACGGAGAAACGCTTGTTTACCTTTCGGGTCTAGCTCCACGTGGATAATGTTGCCCATGACAGACGTGTTGTGAAGAGTCTGAACAGCCACCTTGGCTGCTTTCACGTTCTCAAAAACAACTTTGGCGATTCCCAGATGCTTTTTATTTTTGGGATTGTATAAAATCTCTACTTCTTCGAGGTCACCATATTTCTTGCACATGTCGGTGAGAAAAGGCTCCCGTATGTTGTCATTCAGTCTCGCAAATGTCACCTCCTTTGGAGGCACGCGACCGATGTAACATTCATCAATCTGGAAAATAAATCAATCGGATTATTGATAGGTAATCTCAACATCTTTAAACCACCAAGTTATTACTACTAACAGTTGCAATAGGAGTCCGCGTGCAAATAAACGTCCGTATCACACACAATAGTTTAATTTATAAATGTCAATTGAAAGTCTGAACGATTGATCATCATTTGACCAACTATTACCAGTTCGCAGGTATTTAACATTCAACTCAACAATCACTTTCTAAGGATCAGCAGGGGGGTGTGTCTGTCTACTTCACTTGAATTCATTTGACAGCCCCCCCCCCCCCCCCCCCCCCAAAATAAAACTTGGAAAATCGTTGTACGGATGCGCAAAATATAAGCCACCTTAAATGCTGGGACTGGGAGGTCTGTTTCTTTGTATTTCGCCCATAGACGACCGATCCTCGGGTCCCGGACTGTGTCCAGTGGCAGCATCCCAGAGTTCTGCAGACGGGGGGAGGGGGGATAGTTAATAGTAGAACTATACATATAATAATATATATAGGGGGGTCATATTGTTATCGCTCCATTCAAAACTCCGAGACACGCGAGACTAACTTTTTGCCAAGTACTGTTATACGTAACTTATATACAAACAATGCGACATGAAATGACTGCCCATGTAACTCAAGTCACATAATAAGGAAGATACAGCAATGCATCTTCTACAGCGAAGAATTAGGCGTCTAACTACAGCGACTACATGCTACATTAACCTAGCATGGAGTTACTCTGCAACGATTGGAACGAAACGCGGATGCAAACGGCGTACTGACGGGCATGCTGAAGGTCTGTCCATCGTAACGATATAGTTTGTGTTGTCCCTTCTTCAACGCTGGGTCAATAATCAACTTGTAACTCCTACAATGGTGACTTCGCTTCTCCCCCGAACTGCACACGGGATGATCCATGCCGTTCGCCAGACCTGAAACAGAAGGCAGCGTTAATGCAACCAGAAGCAAAACGCGGTCCGGCTGTCGTATGATCACATTGTGCAAAATATTTCCAAATGCCTGACTTTTCTTAAACCTTAATAAGCACGGCAATAACCAGAAATAGGGATCAACCGTCTCCCAGTTACCGAAACAGACATTAGGCTGGAGAAAGAAAAAAGAACAAGCTTACTTGAACTCTGCTTTCTACCATGATCTTCGTTCAGTCTGTTTCTTTCCCCTGGCTTGGACATGATTTGTCCGAATAAATGCTTTCTATTGGTAAAAAAAAAACAATATCGCTTTCCTTTCGTGGCTTACATTACATGATTTAGCTTGAAGAATACTGGCTCCTTTTAGGCGAGAGCCAACACATATTGTGCCTCTAGTCTGTAGCTTCTGTCTCTCCCACAATACACCGCTGAGCTTGCCCACCTCCTGTATTAGCCACACTTTCGTCAGAAAACTTAGCGCTATTACTATACGTTCTTTATTGTTCCAAGGAAGTAAATGTGTATTATGTGTTTAAAAATGAAATATTCGCATATAAATGCAACATTTATGCTGATTTAATATATGTTTTGGGCCTTAAATCTCAAATTGATTGTTGGTGTTGAATCTGCCGATTGCATTTACTCAAATGGCAAACAAGCTAGATACAGGGGGCAATATTTAGTAAACCTGTTTTAGGGTATGCTAATACAAGTATTATGCCAGAGACCGCGGTATAACCCCCGCATTATTTCATATTTACAAGCTGTTATATTTAACTTGACATAATCACCCTTCTATTTGGGGGGTTGTATTGACTCGAGGAGCATGGCAGTGCACGGAATACCTGAGCCTTGGGAATACTGGCTAATTATTTTTTTCCTAAATGCTAAGTGATTACGTGTAAATACGATTTTGCTAAAGAGCTACAATCATATCGCCTATATTCAAATATTGGCTTTTTGGTAAAAGGTTTAGTCGACCCTTCTAAATATAATCTAAATGTCAAAGATCCAAGTTATTCTATCCTATTTTACAATTCACCCAGGAAAATGTGAAATTATGACAGGTTAACCACTTTGGATTTGGACGCAAGGATATTCCCAGAATGGGGGGTTGTTTGTCATTGCTTGATATTTTGCAGTGCTCGGGCAATTGGCTGGTTAACAGTGGAAGCTCCGACGGCCAATCAGAATGAAGCACCATCTCAGCATTCTGCTATTAGAGGCAAGGCGCAGAAATCCTTCAACAGAGAGCAGAGAGAGAGGGGGCTGAGCGCTCTCGGCAGCCATTTTCCTGAAACAGGACTCAATGGCCTATATGGGTTTCCTTTGTTCCAAAAGGGATCTTATACTTGATTTGCTCATCTCTTATGGACTATGATAAAACTATTATTCCTCCTTTAAAGGATTGAGAAGAAGGAAGATATAATACTGGATGTAACCCCTTTGACATTTTGAACCTTTTTTCCTCTGCTTGGAATCCATCTTTGTTTTAACTAGGCCATGGCACACCCATATATATATATATATATATATATAGTGTTTGTTTCTAAAGTAAAAAAGAAAAAGAAACATGTAAATAAACAGCTTAAAGATTTGGTGGAGTTGGATAGAGTATAACACTAAAATGACAATGTGTGATGGTATACTTTATGGCCTTATAGGATAGAAATGAGTAAGTTACATTCTTTTATAATAAAAAAAAGAGTCCGTTTTATAGTTAGCTATGCATTATTGTGAGGCATGCAGTGGCTGTTATTAAAAGTAAATTTCAATTGTCCGTTTTTAATGAGTTGTCATGAAATTCATCATTGAGAAACAATAGCATATCTGTGATGACGGGCATAATATCCGTTGTAGGTTATTTGCAAACGCTCCCTAAATATCACTTATGGGCCACAGGCAATCTACCATCACCTTTGGCAGAATAGTTTGCATGTGTTTTCTAATATTTAATAATGCGTCATAACCCTTTTAATTTCTATATATTCTCATGATTTCCTCTTGCAGCAGTGATATCCTGTGAATTCAATAGACCTTGGCTTAGGTGCATTTAACTACACTATGTCAACGTGCTGTGGTGACTTCAGCAGCGCTTAACGGCAGGCTCTGCGTTTGGCATTACAGAACCAAATGTGTTCACTGACCTTCCCTCAAGGGCAAATTGTCTGGAGAACACCAACCAGGTAGTTGTTTGCGTATATACAACGGCTCAAATATTACATTTAATCCTAGGGTAAACCCATGGAGAAAACAGATCAAATATTTACCTTTTCATTTTGGGGAAAAGCAGTTAACAGGCCTAAGTACAGGGTCAGAAGAAATGCTTTCAATTCCATCTTCGGATCCTCAAATAGTGGCATTAGGAAATGGTGGGGATTCATCTCCTGCAAAGGAACACATCCATTAGCAAGAAGAAGAAATATTGCTGTTTTCAAACGTTTGATTAGTACTAGGCACAGCCTATTGACCAACGAACATGCTGAACGCTTCAAGCAGCATCTGAGCTATATGCACAGTATCACTTTTCTGGAAGACAGGATTGCAGCCAGTGTTAACCTCGTCCATGTGAAGATATCAGACCTAGACTACACGCCATATAAACTCAACAAATGAAGGGGGGTTAAAGGTAATGGATTTTCGTGCTGATTATGTTAATGTATATGTTCACGTGTATTTAATGATATATTTAAGTATCAATAAAATGGAAGGGGACGGGAGTGAATTAACCAAAAAATAAACAACTGTTTGTGTGTGACAGCCTAATTGAAATCATATTTTATTGGTATTGTAGGAACTTACAGTTAGGTATTCAAAACATGTAATCCAGAAGAGAATCTTATTCGAGCTAAAACCTTATGGGATGTGAAATATCTTGTATATTTCACTGCATGGCTTCCTTTGTCCACAGAAACCCTTTAGTCTACATTTGTTCAGTGTGTTCTCTGCGTTTCAAAATGGCTCCTTCACACAAAGGAGAACACTGTGCTGGAAATGTTCCTGCGCCATCACTGGGTGAGGCTCGATCTTTCCTTGTCAGTAATGTATCCTACGAGCCACTCAGTTCGTAGGGTCGTTAAAGAAAAACATAGCTTCCATTTTATAATGCATGTATGGGTTAAACGTCTGAACTAGAAAAACAAAGAAATCATTCAGATATTTGTGTAGAAAGGCAACATTAGGCATACTCCGTCTCGTCGACTTGATGCAGCTGCGGCTGACCGGTCCAAGCTGGTTTTGGCAGCGATAGACAGTTGCCACGCGAGCTCGCAAGCTGCACCCTACTGCCATATAAGGTCATGTAAAACACCGTTAAAACAACGCTGATATTTTTCCTCAGGACACTGAAAGAGATCCGTGGTCTGCGCCTTCTTTGCGTCTATGGCTATATATTTAAGGACTTGGTTCGATTAGGTTTTGGTGTTGACAAGCCACGGAGACGCAACACCCAAGAAGGAAGTAATTTATCCAATTCATAAAGGGAAAACGAAGACGGGGAAACTGGGGATAATGTGTGTCTTTTAATTATTCGTGCGATGTAGGCCTATTCTTAACCTGAACATTTTATGGAGCCTAACGTTACTGCGCACTCTTTGTTTTCCCGTGGCGTCGACCCCATAAACCCTGGGCCACGTCATTTTATTGAGCTGTTTATCTGTATTTTCAAAACAAAATTCCAATTGTGTAGACGTGGCTGTAATTGACCGTTACGGTAAGATTAAAAACTAAATCGTTACCACTTCAAACTGCCTCAAATCGGCACGACGCTATTTAATACTTTATTTTCCAAACAATATTTTGCCATTAGAGGCCTGTTTTTCTAGTTCCACTGCCTTCAGCTGCAGAGCGCATTCCTTTATGCCATTTCAGGCCACGAGTTAGATTCCCTCTGACAGTTAAGGGAAACACGTAGGGCCACAGCAATGCGGAAAGCGTTAAATAACACGTCTATGCCTACTTATCTCGGGTTTATGTGTTATATGTATATCTTCGTACACCAGTTTCATAGGTGAAGGGTTACAAAGCCGTTTACAGGGTTATTTTTAGGCCTTCCCCAAACACTCCCGAGTGGGTTGGGCCAGCATTACGCAAATTCAGACTGGAAAAAATGAAGACTGGAATATTCCACAAAGGAGTGGAGTGGCCCCGTTCTGCAGTACAAAGTTACCTGCTCTCTCAACCAACAGCCCGCAGGTACTGCTTTGCTTTTCCTGCTAAAGCCGATATACGAGAATAAAAATACAATTGAAATGGCTAGTTAGATTGGCTCCCCAACAAATTGTTATAGATGTTTGTATAGCATACAAGGTTGGTTGCTCTACAGATCTGACCTAGAATAGTGGCTATTCATCAAATCAGTGATCTTTTAATATTCTGAATTTTAGAGGCTACATGGAGTATTAAAGGACTTATACAGGCTGTACTACGACATCTTATTGTTGAGGTCTGGTGTGGTCTATTTATAAGGACTGACTTTTGTTGTATGCATTTCGCAATATCCTCAACCTGGGCATATATGAAAATATGTTTTACGCCCTTACTATTTACGATAGTCTATGTATTGCGTAGGGTTAGGGTTCCATCGATTTATTTTTACTGTTATTGTCATTACTTTCTGAAAACATTGTAATAAAATAGGCAAAACAACAAATTGCTGTCTTTCCTGTTTTAAGAGTCAAGAACATCCAAAGACATCCAAGTAATTTACTTTTTATGTTAGAGCTGTTCAAATTAACCGCTTGGTTATAAATGGTATAGCCTACTGGGAATATAACTGTCGCTGATGTTGCAGCCAACCCCGAAGAAGGCTTAAAATTATGCCTCAAGGGATTTAATTATTAGTTTAATATTCACTCTTCAAAACCAAGGAACACAAGGATGGTTTCAGTATCTAATTGTCACCCTAAATAACAAGATAATAGTTAAACATACCATTTGGGTTGCAGATTTATATGAGGACAGTATTCCATGCATTCTTCTGCCGTATGTTTATGTATAAAACAAGGAAATGTTTGAATCTAAATCAAAATTGATATAATGTACAGTGGCTAGTAATAAAAGTTGATGTATAAACTGATGGATCTGTCACTACTTCTCCTGGGTACTACTACTTCTCAAACACCTTAACCAGATTAACTGCATTTGTCTTTCTAGAATGAAATGTCTGCGAGATGTTCAGAGATGTCAGTGTGTCAGGTGAAAAAAATTACTGATTAGAGTGGTTTGTAGCCTCTGTCTCTGTCTCTCTCTCACACACACACACACACACACACACACACACACACACACACACACACACACACACACACACACACACACATAAACACACATAAACACACACACACACACACACACACACACACAAGTAAACGGAGTAAACACGGAGCTCTGGACTGAGATCTATGCTCAGCTGTTCATGCCTTACTACCAAAATGACAGTACATCTAATAAAAGGCAGATAAGGGGACAAGAGATGAGTGTGTGTTGTGTGTTTGTGAAAGCAATTGGTAACAGCTCATGCAGGAAGAGGAAGCGGTTAACACATTGAGATACCTGGTATATAAAAAAAAAAGCTTACTCTGTCATGGCATTCTGAAAGTCGACGGTTTTTTACTTTCGGAACGAACCGTCAGTCTTCACCATGACGAGGCCAGCCGAGTGGTGGATTTAGTGATACAGACATTATTGACATTGCTTTGAGGAGACATGACGCAAAATGGTGCTGTGGCGAGCAATGGCACCGTGAAGATCAGCGAAGAGCTGAAGATTGTCATTGTTGGAGATGGGGGCTGTGGGAAAACCTCTCTTCTAATGGTGTACGCCAAAGGTGACTTTCCAGAGGTAAGATCCATTCACCCCAAGCCCTGGCTATTTTCACCCACCATGAGGAGGAATTGTATTTTTATAATTTAATAAGTGTAATACATTTGTACAAATATACAAACATGACAGCAAATTAAACAATTGTGACTATACAAATTTGTTTTATTAGTTTTCTTTTATTATAAACAATTATGTTCTTTTAACTTGATAAAAAGATAGAATATCATTAGAATAACATGATCATAGCTTAACTTCTTTCATCTATTGATTTCCCCCATAAACAGAAGTATGCCCCTTCGGTGTTTGAAAAATATGTCACAACCATAACTCATGGTGGGAAAAACATAAGGCTCAACCTTTATGACACCGCTGGTAAGACTCCCTAAGAAGCAACTCAACAATGTAGATATTACTAATATCTACTACATATTTTGTCCTCAAACATGTTTGATCATTATATTGTGCTAATGTCTTTAATATCGGCGTCTGTTAATCTTACTTGAGCGTTGATACTCTTTCGATAGTAAATTAAAACAGGAAATAAAACCTGACCAGGCTACTGGGACATTGACCTGGGTGTGGGGTACAGCTGTTTGACATTCCACTGCCTGGGGAACAGTCGGGACTCTGTTACAGAGTTCTTCTAACTATATCTTTCTGAGATATTGTGTGGTGGGTTCTTCCGGAACGTGTCCACCATAGTTCTGCAGTTTATCTTTGTACATTTGCAGCAGACGCTTTAGAAGAATGTAATAGGAAGTCAGGCAGGATGTGGTTATGAATATATAGCCAGCAAGCGTCTAAACACAAGCTGGATCATAAAGCTCATGTGTTTCTCTCCACGTCCCTTCAATACACATTTAATAGAGGCTTTATTTGCGTTTCTTAAGGACAGGATGACTATGATCGCTTGAGGCCCCTGTCCTACCAAGAAGCCAACCTGATCATGGTCTGCTATGATGTCACTAACCCCACCAGCTTTGAAAATGTCTTGGTCAAGGTAATAACGTGCACAGGTTAGGTTATGAAGTGTTATGTGGTACCAATACAACATTGATCTCAAAGTACATCATCTATTAATTGTTCTATTATCCAATCATACAATTATATCAGTGCTATAACAAGGCTAACCCTTTTTTGTTTATAGCATTTTAAGCAGTATACCAAACCCCGTTCAAAAATAGATTTAGCTTAAATAATGGACTTTTATACGTTGCTACATTCTTGACCTATTGCAGTTATTACAATACAGTCAAGTATATTTCACTAACTGTAACTGGACTCAGGTAGATGAGAAGAAGAGGAAAATGGATGATGTATAACAGGTGCATAATTATTTACCCCACACAATCTTCACATAGTGGCACCCAGAGTTGAAGCACTTCTGTAAGGACATTCCAGTGATCCTGATTGGCTGTAAGACGGATCTGAGGAAGGATAAGGAGCGCATCCGGAAGCTTAAAGCGGTGGATCAGACTCCCATTACGTACACACAGGTGAACGGCACTGGTTTATGTTTGAGACAAAATAAACCTTTGTTTTACATAAAAAATACCTCAATTGTGATTGTCTTATTGGTTCCACAATGTAAAGTTATAGGCCTACTTTGTTTATCCCAAATTGGGAATGTGGATGTCCCACAAGTAGGAAAGTAATAACAATGTATATATAAACCTTTATGAGTGGTTATAAATATATTTCTTATATGTTAAAATTATTCAATTAGTAGCCTATTTATTGTATATAATAGGTGGCAATGCAGTAGTGTTATAAAAAGACCTAAGCGTTTGCATAGATGAACTGTCCGTCCTTCCATACCCCGATTACATTTAAACATTTCTTTAATTTTATTCATCTTTTATTTCCCTGGTCTTTTACGTGACAGGGCGAGGAAGTACGGCAGCAGATGAACGCTGAACTGTATCTCGAATGTTCTGCGAAACATCAGGAAAACGTTGAGCAAGTTTTCCAGGAGACTACGAAAAATGCGCTGGAGGCCTGTCGTAAAGCGCGGAAGAGGAAGAGGAAGAGGAGATGTATCGCTATGTGAATTATGAAGTCAGACCATATGGGAAGTGTATAATAAACAAGTCAGACCTAAGCTAGATGCCTACCAGTATTGAACACGGCCAATAATATAAGTGACTGTGGTTTGGCCCCTTGGAGGTATGTCAGGCATGTTTCTAATTAAGTATAAATAGAAACAAAGTGGTGGTTATATTGAGGTGATCCATCAATACGGTTGAGTAATGAATTGGATCGATATCCTTACTGACCAATATCTCGGATGCATGGAGCAGTATATGGGTGTATCCCTAAATATGTAATTGTAAATGTATCCAACAACCTCTTTATTTTGATACAAGACTTCTGTACACATTTTGTTATTAATATTAAAACATATTGCTGAAATGAAATGGCTCTTTGTGTTGTACTTATAACAATATTTTGCATTGACCCTTTTATTTGAAATGGTACTGCACCGAATAATATGCAATATAAAATGTTACAAATATATATGGGATTAGTTAAATAAATTGTTTGCTCAATAAAAAAGAGTAAGTGTTGAAAATAATAATGAAATAACACAATGAGGGTTTGAAAAGCATAACATGAAACACAAAATTAATTACGTTCAATGCTTTTCTTATAGAAAACAACTAGTACATTTTTGTTGGCATACAATTAAATGGAGTCAAGTTTAAAACAGGTTTTATTCATTTAAACGCAATGCACAGAAAACTGCCTCTTACTGATAATGGTCAGGCACACTTTACAGTTTTGAGGTGAGTGAACCAGGGTTAAAATAATCATTAGCTACATTGAATTATTGAGGAAATCTATTCCGTCCATCAAATGTAAAAATGTTGTCCAAAAAAAACACACAAACAAAACAACCTCAACCGTCACCAAATAAAAGTGACATTTAAACAGTAAACAGTATCAGACAACACTAACATCTTTGGATATTCTACACAAAAAAAACAACAACAACAACTGTTGAATTAAAAAGCTACTGGGACGATAAGGCAGTAGAGACCAGCAACTACATGATATTCCACATTAACATCATCTTGAAAACTAAACAATAACCCTAGACCATAAGTCAGGAAGTGGAACCTGGATATAACAAATGAGTGATGATAGGCCTAGGTGTAGGGACCACATTTATCCTGTTAGACTATTTTACAGTACAAGTAACAACAGCAGTTGTTTGTTCAATATAGTGTTCTGCAGGCAAAATGTACACAATTTCATATATTTTCACTACAATATTTATTAATGAACAAAATAAATGAATGGATAAACTCAATGCACACATAATTTCAACAATTGTTCATTAGGCTATGACGAACCTGTAGCAGGTTTAAAAATAATAATATTTAGAGCATTAAAATATAAGTACTTGTTAACATTTACCATTATTTGACCCAAAAAAGTTGAAGCATATATGGCAATATCTGCAAGGAATGCATTTCATCTATAAACCAAGATCTCTTAAGTACAATGTACCAAGACACCTGAAGGGTGGTGGGGAAGCAAAGCCCTTCAGGTCTCAGTGTACTAGAGACCTGAAGGGTGGTGGGGAGGTGGTGGGGAAGCAGCACCCTTCAGGTGTCTGTGTACCAAGACACCTGAAGGGTGGTGGGGAAGCAGCACCCTTCAGGTGTCTCAGTGTACCACAGACACCTGAAGGGTGGTGGGGAAGCAGTGATCTAATCAAATCTCTCGAGGACTTTAACCACAGTGTCCAATTTATTTGATGTACAGAAGACTCATTTGTACTTTTTGGGGATGCAATATTCAGTTGCACCACCTCGTGGTGTTGTAAGCAGCCGCCACCGGACAGACTTAGGTCTTTGAAGGCTAATGATATAAAGGTCATGATACGGAAATGCTACCCAGCCTCTTCAATTGCATATCATTGGAGAAACCCCTATCGGTTCACTTCCTACACCATACAAAACCCCCACTTAACCCATACACAAATAAACCCATACACAAATAAAGATTATTAAAATAAATAAATTAGAATTCTTATCTACAGGATCAACCAAGACGTTGCAGTGGTCAATCTATAAGGTGTACACCAGTTAATTAATGTGCAACAAATACCTTCTAAAGTGATAAGAAAGCATAATTCCACCAACCACTTTGGCTCGACATTTGTTCATCAATGCCGGAGGAAAACAGTGGCTCCCACTTCCTTTTCTGCAGATCGTGTCTCATATCTTCACTTTGACATTTGCTGGCCAGGTGGACCTTTTGGATCTTTTTCAGAAATCACTTAGTCCGTTTTTTGCACCTTTTCGTGATTTTGCTGAACTTTCTGGTGGACAACTTTTACAGTGGTGAGGAAATTACCCGTAAACAGCACAAGGAACGTTAGGGCCAACATAAATACCTAGGAGAAAAAGAAAGGTAGATTGTTCACCATCATTTGTTTCAGCAAGTGACCTGACAAATCCAATTCTTAATAATGTGACAAGAATAACTGTTAAGTGGACTTTAAATAGAACACATTGATCTTGAGAAATATTAATGGATGATTATTAAAAAGGCTGACTTTAGATTTTCAGGACACATGAGTGAGCATCCGGTTCATACCAGAATATAGGGTTTAGAGGTTTTTCAGTCACATGACTTGATATTTTAAGCCATCTTGGGAGCCAATTTCTAGGCCTACAAAACACTCTGGGTCATTATTGTAAAGGATGGAAGTACACAAGAACCTCATTGTCAAATTTTGACCCCATTGCACGAGGATGAACATGCTATGCTACACATTTGATAATAAAACATTTTTACTTTGACAAACACCTGCCAAAGTAAAAATTTTATCCACAGCTTGTCTGACAATTGTAGAATGGACCCTACATATTAAGTAGCAAATGGCTGGCACTACACAAACATAGTGAAACATTTGTATAGTTTTTTTTACGCCCCAACGTCCAATTCTTACCTGCCACTCCTTACAGTCTTGATGTCCTGCCAAGCGAAACAGAGTGATCGAGTTGTAGAGCTGCCAAAACTGTTAAACACAGAAAGTACATGTTATTAAATGCATGCTGTATACGAAAAGGACACCTTATTCTAATCTTTGACTCAACTCCCAATTTTATCAGTTTAATTCCTTTAACATGAATCATGCACTGTTGAAAAAAAGTAGTAGTCTCGGCTGTCATTGGATGTATTAAAACCACATTTTATTTGTTTTGCTAACTGACAAAAGCCTGAAGCAGAACTTACATGGCCAAAGAAAAGGAAAGGCAGGACAAAAGTGAGTCCTCGCCACATCCAAGACTGGAAGCCCTCTGCAGAGAGACAGGAGTGGCGTTACGGTATAACAACATGACAAAGGGACACAATGCTAGCAATAACATATGCATTATGTGCGAGAGGATCACATTTAAATTCCTGTATGGATGCATTGAAACTGTGATGATATTCAGTTCTAAATCAATGGGCTTATGCAACCACTTGCTGAACAGGTCCCCTTTCCCCTATTTGCCATGAGTCTAAGATATCTATAGACAGACAAAAAATATATTTCTTACCTACTGTTAGATCCAGCTGATTTCTCTCCCCCAGTGCTCGTAACCGATATAAACAGCCGCTCTGGTAGTAGTACTGGAGAAACTGAACGAAGCCTGTGGACAGCAAAAAAAGACATTCACTTAGCCGTATCCCTCTACTGTGAGTGAGGGGTGTTAACAGGTTAAAAAGGCCACAGTTCAATAAAAGGTCTTTCATTTTTAAAAGTCATCTAGTTTAACTTGCAATCCAGTTGTTGCAACCCAAGGGTTGCGATAGTACCGTTTTCAAAGGTACACTCCTTACATAAAACTGCTGCTGAAGTTACACATTAAAGTTGCAATGTGCACGATTGAGCCCCACCCAGTTAGAAGGCAATAGACTTTCAAGAAAATAAATAACAGTTTTCTGTCCACTTTTACTTGCTGGGCAACTGTGTGGCGCTAACTAGTTTAGCTCAGCTGGCTGGGTGGCGTGAGTGGGAGGGGTTTTGGGAATGTTGATAATATGATTATTTTATATAAAGAGCATTTCTTATTTGTAGAATATATCAGTTATATGATGTGATTTTATCGATAACATTATTTAAATCACTATCGATCAGCATTGACTACAGATATGTCCAGATCATTTTAAGCTATGAGCTAGTTGTAACTACACATTGGAACTTTAACTAAAATTCAAACCATTGTTATCCAATACTAGATTCCGATTTTAGAGTATAGAGTCTGTGCCAAGTTTATGTTAAGAGTTGAACCAGTACTATTACAGCATCACAACATTTTTGCAGACATGTCCTATAACCATGTACAGTCCATATCAACGTAATCCTTACTTTGAGGGTAAACATTAATTACTTACTTTGATATATGGAGAAAGCCAGGAATTGGCTCCTGAACATCTGATACATTTGTCCCTCTGGCCTTTTAAAATACAAAAACATAATCACAAAAACATACTTGTATTTAACCAAAAATAATAAAATGTATTCTTTCCAATCTTACCATGTGAGCATGACTCCTGACAGAAAGGTGGACACATAGTGATGAGACACCCACCAACCTTTGATTCTACAACAGTACGTGGAAATACAAATGACAGTAACAATTACACATTCATTTGGGATTAATTAGCAGTAAAACCAGAATAATTCTAATATTTTCTAATCTCTCACCTCCCCAATGAAGCGACCATACTGCTACTGCTCTGGTACCATCTGCCTAATGATTGCTAATTCGACAAAAAAGCCAGAGCTTAAATCCCCTCCCTCTCTCTCTGCTCCCTTCCGAGGTTTCTCTGCCATTGAGAAATGTTGAATTTCACGCACATGTGATTGACAGGCAAGATGGATTCCCCGAAACAGGGAAGAGCACCTATAAAGTGCAACTTGGCTGCTACGAGCATATGCAGGACTTGTTTAACTCCTTGCATTGGCAACGCGTGTGTATTCAGGTCATGCTTGATCATTTCATTGAGGATGTCGACAATAAGAAAAACAGAGTATTGCAGGACTCGTCTTTCAATGTTTCAACCCAAACCAAGTCAGTATAGGTTTTTTGCGTTATGATTAACGACGCATTGGAAAAAAGATTAAGTGTGTCGAAATCCACACAACTCTTTTAACCAAATGAAATGAGGACTTCCAGGAACCCACCTAGAGCCATTACACATAAGGATGCTCTCCCGTATGGTTAACGTGCAGTAGTACCACACCAACAAGAAGTTGAAGAGCTCATCTGTGACACTGGAACAGAGAAGACTATGAGACACCACATCAAGGATAAAGCAGAGAGGTTGGAGCACCGGGATCAACATCACTTACCGGTAGTTTAAGAAGAAGAGACAGGTTATGGCCCCAAACAGGAGTATTATTGTCATGAAAACTTTGAACTTCTCATACTCATCTTTGTATGCAAATCTAGGAAAAAAATACAAATACGTAGTTAAATGACAAATCAATATGTGTATATCCCATAATCCAAAAAGATGTTCGATTGACTTCTCCAGAAGGTTCACATACTTTGCCTGGTTGCTGAGAAGGGTCACGTTTACATTTCCTAAAACCAGATTTAAGTACAAGCTGAAAAACAAGCGAGCAACATTAGCCATTAGTAAACCAATAAGCCAAGCACAGAACAGGGGAAATGTGTTCGTTCTTACCCATTCTTCTTTGGCAAATATGCTTCCATGTCAAAGAACACATTCTCCTTTTCTTTGATTTGAATCTTGATGTCTTTTAATACTTCCAATTCTTTCTCATCACACTTTTGTAGACACCTGTGAAGAAATAATGGCATTACCATAAAGCACAACTCTGTTGAAGACTTGAAACACATAGTGCTGGTGACAAATCCTTCATAAACATGTTAACAGGTGGAAACTAAATTCAATAACACACACATTATCTGTTGAACTGTGATTCTTACAGCTGGCACCAACCTTTATTTAAACAGAGTGATACACTGCACTAGCAAGTCCACCATATCACGGCTCTCCGACTACTACAAATCTGAGATTGTCCAAAAAGTATATACTTACTTATTCAGACTGTGCCTTATGTCTCTGAGCGATTTCCTTTGTTTACTGATGCCGCTGCTGCATGTGGACTGAAGGCTAGTGAGTTCTTCTAGTTTTTGTCTGTATACTTTGTGAGTTTCCTGTAAGGCAGAAAACAAAAACGAACATACCCGTCCTAATATTAAGCTGTGTGCCACTAAGTACACATATACTACCAGGCACATAGCAGTATCCCTCTTATTATTCAGAAATGTTACAATGTAAAACGTTCATAAACCCAATTTCCTCTACATTTTTGGTGGAGTTACATTAATATATGACAACATGTTTCCCTTCCTCATAAACGGCTAGCGAGCTATTCAACCAAACCCCAAAAGATTAAATACCATCTCTCCTGTTTCACTTGGAAATATATCATTTTGAGGAAATCATATTCACGTTGTCTTTAACAAAAGTAACGAAAAGACTGACAATGATAAGTGCTGCCGTTATGAGGATTTTGATGACAGTCAAAGTCATTATTAAACCTTGAATGTCAGCAAGGTTTTGGAAAATGTGATGAGAGAAAATATCAACAATAATATCACAATTATTGTGTTGAATTGCGTGCCCTGATCAACCACAATATCAATGTCAGACGTCCTCAAAATGCAGAAAATATAAAAAGTATTTCTTAACCCTACAACGTTGGCAAACTGATTATACAAACCCGCAAAATCAATATTTGTTCACTGTGATAACATGACCAAATATGATTGTATTTGATTTACTCGCAGATATGCGGCTATAGAACAGTTATATGTAAAACAAATGTATTTACTTGCACGTGTGTTGTACCTAAGCCAGCGAACATCACGTTAGGTGTGAGATTAACCTTGATGCACTTGTTCAAACAGACATAACTCATCAAGTGAATGTATGACCTTCGTTTGAAAAGCAATACATATAATGTGACGTTTTGTGAGTGAAGTGTAATTAAGTGTCAGCCCATGTTAGCCTCCTCCTGTCTACCTAATGGTAAAGCTAGCTTAAGTTAGCTCTTAGCTAGCGTCAACGCACACAGGGATGCCCCACGCAGGGGTATCCCTCAAGGAAACACAAATCTATCTTTTAAACAGTTCTGTGCAATCCTAACAGTTTTCTATTTTTGGAGAAATAAGTACAAAGAAGGAGCCTGATAAGTAAACTAGCGGTTTATATCTGATCGTGACAGTGCAGTGAAATCACAAACATGCTATCAGTGAACGAGTTAACGTCCCTAAAACCTTTAAGATCACACTCGCCTGTAGTTGTTGATATTCCAACTCAATTTCATCCCATTCACTTTGTAGTCTCGGGAAAGACATAGTGGGACGGAGGCTACAATAGATAATGCAGCAGATGACTCAGCCACTCAACTCTTCTCGTCTCTCGGAAGTGCTGCGTTGGTTTGCGCGTTTGCCTATGTGTTTTGTCGGTGTGTTTGCGTATGAATGTTTGTGTTTTGGGGAGTTTGCGTAGGAATGTTTGCGTATGTGGGAGTTGCGTATGTATGTTTGTGCATGTACGTTGCGTATGAATGCGTGTGTGCTTTTTGTGTAGTACACACACACACACACACACACACACACACACACACACACACACACACACACACACACACACACACACACACACACACACACACACACACACACACACACACACACACGTGGGTACTTCGAACTGAGCATGCGCGCTGACATGGCCTCACGTGCTCCTGAGTGTGACTTTGGGTTAATTATAATACTATTACCATTACATCAGAAACACTCAGCTAATGGCATCTAATAGTATGTGGGTCTCATTAACCTGGACCTAACCTCAGTCCTACAAACCAAGGAGAGAGGGAACCAGAGTGGGACACGGCCTGTTGCTAGGTTACCAGCCACGCGTAACATTCGCCAGAATGTTTGGTTCAAGTCTGGTTCTGGTCCTTATCTCGGGGTAGGCTATTCCAACAGCATGTTGCTGTATTTGGTTACAAAATAACGCATGGCTTTGGAAGACAACTAGATTATTCCTGAATCAATAGGCGTTCGTCATTTCGACATATGTTAAAGGTAGGCTGCATCATTTATATGGACATGTTCCTAGGCCTAACTTACTTCTGTGATCTAAACTAGTTAGGTTGACCGTCCTCTATAAACAGGACGATCGCCGATGGTTTCCGAGATTGACCGACACACAGTCCAAAACCACACATGCGCTGTTCAAAAGCGAATCAAAAAGCGGTCAACACGTGAGGTTTTATGGATTAGCCATAAAGAAAAAAAAAACATTTCGAGGAAAGAAATACTAAAGGATGGGATACCTAATTAAACCGAAACACAACCTTACCCATGTGTTCAAATGTCACCCTTTGAAACACATGCAAATAGAGAGGGGCGTTCAGTGCTGGTTCAAAGAAATGTTAAAGGAATGGCCTTTCGAATTGGTTAGTAGAATACAGATGGATTGATGCTCTAATTGTGCCATCTTACCCATAGTTTATGTCCTTTTTTTTATTGCAAGTAATCTCTTATGTCTCTATATGAGGTTATTCATGTAGGTCTACCCAAAGCCATGCCATTTTTGAAGAACAACCACAAAGTCCAACCCCTGGCAAAGTTATGGGACACGAAGGCCCAGAAAAACGGACTGCGTAAAACAGTCTACTCGGTAAATGGAGATGAATACACCGGGGAATGGCAGGACAACAAGAGACATGGTAAGAGGCGTAGGCTAGCAAACTGAAAAAGCCCATTATAAAAGGATGTCACCAAGGCTGCATTGTACATAACCTATAACGTTGAATTTATATAAAGGAAAAGGAACTCAGGTTTGGAAAAAGGCAGCTGCCATCTATGATGGAGACTGGAAGTTTGGAAAATGCGAGGGATACGGCACTTACAGCAAACTATGTCCAAAAACCAACCAATACGCAAGGCTCTACTCTGGTGAATGGAAAAATAACAAAAAACACGTATGTATTGCACCATATTTCCCTATATACAATGTACAATGTACTATTGTGACACTCCTTGAAACACGTGGATACTATGAATTTCCTTAGGGACATGGAACATACTTCTACAGTGCGTCGGCCGTCTATAAGGGCGAGTGGAGTGATGGCCGAAGGAGTGGCTGGGGTAGAATGCACTATGACAACGGAGAAATATACGAGGGGGCGTGGCTTCATGACAAGCATCACGGACTGGGCATGATCCAGCTGGGTAAGGGCAAGCTCTTCAAATGGAATGAAATATAGTTGAGTAGTGGTGACCTCGTCCAGGGAAGGTCAAGGTGTGTTTCTTTTTACTCAAAGCAAACGGAAACCGATACGAGGGCAGCTGGCAGGACGGAAAGAAGAACGGCCACGGGAGGTTCCTATTCAGGGAGCGAGGTCAGGTTTACGAAGGCCTCTGGGTGGACGGAGTCTGTAAATGTGGGACACTGTCTGATTGTGGAAGAGATGTCGCTCCAATGCCATCCAATTTTCCCATCCCAAAGGTACGGTGGGAACCACTGGTTTGAACAGGTGTATTTAACTCACTTTTTCCCATTATTCTGATTATTGATGTTAATTTTTGTGTTTAGGTGGAGCTGTTGGATGCACAGTTGGTTTTGATGGAAGCAGAATCAACCTTCTTCAAAAAGTTTTTATAATTATTGGTCATTAGAATGAAGTCAGTGCCTTATTCTTACTGCTGCAGTCTGAAGGACGCCATGAGCTAAATGTGACATGTAATAAATTGACTGGCAAAATGGTTTTTCCTTCAACATTTTCAGAAATCCAACAAGTGCATTTTCAAAGCAAGTCAAAGAAAATAAAGAACACCTAAAATACAAAGTCTATTGATTGAGTGTATTCGTTTGTGGTAACATTCAAAATGTGCAATTCCAATGCAAAATGTAAATTTTCACCCTCACAGCCAAAGGCATGCCTTCCAAATTGTGTTATCAGACATCAGGTTACAGAAATACAATACCAATTGAACTTGAACGCATTTTGATTAATTAATCAAATGTGTTAACAAGGAATAACTTACATACATTATTAAAAACATCAGTCAAAGTTTATGGTACAAAATATACAAACTTTACAAGTTTCCCTCTTCCAAATATAATATTTTTCCTTGTTGGTTTGACAATACTAAAATATGGAACATAGCATTCACAAATTTAGTAGACATTTATTGTCACAGGTAAAAACGATTTATTAAAACAAAAGTCAAAACTCAAATAAAGTTTGGCAGATTTTAAGTTTCATACAGCAGGCATTAGATTAGAACACTGACTTGGGTTGCAAAGAACTACAATAGTAAACATATGATAACATAACTAATGGCATCTTACAAAAGTATTTAAGCAAGACAGCTAAGGTAATCAATGTGAAGACTATTCTTTATTCAGATATAGGAAATGGAGTAAATTGTTTTGTCATTTCATTGTTCAGACATTTTACTTTCTACTGTTAATTATGTGCACTGTGGACGACTTGTGTGCAGTTTGTTAGTCTACTTCACGAATGAAAATGATGTCTTGGCTATGGACAAGCCAAATCCAAGCTTGTGTTTACCTATGGGAAGTGGGAGCTGGGAGCTTGCATGATAGAAGATTCTCCTCTGTGGTCCAGTTCATTTTGCAGCCTGGTTAGATTAGACAGTTCTTCCAGCTCTTGAAACTGTCTGTCAGTCTTGTGACTAACCAGGGAGCGGTAGAAATGCACAGCAAAGACAATGAAGACAAAAGCAAACGGGACCATAATAGAGGTGGAAGTAATGGCGGCAGCCCTCCCAGATGAAATAGTACTATTTGCAGAGACTTTGCTCTTGACAGGCAAGAATTTGACCCAGCAGAGTAAAACCACCTCGGCTAGAAAAAGCAAGGTACCTATGACAGTAGAAAAAGCCCATGCGAGCTCAATATGTCGGTGCATTCTCTCATGTGGGGACTCCTGTACAGAGTTGATGTTGTGCACATTGCTGACAGCCTCTATATTGGGCAAAATACAAGTACTGACCATAAGAGCAAAAAGGTGAACAGCCACAAGCACCGTGGTACAGGCACTGAATGCGATCAGCAGACCAGACGGATAAGGATAACTGTTGTCCAGCTGTACTTCCACCATTGCCACCTAAAAAACAAACAACATTATTATCCGTGTTGACGACTATTTTCGCCATTTTGCAGTGAGCAACGGACATTACGTTACCATTGCAAATCCTGAAAGCAGAGCCGAGGTCCGGCTGGAAGCCTTTAGTTTTGCTCGACTCAAGTACAGTTTCCTCCACGACAGGGCTTGCAATGAATGCTCGTTCAGACTCATTGCGTTCGTAGGTTAAGTGGGCGACCAGCAACAATGTATGCACGTGAATTAGTTGAATATACGACCAAAGGGAATGCACATGTCAAATGTGTGACATTTAACCACTTGAACTGCGATGGCATAGGGGTCCTTCTATATTATTTTAACTCTCCAGCGGACCGACTGAACGTAGACAGTAGATAACTGCACATTGGATTACCCACAAATCCCTGCGAATACAGAACATCCGCTATAGCAGGTTAGGGTTACAAATAGCCTAGAATAAAGCCTAGAATATTACATGTGACACATTGGCAGGGATAAACATGATCACAGCTGATACTCTACAAAAGATACATAATGCATTGTATTATGCTACCTTTACATATATAATAGCATATATACAACTGTTATCTCCCGCCAACCTGATAGTGACATCCCTTAATTAATAAACTTGTAATATATATATATATATATATATTATAATATATATATATATATATAATATATATTGGTTTAATGTGAAACAACATTTAAGGTTTCGTTTGATGACTATGTGAAATGCTTTAAAATGAATCGCACATGTCCAGTTATCGACTAATAAAGCCAGACTTCCTTTATAGTGGAAAAAAACCTAACCCTTGTTAGGATGTTCATTTGTGTGAAGTAGTGAAATGATGAAGCCGTGACGTCGTCTTACAATATTATGGTTCTCCTGGTGCGGTGACGTAATAACACAAAAACATGGTTCCGTTGTTTTGAACCAGAAAGCTTGCTAAGCATTTTTAAGTAAATGCGATTTATTTTTCTCCCCTCAAAGTCAGTGGAACCCCCCCCCCGCCCCCCCCCCCCATGCCAGATGATGGCTCAGAGCATGGAAACGTGTGCGGAATCTGGACGCCAGCTGGTGTGTAGCATCCTATCTACAACATAGCGTTAGCTGTAATGAGCATCACATAGACAGCTAGCTCATTATTTAGCCGAGCTAAGATCAACGTTGTTTTAACATACCTATTAACATCAATATTGTTTAGGATGGTTAGCATTAGCCGTTGTTGAGCTAAGGCAGTCATATATTGTACATGAGTTTTATGATTAACGTTAATTGGGTACATCAATATTTTAAAGAACCATGCAAGTCGAATCATTAAATAAAAAAGGGACGTTGTGGTTCCTTTTAACGGCTAACAAACCCTACTTTGTATAATAACGGATAACTACACCAGAATACTATGCCAGCAGGCTGTCAAAAGAGGTTTGAGACATTTGGCATAACTCAACGTTACAGGACAGTAGGCTTTCAAATATAGAAAGATTTTGACTAGGAAAGAATGTATTCATTTTCTTTCAGTTCTGATTCCTACGTTGTTCCCATTGTAATCATGCTTTATTTTGTATTGCAGCGCTCCATCTGCCGGAGGATGTACGATGAAAACGAAGACTTCTCTGACGTGGAAGAAATTGTCAACATCAGAGGATTTAGCTTAGAGGAAAAACTCGCCAGTAATAGATACAATGCAGAGTTTGTCCATGCGATGGAAGGCAAAGGTAATACACCACCTGTTCAATTGTTATTCAATGGTATATAATAAATAACACACTTTAGCTTTCTGAAAATGCATTGGACTTATACACTTATTGTGTCACAGATTTCACCTATGAATATGTTCAGCGAGAAGCTCTTAGGAGCCCACTTATATTCAAACACAAAGATGGCCTCGGGATCAGGTAATACAAGTTCAATATGACTTTTATTTTTGGCATTGCAATGAATGGCTGTAGGTCTAAATTAAGCTGATCTTCTGTCTATGATTTGTTTAAACTAATACAGAATGCCTGACCAAGAATTTACCGTCAGTGAAATTAAAGGTTTAGTTGGTAAGTAGTTCTGTCTGAAAATGTGTTCTGTCCATTTCTCATGGTCCAAACATCTTCAGATTATAGACATTAATAAAGTATGTTTCAACCACAGACCCCATAACTATTTCTCATGGTCCAAATATCTTCAGGTTACATAGACTAATAAATGATGTTTCAACCACAGACCGTAGATCTATTTGTCATGGTTGTAACATTTTAACACCTACGGACAAATAGAAAGAATAAACATTTCCGTGTCAATTATGTAATAGTGGAGTCCCAAACTATTACAATAAATTGTAATAGACTAAGAGAGATTGATGAAAGTTTTGGTATTGTAAAAAAAAATACAATTGACACAACACAGCAGTTATAGTCCTCACCTGAACTTAATTCATTTCTCAAGCATGCAAAGACAGCAAATGCAGAGGGCCATTAGTTCAACAAAGGGTTTACAAGTTGTGTCACTGTAGTCAGATATTATGCGTTTCTGTCATAAAGACTATATAAAAATGGAAGATTAACAACTAGAACTTTAATTAACCATCTACCATCAAATACTATAAACGTCTTTTTTGTTGTTGATTATCTCCGAATTGGATGCCCCAGGGAACATCCGGATAGCAACTGTCACTGATTATTTTCCACTGACGTATACTTTAAGGTGAATATCCTTGATTGACTATATGTACAGTGTTCTGCGCTTTCTTCAGGCAGCCGTCGTTCGGTGGACGTTATGGACGTGAGCACACAGAAGGGCTCGGAGATGAGCATGGCACAGTTTGTCCGCTACTATGAGACCCCAGAGAAAGAGCGGGAAAAACTGTTCAACGTCATCAGCTTAGAGTTCAGCCACACCAAGCTCGAGCACCTCATCAAACGCCCCACTGTGGTAAAGAGAGAAAGTCCCTCAGAATATCAACGCCATTGATGACTGATGGTCAAGTTTCAATAATGCAAACAGAGCGACCCTTTAATAATGTTTACATTCATTGCTCCTCCTTTACTATTTTTTTAACGTATTATCTCTTTTAATTCCTATTACTTGTCTTGTACAGTTGCCGTGGTGACTAATATAATAATATAATTAATAAAGTACATCATCATATCTTAATCTCATCAGATCTTCTCTTATATCTTATTTTAAGAGTGTCAGACAGTACGATAGTTTACCCAGAGAGTGTTGATCAACTTTGTCTTTCCCAGGTGGACCTAGTGGACTGGGTTGACAACATGTGGCCGTCTGAACTGAAGCAACGGCAAACCGAGTCCACCAACGTGATCTCAGAGATGAAGTACCCTAAAGTGCAGAGGTGCGTACATTTGGGAATCGCTTTATTTAGTTACAAACTTCTTGGATCAAATCTTGGATAAAATCTTTAAATTTCTTACGTCCCTCCCATGTATACCTTTTTTCGTTTGGATGGGTAATACAATAATGTTAAAGACTTAAAGGTGTTCACTGTTGATCTACTTTCAGTACATCATGGGGATGGTAGGGGAGGGGTTGGAGTCTCCTGGATTGGCTTATCAGAGAGATAAATAGACAACGACTTTGGGCTGTTGTGAATTGATCCTGTAAAATAATGTTGAATATCAGAATTAGACGTATGCATAACATGCCAGAACTCTGCCCCTTTCGATTTCTGGTTTCCGGCCCAGGCTCTGTGCCGTCTTCCCCCAGAAGTCCTGTTATAACATAGTAGGACTGCTGGAACCCGGATTAGATGGAACTTGATAAACATAAAGTATAGACTATGTTCTGGTCTATGATTTGACTGTAGTTTCTGTCAGTTTCTTCTGTCAAGTTACGTTCTGATTGTCTGATCTGATTGTCTGAAGAGATCTAGGAAATGGAAAGCAAATCTAAAAGAACGAGGGTAATAATTAAGGACTATTGAAGTAAGGAAAGGAAATCTAAAACAACTAATGCAGCTACTAACAGATATATTGAATGTATTGAAAGAAAGAGGCAGTGTGACTTGCGTACATTGACTTTAACATTTGAAACATACATGAAACATGAAAAGCTCTTAATTAAAGCCAGTTAATCTCTTAATTGCCTTTAATAATGTATAATTATTATTAATAATTCATATTGTAATGTAACGTAATGACTGAGATTAATGAGTTATTGTTTGTAGGTATTGTCTGATGAGCGTAAAGGGCTGCTATACAGACTTCCACATTGATTTCGGAGGAACTTCGGTATGGTATCACGTCTTCAAGGGAAAAAAGGTAAATTATAATAAAGATACTTTGAAGTGCTGAATGTGTCTATTTGTTTAAGAAAATAGATCAATTCATGATACATGCTGTAATGCCTTTAATACACATTTAATAAGCCCTTTCCTGTCCCTCAAGCTTGATGGAAATCAGGTTGTGTTATGTCCGAGTAAATGGGAGAAAGAGTACAAGCCCCCCCCACTAATTTAAACACACCTGCAGAAATTGATGTAGAGACCAAATAGAGGGAGAGTTAGGAACCTCTAAGGGTTAGGGTTAATAACCTTTACCCTTCGGAAGAGAGGTAGAAACATAGTGGGATAGAAGGCGTATATACTGTATCAAATGCATCAGCGAGGATACATCTCACTTACATTATCAGACAGCATTTCTACCAATCGAATGCATTGTTAATAGCTAGTATAGGACGTGTCATGGCTCGTTCAGGCCTGATTCACACTGGATCAGGGGATGCGGCGAAAACGCCAGTTAAACTATTCATTTGAATGGGGGTATTGCATTTAAGCCGCAGCAGTTTGCAGTAATCGCCGCAATGCCTGATTCGATGGGAATGAGCCCTAAGGCCCAGAATAAGTTACATTGACCTCCAATATGTGTATTTCTCCAGGTTTTCTGGCTGGTGCCTCCCACCCCTCACAACCTGGCCCTGTATGAGGACTGGGTGCTGTCAGGCAAGCAGAGTGATATCTTTTTGGGAGACCGGGCCGACGGGTGCCAGAGAGTGGAGCTGAAGCAAGGACACACCTTCTTCATCCCCTCAGGTAAACCCTAACCCTAATCCTTCTTCATAGCACTGGAACATTTGTTTACCCTCTTAGGGGAACTGTCAAGTGAAAATATTTGAACAGAGTTCAAAAGTTGAAAGTCTTAATGGAGTAACAATATAAATATATAACTATAATAAATAATATATAAATATAAACCATTTTAATCATTTATAATTAATAGGTTCCAAAGTTTGTAGAGAATAGTCAAGTAATAATAAAAGAACACTGCCTAGCAGCACTCACCAAATAATAATAATAATAATATAAATCGAACCAGAATTATATTCACAGTTTTCCCTTGACATATAGGATGGATCCATGCTGTCTACACCCCCGAGGATACCCTGGTGTTTGGAGGCAACATTCTGCACAGCTTCAACATTCCAATGCAGCTCAGCATCTATGAGATAGAGAACAGGACGAAGGTAAGAGCCTGATAGCGGACCTCTCCTTCACTGCAGTTTTGAAAGACTAAGCAGGAAGATTAACACCCGTTGTTTTAAGAAGCCTCTTTCACACATAGTTCCTGGTAAATTACTGGGATAACCTTTAAGGCACTGCTAGTGATTTTCACTATTCACACATGTAGCTACGTCCTCAGCGGAGTCTTGTGATTGGTTTGCTTGCTCAACACAGCTGCACCGGCAGTGTTCCGGAAATGTTGCGAGGTCTTGAGGTGGGAAATTGTCCGTAAAGATATTCCAGGATTTTGATCCCTGTTCCCATTCACACATGACCCCATGCAGGAATGTTCTGGAACATTAATGGGATAGACTGGATGTGTGAAAGGGGCTATAGATAGCATGGGTCCATTGCAACTTATCACTTTGCAATGGAAGTTAATCGGGTCCAATTTCCTTCAGTCCCTGCAGTGCTTAAAGTGATTGTAGCAATGTCCACGCTACACGCCACCTAGGTGGCTCCCATACTCCACCTAGGTGACTTTCCTCGGGCTCCTCCAAACCAATTGGACACAGGGTGGTGATGTTGAAAACCGGTTTATTGTTAAGGTTGCATTGAATGAAGCATGCAGATGGTGCTGTCATGCCGGAGAGCTCTCCTCGAGTGTGTGTGGTGGTGGCTGGTTTAACCTGTGCACACTGATTGCTCAATGTGCAACAGGTGTGCAGCCCCACCCAGCCCCAGAGTCCAATCAGTCAGACTCAGGCCAGGCCGCTTAAACCAGCCACCATCCACACACTCCCACATACCCCCAACACCCAATTGAAGCCGGGGAGTATCCCCAGCTGAAACCTACTCCCCCCCCCCCCTCCTCCTCCACCCCCCCATCAAAAAAAAAAAAAATCCTAAACCGGACTCTGACCCAGGGTTACCATACCTCACAGACTCTGACCAGGGTTACCATACCTAAAAAAAACAAACAAAAAAAAACAACCCCAACCCCACAGTCCCCACACCTCCCCAGGGTGACACCCCAACCCACCCTCCCCCTCCATCCTGGAGACTCGGAGGCCTGGGCTGCTGCCTTGACTGGCGGAGGTGTCGGCGGACTTGGCGGTCCACCCCAGCCCACCCTCCCCCTCCATCCTGGAGACTCGGAGGCCTGGGCTGCTGACCAAGGGCTGTCTGGACGGGCTGGCGGAAGAGTTGGTTGGGCTGCGGCGCTGGCTGGATGCCAGGGTGGCTAGCTGCAGACGGTTGCCTGTGGCGGTTGCTGCGCTGCCTCCCCCGTCCTCCGCTGGAATCCACAGCACCGTTGGGGAGAGGGATGGTGTTGGGAGAAGGCTGTCCGTCGTCGCTGCTGGGCCCAGTGCGCCCCTGGACAGCCTTCCTGTGTCCAAACGCAGTTTGGAAAGGCCTCACATTGGGCGCCAGTGTAGCAATGTCCATACTACACACCGGCAGTGTTCCGGAAATGTTGCGAGGTCTTGAGGTGGGAAATTGTCCGTAAAGATATTCCAGGATTTTGATCCCTGTTCCCATTCACACATGACCCCATGCAGGAATGTTCTGGAACATTAATGGGATAGACTGGATGTGTGAAAGGGGCTATAGATAGCATGGGTCCATTGCAACTTATCACTTTGCAATGGAAGTTAATCGGGTCCAATTTCCTTCAGTCCCTGCAGTGCTTAAAGTGATTGTAGCAATGTCCACGCTACACGCCACCTAGGTGGCTCCCATACTCCACCTAGGTGACTTTCCTCGGGCTCCTCCAAACCAATTGGACACAGGGTGGTGATGTTGAAAACCGGTTTATTGTTAAGGTTGCATTGAATGAAGCATGCAGCTGGTGCTGTCATGCCGGAGAGCTCTCCTCGAGTGTGTGTGTGGTGGTGGCTGGTTTAACCTGTGCACACTGATTGCTCAATGTGCAACAGGTGTGCAGCCCCACCCAGCCCCAGAGTCCAATCAGTCAGACTCAGGCCAGGTGAGGCCGCTTAAACCAGCCACCATCCACACACACTCCCACAGTGATGTTATGCTTGGTCTAGCATTGCATTAAAGGAAAAGGAAAATTTCCCAAGGACTAAATTATGGGTTAAAACAGCAAGAATGTTTGAAAAAATACCTTCTACGTAGGGTGAGCACTGAGCACGTATATGAAACGTATTTGTTCCTGTCTACAGCCAACATTCTTGTAGAAGATATCTCCGTCCACAAGCTTTCTACAGCGACCCTTAACACCATTTTGGTGTGGACGGGAGGCTAAAATGCACTACACTTCCAGTGGTTGGAGATAGGAATTTGTCTGTGTCACTGCAAATTATCTACAGCGTCAAATAGAGTGTTAATCAAACGACACACAGCCCAGCATTTTTCAACCTGTGGTAGTGGTACGTGAGGGTACTGCAGGGGGTACGTGGGGTTTTATTCTTGTTATAGACAAATTTACAATAATATAACAAACCATCCTAGCAGCATAGGCCTAGTCCATAATAGAACAAACCATCCCAGCAGCATAGGCCTAGTCCATAATAGAACAAACCATCCTAGCAGCATAGGTCTAGTCCATAATAGAACAAACCATCCTAGCAGCATAGGTCTAGTCCATAATAGAACAAACCATCCTAGCAGCATAGGTCTAGTCCATAATAGAACAAACCATCCTAGCAGCATAGGTCTAGTCCATAATAGAACAAACCATCCCAGCAGCATAGGTCTAGTCCATAATAGAACAAACCATCCTAGCAGCATAGGTCTAGTCCACAATAGAACAAACCATCCTAACAGCATAGGTCTAGTCCATAATAGAACAAACCATCCTAGCAGCATAGGTCTAGTCCATAATAGAACAAACCATCCTAGCAGCATAGGTCTAGTCCATAATAGAACAAACCATCCTAGCAGCATAGGTCTAGTCCATAATAGAACAAACCATCCTAACAGCATAGGTCTAGTCCATAATAGAACAAACCATCCTAACAGCATAGGTCTAGTCCATAATAGAACAAATCCTCCTAGTAGCGTCCGTCTATTCCATAATAGAACAGTACAAAGTAATACGATTAATTATACAGGGCCCTAATAATGAAGTATTTATTATAGGTATAACTGGTCTGTGAAAGTGTGTACCTTGTGTGTGTAGTGAGTAGCTTAAAATACTCACTTCCTATCCATGATTCTCAGGTGAACTCCAAGTTTCGCTACCCGTTTTACCATGAGATGTGCTGGTATGTTTTGGAGCGGTACGTCTACTGCCTAACCAAAAAGTCCTACCTCTCCAAGGAGTTTCACAGAGAACGCACGCTTCAAGGTAAGAAATACACATTAAATACTGGAACACGACTGTGTTCTTTTATTTTTACCATCAGTTAATCTATTGATTTTCATTTTCATTGTTTCTTTGAGGAATTATGCCTACATAAATGTCTACCAGATACCAGAATGTCTACCAGAAGTTACCAGAATGTCTTTACCAAAACCCAGAAGTTACCAGAGCCCACAGGGACTTTCATTTAAATTAAAGTGAACCAAATATTAACATTTCTAAAGCTATAAGCAGCAGGTTAAATCGTTTTTACTTTATGAACAACTACAACAACTGTGATTTAACTTAGTGTAACATTTATATAACATTACATTACGGGCAAACAGCAATGCGATCTGAATGTGTCATATCAGTGGTGGATGGAGTGCAGGATTGGCTACGGATCAGTGCAGGTGTCTGTATAATGTATAACAAACCATAAACCAAACTATAAATCATACTACACCAAACCAGACCAGACCAACAACCTATGGCGAGTCTTCCCGACAAACCGAGGAAGGCTACAGCGCTGATAACCCCCGTCTGTAAGAAAGGGTGAACTTAAATAGCTGCAGAACCAAAACCCAACAGGTGTGGCCCATTCTCCTAATGGCAGCCTGAGGTCCTGAATATCTTTGGCCACCAGAGGTCGCCGAGGTCATCACAGTATCAAGAAGTCGTTGACTTTTTGATTAATGTTCTATTCATTTCAGCACTATACCTTTTGCATGTTGCAGTGCATTAGTTAGCCCAGCATAGCTTCATCATGCTTATCCTCCATCTTCTCAGACTCTGAGGTAAAGATGAGCACAGCGAGCCCCACCTCAGACTCTCCCGCCCGGGACGTGGACGATACCCGGGCCAGGGACCACCAGGGGGACAAGGTAGCTTCCCAGGAAGAAGACCCCTGCTCCCATGGCGATCATCTCACCCCGCGAAATGTGAAAGCGGCTGCCTTGCGGCACGACTCTGAGGACAGATACATCCACACGCCCGCATTCCTCGAAGACCTCTCTAGAAGACCCTGCGACCCCCCAGCCCCGGAGCCACGTGGCCCACGGACCCACCTGACGGAGTTTGAGCTGGAGGGCCTCCAGGCTCTGGTGAACAAGCTGGAGGCTCTCCCTGAGAATAAGAAGTGTGTCCCCGAAGGGTTAGAGGATCCGCAGGCGCTGCTGGGACACATCAAGGTACGTGTGCACCCATCCATGCCAGGGCTAACACGGGCAAGAGTGCGACTACCGTGTGACTACCAGTGCTTCGATGCTACCTGCGCACGAGGGCCGCTGCCGCTAACTTCATAGTAGCCATGACTGTCAGTGATTGTAGTGATTGTACTATCAGTGATTGTCCCCTGATTGTAATCAGGGGACGCTGGGTTTGGATGGCAGTTCTGTGGAACTCAGAACCGCCATCCAAACCCAGCTTCCCCTGATAGAAGATCAGTCATGATAGGTGCTATCATGACTGATCTTCTATCAGGGGAAGCTGGGTTTGGATGGCGGTTTTGTGGAACTCAGGCTTTGCCGTCGCCTTTGTGGCCATTCAGCTTTTTAGGGATTTCATCTCACATCTTTTTTATCTCTCACGGCTGGGGACTCCTTTTTACCTGCGAGTGGTTTTACGCCTGGCTGGGGTGTATCCCTCAAGATGACGAACACACAAACTGTGTCAGAATAATAACACTATGTGGTGCAATTCCCCTAGATTTTGGGACAGAATATTCTAGTGGTTAGGGTGTTTCACTCCCAGCATAAAGGTTTTGGGTTTGTATCTTAAGGTTCACAGCGAGAAGTCTTAAACACCATGTAAGAAAAACACAAAGTGGCTTTGGATTAAAGTGCCTGCTAAATGACTAAATAGTCAAACGTAAAGCATTTAATTTCCTAGGTTCTCCTAAAAGAGCATGCAGATGACGACCCCAAACTAGCCATCAGTGGAGTTCCTGTGGTCTCCTGGCCAGCTGACGCTACCAAGGTAACAATATTTCAGTCCCATTCATGGGTTTTTAATTGACTTTAATAATGATTCAGACTGACAGATTAGAAAAGCTTAGCAACTGTGGAACATGCAGGAGGTCATTGTTTCAACTTACAGATTCGTCTGCAAGTTAAACTTTACACCTCTGATATTTTGGACATTCTATACATTTTTGTGACAAAGGGATATGAAACAGATGCTGGCTGCTTTTCTTGACCACACTTGACTCGATGTTAAAACAAGTTGTCAGAGATATCAAACCAGGCTTGCATGTTGCTCCCATTGTAATCTGGGCTCCAGCTATAGACACAGACATAGAAGCACAACAACTAGAAGCTAAAGACATAGACGCATAACAACTAGAAACTATAAACATAGAAGCATAACAACTAGAAGCTAAAGACATAGAAGCACAACAACTAGAAGCTTCAGACATAGAAGCACAAAAACTAGAAGCTATAGACATAAAATAACTACAAGCTTCTAGTGTTCCACAACATCAGGTCAGCAGCAGTTAGCATCCTCTAGCTTGTTTGCTAACGAACCTAACCATAATGGAACCCAATACCACTCGTGTGTTCACTACACACACACACACACACTATCCCAACCTGCTCATTCTTTCCATCCCTCTAGCCTCCACCTCCTCCGACCCCCAACCGACCCAAACCCAAGATGGCCGCCTCTCCTGCATCGCCAGTGGTCAAACTGTTGACCGGTCGCGGGGCGTCCGGCTCCCGGAGACGCAGGACACGCTGCCGCAGGTGCGAGGCGTGCACGCGCACCGAGTGCGGGGCGTGTCACTTCTGCAACGACATGAAGAAATTCGGCGGGCCGGGCCGCATGAAGCAGTCGTGCATCATGAGGCAGTGCATCGCTGTAGGTTCACTACACCATTCGCACACACACACTTACACACACACACACACACACACACACACACACACACACACACACACACACACACACACACACACACACACACACACACACATATATATGTATATATATATATAATATATGTATACATACACACACACACACACACACACACACACACACACACACACACACACACACACACACACACACCTCATTGTAGAACTCTAACCCTCCCCCAGTCTGTGTTAACTAGTGCAGCAGCTAACCAGTGGTGCCTGTGTTGCGTCCCTCCCTCCCAGCCCGTGCTGCCCCACACCGCCGTGTGTCTGGTCTGCGGCGAGGCGGGCAAGGAGGACACGGTGGAGGCCGAGGAGGAGAAGGTGAACCTCATGCTCATGGAGTGCTCCATCTGCAACGAGATCCTCCACCCCACCTGCCTGAAGGTACGTCCGCTGCCCAAGTGTGTGTCCTGTCCAGGTCACTGTTTCAGATCTCTTTGTGGCCGTTTTTATTGAGGGTTTCCTCTGTTGTGATTTCCGGCTCAGGTGAACGACTCGGGCGGAGTCGTTAACGACGAGCTTCCCAACTGCTGGGAATGCCCGAAGTGCAACCATGCTGGGAAAAGTGGGAAAGTAAGCATCAGAGTGGAAGTGAATGTGCTCTTCTTCTCATTTCTCTCTTCATGTGATTTGGTCAGCGTTCATTGGATCACTTGTAACTGGTGTGTGTGTGTGTGTGTGTGTAGTTTTATTGATAGTGGAAAGTTTTTAAATATAAACAGATAAAGCTTCCCCTCCCCCCCCCCTCCGGCTGACACCCTAACCCTAACCCTAACATAAAGGTATAAAGTTGTTGTCTTTGTTTCCTCATCCTTGGCCCTGAAGCAAAAGAGGGGTCCAGGATTCAAGTACGCGTCCAACCTACCTGGGTCGCTGCTCAGGGAGCCGCGCCTCGACCTCCGAGACATCAAGGAGGAGGTCCCCGACTCCCACGCCAACTTCACCACGGCAACCACCGGGTACGCGTTCAGCGAGGTGCATTCCGTGAAGGGAAAGTTAGGGAATTTGGAGAGGAAGGACAGCTTGAAGAAGCGCAATGGCGGCAGTGGGGAGGAGGATGACAAGGAGGAGCCTGTGAGGAAGAGGCCTCCTGTGAGGTCACCAGAGGGGGAGGAGCCTGTGAGGAAGAGGCCTCCCGTGAGGTCACCAGAGGGGGAGGAGCCTGTGAGGAAGAGGCCTCCTGTGATGTCTCCAGAGGGGGAGGAGCCTGTGAGGAAGAGGCCTCCCGTGATGTCTCCAGAGGGGGAGGAGCCTGTGAGGAAGAGGCCTCCCGTGATGTCACTAGAGGGTGAGGAGCCTCTGAGGAAGAGGCTTCCCGTGATGTCACTAGAGGGGGAGGAGCCTGTGAAAAAGAGGCCACCTATGATGTCACTAGAAGGGGTGCATCGGCCGAGGTTTGAGGACAACCCACTGAGGAAGAAGAGGAAGCTGTTCGACACAAACGATGAAGATGTCATCAAGAAGAAGGTGAGTACACGCGCACACACACACACGCTTATTTTTAAGTCACGATTTTTGGCTGGCTTACGTTTGACATTTTCTTTTCTGTCAAAGCAACCCCCTTTGATCTCAACATTCAACTAAACCTGTGCTAACCCTAGCAGCTATTAAACCTTTATTTTAAATGAGTTGTGTTTGTTTTTATTAAAATGCATTGTAGCAAGATTTATAGCTGCTGTGCTGATCTCTATCTCAATAGTAGGTGGAGGTGAACTGAGTTGAGTTGTGGCTTCCAACTCACTTGGATTCCAGGTTAATAACTGTTGTAACATTCAGTGAGGCTTATCTTGTAGTGAGCCACGTAAACTTATGAACTTAAAGGAGTCTTTCTAAAAAGTTCTTGTTGATCCCAGATAATAATAATAATACTAACGATAATATTTATGATTTAAGTTTTACGGTAGTGTCAAACAATAATGAAGATGTGGGTTCAAGCAGCACTGTGCGAAACATGAGGATCCCAAAAGCATAAAGCGAACTAACCCCCCCTTTCCCTCCCAGAAGAGGCCTTCAAAGCCCGATGGCTCTGACACCCCAACCCTGTTCCGGCAGATCAAGACGGAGCACGACGACGGTGACTGTGGCGACGGTGACTCCGGCGACCAAGGGGAGTTCCTTGCAAAACAGGACAGGTACCGGGACACACCTCACGTGAACGAACCAACCACGGACAATGACGAAGAAGACCAACAGGAGGAGGAAGAGGAGGAACCCGTCAAACAGGAAGTAGTTCCGGGCGGTGAGGAGGACAAAGTCAAGGACACGCCCTCTGCTGTGTCCAGAGTGAGTGACTGGCGCTCCTCTTCCTGTGCTTCCCGAGCGGGGCCCAGCGAGGGGGCCGGCGGCCAGGAACAGAGCTCCGGTCCGCTAAAGGGCCGCCTGCAGCGCCGGCGTCTTCCCAACAAAGAGCTGAGCAAGGAGCTGAGCAAGGAGCTGAACCAGGAGATCCAGACGACAGAGGACCGCCTGTCCAACCAGAACCCCAGGCTGGCCGCACCCACTCCGACATCGGAGCACGGCTCGGCCAATCGTGTTCGAAGGCCACCGAAGAGGGAGAACCCGTCGACCAATCGCAACTGCAGATCAATTAAGACGGAGGAACTGCCGAAAACCCAGGAGATCCTGACCAAACATGGCGGAAGGACGGTGAAAACAGAAGACGCCTCAGCCAATCCGAACCACAGGCTGATCAAGAGCGAACCTGAGAGTGAAGGGGAGGAGCCGAAAGCAGACCAACCAAAGCGGCCACTGAGCAACAAGGATGAGAGCAGCAGGGGTCCTGGCGATCGGCCGGGCGGTGGGACCCAGGAAGCCGACAGGTTCTCGCCTCCTCCGCTGGGCTGCAGCAGAACCCCGGCCATCACCCCCAGACCGACCCGCCCTGTTTACAAGCTCCACCCCCCTATGGAGCGCCACGTCATCAGGCCGCCTCCCATCAGCCCCCCTCCAGACTGCCTGCTGCTGGCCAACGGCAGGACGCACGCCCTGCGCCGGGAGCTGTGGAGGACGGTGTTCGGCCAGCTGACGCACAGCGACCTGTGCACCTGCATGCGCGTCTGCAAGACCTGGAACAGATGGTGAGACGTGTGTCCAGTGCATCTGACCACTTACACCCGTGAACACATCAACTGCAATAGGGGGAGCTGTATGCTCCTCAGTGGCCGTTGGTAGGAATAGAAGGCGTGGGACGGGGACAGGGTTATGTTGTGGCTAGGCTCTTCACCGTTGACCTCTGTAGGCATCCCTGAGCAAGATGCCTCACCCCTTACCAACTCATTAATAGGACACCTCTGAACTCGTATTCACTGAACTGTCAGGTTATCAATATGAAGTCACGTAACCAATATGAAGATAACATAAATGAAGTACGCTAATCAATATGAAGTTAGGTAATCAATATGAAGCTAACCAATATGAAGTAAGATAATCAATATGAAGTTAGGTAATCAATATGAAGCTAACCAATATGAAGTAAGATAATCAATATGAAGTTAGGTAATCAATATGAAGCTAACCAATATGAAGTAAGATAATCAATATGAAGTTAGGTAATCAATTTGAAGTAAGATAACCAGTATGAAGTACGATAATCAATATGAAGTACGGTAATCAAAATGAAGTAAAGTAATCAATATGAAGTAAGGTAATCAATATTGAGGTAATCAATATGAAGTGTACCTGTGCAGGTGTTGTGACAAGCAGCTGTGGAGGCGCGTGGACGTGAGGCGCTGCAGGTCCATCAGCCCTCTGATGCTGAGCGGCGTGATTCGCAGGCAGCCTGTGGCCCTGGATCTCAGCTGGACCAACATCTCCAAGACACAGCTCAGCTGGCTCATCAACAGACTGCCTGGTAAAGGAGTCCCACGTACCCTAGTGGGTTCTTAGGGGAGTAGGAGGGTCAAAGGTTGTGTTTGGGGGGGGGGGGGGGGGGATCTCTAGGGAAATAACGAGTAGGTTCCTGGAAGTCATTTTATTGTGAGTGGAAGTGGAACTTGATCGCTACTACCCACATGCCTATATTACTTTTGGATGAGCTGTATTCTGTATGTAAATATGCAATATTTCAGATTGAAGAACAGTATGTTTATGAAATGGATACGATTGAAGCATGCTAGAATTCTGAGTCTGAGTGAAGAGTCCTCCTGAATGAGAAGCTTAAAGTCTGTCTCTGTGGGTGCTATGAGGTCTGAGGGTGCTGCTGCTGTCTGGGTGCTCGTGGGCTGCGGTGTCGGCTCTGTGCACCTCCAGCGGCCCCCTGCTGAGGACCCTGGACGTCCAGTGGGTGGAGGGACTCGCGGACCCCCAGATGAGAGACCTGCTCTCCCCTCCCACAGACAGCAGACCAGGTGCTTTACAACAGCTTTTCAACATAAGCTACATTACCAGTAATAGGGTTATGAATCATAACCCTATTCCTCCTCCTCCTCCTCCTCCTCCTCCTCCTCCTTCTGCCCAGGCCAGTGTGACAGCAGGAGCCGGCTGCGTAACGTGGAGGAGCTGCGGCTGGCGGGGCTGGACATCACGGACGCGTCGCTGCGGCTGCTCATCCTCCACATGCCGGCGCTGACCCTGCTGGACCTCAGCTACTGCAACCACGTCACCGACCAGTCGGTCAACCTCCTGACCGCCGCAGGCACCGCCACGCGAGACTCCCTCACCCACGTCAGCCTATCGGGTGAGGAGCGCACGACACCACGCCACACCACACAACTGGACACGACACCACACGACACGACACCACGCCACACCACACAACTGGACACCACACGACACGACACCACGCCACACCACACAACTGGACACGACACCACACGACACCACACCACTGGACACGACACGACACCGCACCACACGACACGACACCACACCACACCACACGACACAACATGACACAACACCACGCCACACCACACCACACCACACCACACCACACCACACAACTGGACACGACACCACACCACACCACTGGACACGACACGACACCACACCGCACCACACGACACCACACCACACCACACCACACCACACCACACGACACAACAGGACACAACACCACGCCACACCACACCACACCACACCACACCACACCACACAACTGGACACGACACCACACGACACCACACCACACCACTGGACACGACACGACACCACACCGCACCACACGACACAACACCACACCACACCACACCACACGACACAACAGGACACAACACCACGCCACACCACACCACACCACACCACACCACACAACTGGACACGACACCACACCGCACCACACGACACGACACCACACCACACCACACCACACGACACAACAGGACACAACACCACGCCACACCACACCACACCACACCACACCACACCACTGGACACAACACCACACCACACGACACCACACGACACAACAGGACACCACACCACACCACACCACACCCCACCACTGGACACAACACGACACCACACGACACCACACCACACCGCACCACACCACACACACCACACCACACCACACCACACCACACCACACCACACGACATGGAAAATGAGCTCAGGCTGCTTCTGGGGCAGTGTGTGTTTAGGGTCAGTAGGGTGAGGCTCTCACGACACAAACAAGTGCGTTTAGTGCACTCTAGTGGTTAGGGTTGGTAGGGTGTGAAAGGCCCTTGCTTCGTACCCCTATACCTTGTTTAGGCCTCCTAGCCCTTCGTACCCCTTTACATTGTTTAGGCCTCCTAACCCCTTCGTACCCCTATACCTTGTATATATATATATGCATTTCTTAACCCCCATCCTCTGTGTGTAGTCTGCAACAGAGTCACCGACCAGTGCCTGGCGTATTTCAAGCGTTGCGGCAGCATCTGTCACATTGACCTGCGCTACTGCAAGCAGGTTACCAAGGAGGGGTGCCAACGGTTCATCGCCGAAATGTCCGTGAGCGTGCCGTTTGAACTGAGAGAGGAGAAGCTACTTCAGAAGATCAGCTAGTCTGCAGGAGAAGGGTTTAAAGGGTGCCCCTGTTTTTATCGCCAGTCATTTGGATGAGTCGGTATGAGCCAATCCAAGATCTATCCATTTGTGACATCACAAGGTGGGAGCGTCCTATCCGGCCTGGTGTCAACTGGTACGCTGGTGTCTACCTGTGCATCCTACATCTGAGTGGACACTTCCACTTGTGATGTCACAAAGGGATATATTTTGAAATGGCTTGTAGAGACTATTCTACAATACGCATGCATAGTCGTAGTACGTACTATTGTACCTGAATAGTAGTGCTATTGTACCACATGCATTTTGGCCAGGATATACGAGCCACATTTGGCTACACGATAAAGGCAGGTTGGAACCTCTGCTGCTAAGCCTGGGAGAGGGTTAGGGTAGAATCTTAACCCAGGCTAGATCACTGGAACATTAGAAGCCTGGGAGAGGGTTAGGGTAGAATCTTAACCCAGGCTAGATCACTGGAACATTAGAAGCCTGGGAGAGGGTTAGGGTAGAATCTTAACCCAGGCTAGATCACTGGAACATTAGAAGCCTGGGAGAGGGTTAGGGTAGAATCTTAACCCATGCTAGATCACTGGAACATTAGAAACATTAGAACAACATCCATTGATTTGGATGTTGCTTTGTCGTTTGTATTTCTAAAACCTTTGCACCTTTCCAGCTTTTCTTTGTTATATTGTTTTACAGAATGACAATGTATGTATGTATGGTCATGTTTTGCTGTTCATAGAATGTTAATTGTTCTAATGCAAGGTTAATGCATTGTTGAAAAACATATTTTTGTATCAGAAAGTATTTCATATCTTTTATGTGCAGTATTTAATGCACTGTTGTACTTTATAGTTATTAATAATTACTATAATTATAACTTTATGGTGTTGTTTAAATTACTTATCGACTTTCATCACTGATTTCGATTTGTATTTGTCAAGGATATTTTTTGCCGATAAAATACTTATTTTCCTATTTTCTTTTTATGTGGTGCTTATTGTCAAAAGTTTGTTCACTTGTAAGACTACTTTGCAATGTTACACACAGGACACATACAAAGTAATACTCATTTAAGACACGGCAATAGAAAAGGCACCGATACATCTAACATACTATTTGTTCAAGTACATTGCGTTATTTCATTTACTTTTAAGGTTCTCTTTTTGGTTTTTACACAAATCTGTTCTAAACTATTCTAACTATAATTACAGATTCATAGGGCTTATGACTGTTGTTTTCTTGCTGTGGTTATTTCTGTTCAGGGTTTATGGAAGACTAGCCAAGGATACTGTGGACACTGAAGTCACATATTTAATACAATTACCTCCTTAACTGGAATACAATTTTGAGTTATGAAAGGATGAAGGGGTTAATAAATGTAGTCATGTCTGCTGTATAGGTTGATATATATTACATAATGTAATATAATACATTTATTCGAATGAATGGTATAACATAATATAGTGCATCTATGTGAATGAGTGGTATATTATGTATACATAAAGCAAGTTTTTACGAAGAAATAAACACTACCCAAGATATGATAACTTTTAACCAATGTCTACACTTAGTTATTTCTTTGCAGTTAACTTTAAGTTTGTGTTTTTTTTAAATGTATTATGTAAGCAGTTTCCCATTCATGGTTCCATGCCCCAAACCACTAGTTTGAAAAATAATTTTTGCCATTTGGCTACGTGCTAGCTATTGTGTTGGGTCTTTTTCACAAAAGGTAATTGACCAAATACCAATTGTTGAAAAAATAAATAAAGGAAATTCATGAATATGTGAATTAAAACACCATACTGTTTGGTTGGTATAAAGAAAAGCACCATTTCTCCTGGCTGGTTTAAAGTATTGTATTTATTATTTGAATCTAATAAATCATTTTTTTTCTCATTTTAACAAAATAAAATGTTCCACATTCCAAAATATAAATATCCTGGAGCATGAGACAGTGCTGATGAGGTTTGTTCTACCGAGTCATAGCTGCCCAGGTGTGACATCTTGGAGAACCAGCAGCAGGGACAGACAGGCTAACACAGTGACTTTGCGTTGTTGGAAAATTAAGTCACATTTGTAGTGGACTAGGAACGGAACTAACATTAAAACGAAAAGCTTCTGATGCAATTTTCAGATGTAACCTCAGAAAATGCGATGCATGACATAACGGCAACAAACCCATCTCATCTAACGCAGGGGAATACATTCTGATGCTTTTTTCTTTCTAGCTTCAACTTCTATGCTAATTCAAAACGTTATAGGTTCCCGAAGAAAACTGAAAAAACTTATACATTTAATAACTTATCAGTAAACACCGAGCTACCAATGCGATTCACTTAACAGCAATAAGTATTGGTCATATGTCAACATGCCGCAAGTCATAAGTAGATTTCTTTTTGAAAAAACATTGAAGTAAACTTGATCTTATGACAAAAACAAATGTTAAAATTGCATAAACAGGTTAACGTAAACCAGGTGTTGGGGAATCTGCCTCCCTCTTTCAAAGTATGAGACAATCTCGATAACATGACAAAAAACTATAATATAGATATAATTCATCATCTCAGAACAGGGATTTTAAAAAAGCACCTACTTTGATACCTATTGTATGAGTTTGGAAACATGAATGGACAACCCAAATAGACAACATACTTTAGACGTCTGAGTACGATGGCATTGCTTGGTGTAAGTTAAACCAGAGTAAGAAAACGTAGGCTTTTAAATCAGGCATCTGATCATAAATAATATGCGAAAGAATCAACCAAGCAATGTAAAGCAATCAAGCAAGATTAACCAAATTAACATAGTTAATTGAGTAATAGCATGTAGAAGAAAATGAATTGACGAGATTTAATTCAAAGGGTTGGAATAAAAATAAATATAAACAGATATCAACTATCATATGGTGCTTGCTGGTCATGAGATGCATATATTGGAAAATGTACAAAGAAACTATAAATGTTAGTTGTCTGAAGGCATGGAGTTTGGCCCTCACCGGGTACATGGTGATTCATGTCTAGACACAAGACAGTTTGAAACACACACACAAGTGTGTCACTGTTTTTTTATATTGAAACATATGGACAACACAGAGGGGAAGGGGGACACAGAGTGGACACGAACATGTAAACTATGTCCACTTAAATCCAACCCACGGGAATACCATTGTTCTCTTCTCTTCGCCAACAACAACAATAACAACAACAACAATAGATCCACTTCAAGTATCCCATCGGGACGTGTCATCTAGAACAACAACAGAGGTGAGATCCCAAACACAGCGCTGTGTCGATAGTAAAGGAGCGTGAGGTCTGATAGTTCCAGAGACCGATGAGTAAAAAGTGGGAGTGTCCCAGTGCAGCCAATGACTGCAGTCAACTGCAGTGTCGGCCAATAGGAATGGCGGACAGGGGGAGCGGAGCTGGAAATAGATTCGGAATTAGTTGAGAAATAAAACAACACGGTGATGATCTTTAGCCGATTTCGTTTCGTCCGCCCAGACCGCTGAGCGTAAGAGATCGGGTGGTGGGCGGCGGGGGCGGGGGGGGGGTTGGACCAAGTGGACATGCTAATTCTAACCAATCGGCTTACGGCTTCAACATGTAACCCCTGGGGTCCGACTACGCCGTGGCGCGGGGGCTGTTTCGGTCTTGTTTGGTGTTGTGTTTGGTGTTTGTTTTTCTAAGACTTGAAGACGTGCACGGCGCGCACCACGTACTGCCTGCAGATGGGGCACTCGCTCATGCGCTTGCCGCACTTGGTGCACGTGACCATGTGACCGCACTCCAGCAGCACACAGTCGATGACGGCGTCCATGCAGATGCGACACAGGTTCTCATCCGACGCCAGCGGAGACCGAACGCCGTCTGAGGGGTGGAGAGGACGAGAGCAATCGTTTTCATTTCACAGAGGGGGCATTGCATGATGGTGTAGTGGCTAGGGTCGTAAGGTACCGGGGTTAATCCCTGATGTCACCGGGCCAATCTGTAGGCATGCTCGAGATAAGAAGCCTTAATACTCGACCGGCTCCTTCATGACATGCATTTAAATTCACTTGCAAATAGCTTTGAATAAAGGCCTCTGCTAAATGACTGGATGGTAAATAGGAATGAGGTGGTGACGTAGCTTTAAAGACTAAAGCTTTAAATTCTAAAGCTTTAAAGACAGCTTCAGTATAAAGACAAAGGGAGGAGGGGTCTTAACCGACTGTATAGGGATTGGTCAGAAGTTGCAAATGAATAACATGGTGGTACGTAAAGACTTTTGTCTTTTGAGATGTAATGAAAGAAAAAGGAGGAACACCTCGACTCAATGTCGGAGAGTGTCTGGGAAATGAAATGAGTACGTCAGAATGAAATGAGAAGGAAGATCTTTATATAATGAATGATGTTACATTTATATCCAGGAGGCCTTTGGGATGGGCTCTTCAACAACATTGCTAGATACATTACAACAGCATTACAGAACAGTGTGTCAGTGCTGGGAGAGGACTGGGAGAGGAGTAGGGAGAAGACTGGGACAGGACTCGCTGGGAGAGGACTGGGAGAGGACTCCGTGGGAGAGGACTGGGAGAAGAGTAGGGAGAGAACTGAGAGAGGACTCACTTGGAGAGGCATTAAAACCCTTGGTCTTACCTCCAACGCCACTGTTGCAGATGGATGGGGGATAGGCTACAACTTGAAGAAAATACAAACAATTATAAATGCCACCATATTAAATACGGCATATTTATTTCCAGTTAATAAGTAAGATTTTATTAAATATTTAATAAAATAATCAAGGTAACAATTCTTACCTGCTGTTATAGTGTTACTGACATTCTCCACTAGAAGGGAGAAAACACCTCAGGTCACAATCTAGCGATGGATTCCAAAAGGCTTTTCAATGTTGCGAAATGCGTGCAAATACGTCTCTATAACGGGGTGGGTCCTTACTGGATTTCCTGTTCTGTAGGTTCTCTCTGTAGAGCCGGTGCACGCGCTCCAGCAGCTCCCACTTCTCACAGCAGCCCGAGTAGTTGACGAAGTTCCGGGCCAGGATCTCTTTCAGCTGGCGCACCGTCAGCTTCTCGATGGCCTCCTCAGTGTCCAGGTCGGACAGCGACGCCCGGATCCTTCTCTGGGTCGCCGGGCTCACCTGAGGAATGAGAGACATGTTCTTTCTGTGTTTTCCTGCTCTGAAATTCTTGTGGCTACGCTTGAGTTCGCCTAAGGACAACAGGAGATGGCGTCTAGGGTGTTTTCTCCGTAACAGGACGTATTTCCAGGTGAATGTCGTGGTAGGTCGTTTTGTATGCTTGATAGTGAAACATGATATGACTTAACTTGTTGAAAGTGAAGCCAGACACCTTCCACAAGTTGTCACTCACAGAAAATGTAAATAAATCACAAATGGAAGTTAATTTATTGTCATTTGATCAAAAAAATGTTGGGGTGATATATTGTGAATGCCGTGAAAGTCTGCATTTTCGGGCAGATCTTTTGGGAATGTGTTTACGCCGACAAGGCGATTCTCATTTCCTGCAGCCGTGAATCTGGTTACCTCCATGATGTGTTCAGTGTCCTCCAGGTTGAGCAGGGAGACAGTAGGAGTGTTCCCGGGACCCTGCAGGGAGGGAGACAGGGGATACCACATGAGTACGGGACATTGATCCGGACGAACATAACGCCATGATGGAAACAGATGGAAAGGTGGTGAGGTCATGGGTTTAATATTGAATAAATTAAGCATGTGGTCTGTTCCGCAGAGAAAATAGGACATCTGAGAAATCGATAAAGGGAATTCAAAACGTTTGATATTTCATCTGATCAGACTGCACAACGTTTATTCTTACTGAACTTGTTTCAGGTAGACGTTAGCTCATCAATGTCTAGGAGTTATAGTTTGATTAACTTGATTAAGGCAGAGGTAAGTTAATCAATATCTAGGAGTTATAGGTTGATTGATTAATTTAATTCAAGCAGAGGTTAGTCAATCAATGTCTATGAGTTATAGTTGAATTGATTATCTTGATTGAGGTTAGTTAATCAATGTCTATGTGTTATAGTTTGACTTATTAAGAGGTTGGCAGAGGTAAGTTAATCAATGTCTGTCTAGTTGGGATACTTTATAGTTTTCTACTCAGGCATACATCCATGAAATGCAAATACAAGCAGTGTGGAGGTCAAATGTATGTGTGTGTATGTGGACCTACACACTTCCATTTCACAACTAAATGCTGTGATCAGCTGCAACAACAACAATTCCAGCAGCGTGACCTAATCGAACAATCAAATCAATAAGTAGTGATTAGAGGAATGATACAGAGAGCTGTTGTCTTGTGCACAAGAAGCAGTAATAGCAGTAGTAGTAGCATTAGTAGTAGTAGTAGTAGTAGTAATAGCAGTAGTAGTAGTAGTGGTAGTGGTAGTGGTTGAGGTAGTGGTAGTAGTAGTGGTAGTAGTAGTAGTAGTAGTAGTGGTAGTGGTAGTGGTTGAGGTAGTGGTAGTAGTAGTAGTAGTAACTTAGGCAGCTCAGTGGCTAGCTACTACCAAAGTGAAGGTATTCAAGAGAGATTATCATGAGACATTTCCCTGGCACGTTGTGCACACAGAAAGCAATAAGCTAATGGCTGGAAGAAAGCACTCTGTGTGACATCACACTTGACCAGGAGCCCCTCTTTAACTATTAATGGGGCCCACCTCTCTCTCTCTTTCTCTCTGTCCTCTGACCTCCTCTGATATTACCAGCGAAAGCAAGACATTCTTCTGTACGGAGCTGAATGTAATAGCTCTCTTGCTAATTCCAAACACATCAACGTATGTTCACCACCCCAGGACTTTGGGGGACAATGCAAGGTTACACGAAGTTATGCTGTAGTTCCTGGCCTGTCTGGCTACAGCTGTGGCACATACAGGATCAGCTGGAGAATTACACAGGCAGCTCAGTCTAAATCACCTAAAAAAGGCTGAGGATTTAACCCCTGTGAAGTCTGGTCTGGTTGCATATTCACATACATACAGTATGTGTGCAACACCACCAAGGTAAACATGTAGTCTACCAGACAGTAAACCTATGTCACCAAAGTAAACATGTATTTGTCTATCAGACAGTAAAGTCTGTAAAGTCAACATGTACAGTGTGTGTGTGTGTGTGTCTGTGTGTGTGTGTGTGTGTGTGTGTGAACAGTGTGTGTGTGTGTGTGTACAGGGTGTGTGTGTGTGTACAGTGTGTGTATTTATGTACAGTGTGTGTGTACAGTGTGTGTGTTCTGTGTGTATGTACAATGTGTGTGTGTGTGTGTGTGTGTGTGTGTGTGTGTGTGTGTGTGTGTGTGTGTGTGTGTGGTGTAGTGTGTGTATGTGTGTGTGTGTGTGTCCCTACCTGGCTGGCCATCACATAGCTGCTGCTGGGGCTCAGTCTCCCGGGAGACCCGGACACCGACGGGACGGCTGACTGGGGCGGGGAAGCGTGCACCGATGGGGGCAGCGAGGGCAGACTGTCCATGTCCACCTCCCCAGCCTCCCCCTCCTCCTCCCCCTCCTCCACCTCTTCAAGCTCCTCCTCCTCCTCCATCTCCTCCCGTACCTCCTCATCGTCCGCCACCACCACCTCCTCCTCCTCCTCCTCCTCCTCCTCCTCCTCCTCCAGGGGTCTGGGGGTCTCCCCGGCCCCCTGGTGGCAGAGCACCAGGTCCACCAGGTCCTGCTTCTCGCGGCAGGTGTCTGTGGGGATGTTGCGCAGCAGCAGGTACTGTCGCAGCTCCTTGACGCGCAGCCGCATGAGGCGTGGCCGCTGGAAGGCGGTGCTGCGCAGCAGGTGGCAGGTGGAGCAGCAGCGCAGGTTCTCCTGCAGCACGGAGCACGGCGCGCAGAAACTCTTCTTGCAGTCGCAACAGATGTGCTGAGAGATGGAATGGGGGGGGGGGGGGGGGGGGGGAGTCAAAGAGAGTATAGTGAGGGAGGAGGGATCACTGTGTTTTCAGATTAAAGTCCTTTCCTGTTTTCGTCGTTTCACTGAAAAACGTTTAGCAAGCGATGACTTAAAGAAGGACAAAGGATGGACAAACGGTGTAGAATCAGGAGAAGTTTCATGACTCATGAACAGAACACAAATGTTACATGCACTTTGTTTTCACCTTGTCTTACTGTGAGCTTCTATCGTCAAATTTAAAACTATAATATATCAGTATCGATGAAACAGCGTTTAATGACTTGAAGAGTTTGATGGATTCAGATTCCGGTACATTTAGTTTTTAATGGGGTGAGTCCTTTAAACCACACACTCCCTAAGCGAAGGATCGTTATCCAAATTCTTTTCTAGAAAATATCTAAAGAAGAAAAAATGACATCATAAATGTATCTAGAAGTCCAGCTGCTATGCTGACATTTGCCAGGCGCTTCCCCGTCTACTTTCAACAGTTAAATGGTCCGTCGGATTAAAAAAATACAAACGGACAAGAGACAAGGTCAAATTCGGCAGCGGGATTCTTCCCGTCATTCATGTGCAACAACACTCCAAATACACACTCCAAATACAAACTCCAAATACACTTAAAAAACACACTCCAAATTCTCTAATACTCTAAATACACACTCCAAATGCACTCTCCAAATACAATCCTAAAATCCCATTGAGGGACTCTTTGTTTAAGTGGTTATGTTAATCAGCTCACTAGTGCTATTCAGCAACTACGATAACATCGGTCCATGGCCAAACACAAGCTGTAATGGACCTAGCGTCAGGCTGAGAGGACAACTCTATCTGAAGCATGTGCTCTGTCGATAGGTGTAGGCAGGGCCACCCACAGGTGTGAGGTGGCCGGTGAAGCCCTCGTTAGCCTGCCACTGCCTGGGGAGATTCTGATTATGTTTCTGCATGGTTAATGGAGAGCAGAGAGTGATGAGGTAACGTCTTGCTTACACGTGTAGAGAAACCTGACTCCAGGACCATCATTTAGCTTTTTTGGTAATACTTTGTATTCAATTTCCTATATGCACATAAATAGTTACTTTTTTATGCTTAGTGGTTTATTTACATTTGATCTACTCAACCACTCCACTAGTAGCAATACAAAGATCACCACCATCCTCACCATTATAACTACCATCTCCATCGCCACCACCACCATTATGACTACCACCTCTACTATTATGACTACCACCTCCATCACCACCACCAGTATCGCTACCACCTCCATCACCATTATCACTACTACCTCCATCACCGTCACCACCCCCTTTGTCACTACCATTTCCATCGCCATCACCATTACCACTACCACCTGCATCAAAACCACCACCACCATTATCACATCCACCTGTATCCAAACCACCACCACCATTATCACTACCACCATTATCACCATCCCCTCAATCCCCACCACCATTATCACCATCACCATTATCCCTACCACCTCCATCACCACCACCATTATCACTACCATTATCCCCATCACCACCACCACCACCACCAACACCATTATCACCTCGATCACTATCACCACCACCACCCTTTCTCCTTACCTTGCGTCTGAAGACGGAGAAGGCTAGTCCGCAGGCCTTGCAGAGCTGACCAGCGCTCCCTGAGCTGGTGGGGGGGTAGGTGGAGTATCCGGCACTAGGGGCGAAGCGGAAGGGCCCGGCCCCGGCCCCGAAGCCCGGCTGCTGGGCCCGGACCGTCCCGGTCCCCATCACCTCGTTCAGTAACCCACAGCATGACGCCCACATCGAGGACGCCCCCGCCTGCGGATCACACACACACACGCACGCAGGCACACACACAAACACAAACACGCACGCAGGCACACACACACAGAAAAAAAGCATATGGTTTGTTCCGATTTCAGAACAAAACGAGAATCCAATTCTGGATGTGGTTGGGGTTAGAATGAGAGAAAGTGTCGAGAATGTATGTTACAGGTGTATAACAGTGTACAGAGAGAGTGTGTAGAGAACGGTGTATTACAGTACAGTACAGTGCCGACAGCACCGTCATGATAGATATTTATAACCCAGGCCCACATATGAGCAGAGTGCTATACCCCGGTCTGCTAGCTTAGCTTGTTGAGAATATCATTCCCATGATGCACCCATGTGTGAGACAAGCAGTGTGAGTGAATGAATGAATGAATAAATGAATGAATGAATGAAAGCTAAATGGCGAGAGATGAAGAAAGAAGGGTAGGAATAGAGTGGAAGGGAGAAGGAGGAGCGCCAGAGGACAGTACAGTATAATGCTTGCTTAGATAGCAAGCATCATTAGGGGGCTCCCCACAATGAAAAGGATTTTAATGAGTTTTATCAGGAGGCTGCTAAACATTTTCCATTCACTCGGAACATGATGGCCAATACAAATGAAAAAAATTAGAGGAATGAACGTGCAGCAGAACGTGTAGCTGCCATCATGTGCAGCACCACCAGCACCACCAGCATTATACTATACTTATACTAATGGGGGGGGGAGGGGGTCTTCTGTTTCAGGCACCGAGCGAATCAATAGCTGACATCAGCATACTGCACGCTCTCTGTCTGTGTCCCCAGTGTGTGTGTGTGTGTGTGTGTGTGTGTGTGTGTGTGTGTGTGTGTGTGTGTGTGTGTGTGTGTGTGTGTGTGTGTGTGTGTGTGTGTGTGTGTGTGTGTGTGTGTGTGTGTGTAGGAGTATACAAGGTGGGTTACAATATGCTATTCTAGAGTCCCATTGTTAACATGGTTTGTCTTTCCAGATTACTATGGAATATGGTTCAAGATAGTTTTCAGGCTTCTAGGGTTAGGGTTATTGCACCAATGCAAGTGCAATTATGATTTGTATACTTAAATAGGAGGACCAAAATGAAGGGAACAAATCTGAAAGATGCACAAACCTCATCAACAGCCATGATAAGGTTGTGTATGCTCATCATTAAAATGATAGTCAAACCTTGCAAGTTGACTACGGAGACCTCCTAAAGTAAATCATGGTCCAACTAGACTCCATTTCTTAACACAAGACAGCAGCTTCCCAGCTTACGGCTGAGTCAGCGATCATCATCCTCAATAAGTCTGATGCGTTCCCTCTCTAAGTCACTACTAAACTAATTACTTTCTCAGGGCTGCGTTCCACCACTTCATTTAAGTAACTATGAACCATGCTTGCCCCCCTACCACTTGATGGATCTAAAAATTGTCTGGTAAAGAAATGATAAAAGACTTGCATCTAAAGGAATCCTAAGATTTAGATAAAGATTTTGATTTCATCACATCACTAAGTAAGTACCGTAGGTAAAACAGATTGTAGTACACTATGTGGTAGTGTACTACAGACAAATATATACAGAAATAAATAGTTATTATTGTGATTATTGTAATTGATGTGTGTGTGAATAATTAGGTTAAGAAATCATATCAAAATGTAGATGTACAAAATTACTCTTCGTTCTTCTTATTCTGTTCAGGTTTGTGCTTCTTCTGATTGCTTAAGGCCACTTCCTTGCTAGATCTCCAACCAGGAGGCTACCATTCACGTCAGGTCACTGTACTATAAGCGTTAGCTAACTTCCTCTCTCCGGCTGCACCCAGGAGGCTACTATGATGATAAAGATCTCTCTGCTTTCTACTCTACTATTGATGTCAACTAACTGTACTGTGAGCTATAGCAAACCCACTTCCTCCCAATGTAAGGGCATGGAGTGACAAGACAACAGTCAATCAAGAGTCTTTTCAGTAGTTTTCCAGGGCCAAGACGCATCAAAACCAAGATGCTTGGGAAGCTTTTCATAATTCATTGTGTTTTTTGCAGAATTCGCTTAATGCATGTCTAAGGTTTGAGGTTGGTCCATGGTGGGGGTAATGATTCAGGATAAGTACTGTGTACACAGAAATTAATATGTATTCACTAGGTTTTCAATTTTACTTGGGGGGGGGGGGGGGGGGGGGGGGGGATGACAGCTGAGGGAATCATTTTAGTTAAAATATTCCAACTATGGACTGCTATTTGCATGGAGTTACGACAACCTATTTAGAAAGATACAGCATCCCAACTGATACACAACTCAACGTATGTGTATCAAGATCCCAAACCACAATAAGTTGATGCTGTACAGATCACAGATTTATGTATAGTTTGAATTCCTATAGATACTTGTTTATAAACGTGTCATTATCTTTAAACTCTCAGCCTACGGTTTCCTATTTTGGCTGAGGTTATGTTTTGCTGTGTGTTCTGTTTCTCGTGGGTAGAAAAGCTGCTTTTCAATTCAAAATAAAATATGAAATTATAACGGTTTTAAATGTTTCCAAACAGGTCTAAAATGTGTAGTGCAACTATAATTTCAAGTCCATTTTTCATCCATATTTCAACAATATCAAAATAGCTATCCAATCTTCCACAGCTTAACTAATTATAATAATTAATAATTATTTTAATAATAGTCTGTTGCCTCGAGTTGTTTTGGCCACAACTTAATATATGATTAACTTGATATAATAATAGTTATTATTATGGTGCGGTGGTGAAATGTTACAGTCTATTTTTGGGGTTATTCTAGGTTTGAACTGCCAAACAACTAAAAACCAAATTATGGCCATCACCATCAGTGTTTCTTTTTCTAGAATCTCCCACAATGCTGCGCGTTAAAACGATGTCAGTCAATAGCTCTGTCTTGACAAGAAGAAAACCCTGCAGCTCACGGAAGCCTCAGTAGAGAGTACGATACGTTTCTATCACATTAGAAGCGGATTAAAGGTTTAGGATGAATGAACGTTGCACTATTGGCTGCCCACTGCTCGTGACCAAGGCGAACAATAACAATGATGTTCAATGAAGAATCACAATTAGTGACAGTGTGCTGTAAGCATAGACACACACCGAAAGATGCAGGAAATATAGCATTGGGATATAAGCTCACATTAGAAAACCGGAAATGCACTTGCAATGAAAACCATTTGTTCGTTCGTAAACTTACGCTTGAGAATTAATGAAAGGTTTCACCGGCGATTCGGTAATCCATGAATACAAATATATTTCCAGACTGTAACAACTTGCATTGACGTTAGGGTACCAATTTCCCTACGTCTTGTGTGTCGTCCGAAAGTTGCAATTATAATAGCATCGTTTCATAATTTAGAAATACTGTTCGCTCAGAAGAAATCGCTACCATACCTTCATTGCAACTCCCGGTTGAGGAATTTGCCAAGTAATAGCAGAATGACGACCATTGCAAGGGCAAAGGGAATCAAACCATTACGTATTCCCTCTCTCTACCTCCCTGTGTAAAACGATGAGGCATGACGTAATGTGCAAGAGAGACTTGACCAATCACCAATTCGACCGAGTGTTGGTTTTCTTTATCGGCCAATCGCCGTAAAGATCTCACCAGAATAGGCGTTACACAGGCTGTGCGTAAACACGTTTGGAGTCTGATTCCCAAGACGATTTGACAACATGAAGCCAATATGACATGATGTTTTATAGGATTTCGAGCATGGATGTCTTATAAGATTTCAAGTCCAGCATGACGGTACACAGTGTACTATTCACCAAATGTCCGATGTGGTAACTAGGCCTCCATCCAGTCGTCCCTATATGAAAATACCAAGCAGTCTATGACATTGAAAAGTTTCACATTATTTATTGTATCACATCTCAATAAAATAAAGACCACCCACTTACAGAAAACAGAATTCGTAGCAACATTGACTATTTTTATTTAACATATTTCCATGCCATTGCTCCTCTGTGAATATTTTTGCTTCACAGAAAATGTGAGGCAACACCATTCATTGTTGTGTTCTTGTGCATGCAGCATAAGCATAAGGAACATAAGCTATGCCTGCATGAGCAAATTATGTTTAATGTCCATGTTGTCTCGTGCTTGTGTGGGCAAGAACTGCAGTATTCATATGAGGACTGACGAGGACACACATCTCGTATGCAACCCGCAACACGGGGTTTCCATGAAAGTCCTTTATCACTGTTGCACATAACATGCCGCCAGGGGGCAGCATAAAGCCGTGATGCGTGGCAGTACCACATATTACCACAGGGCAACACTGGAGAGTCAAAAAAGCATCTAATACCTCAGTTACTCTACTGAAGTAGTGTCCAAAAATAAGAAGTAGACATTTATAATTAAACAACTCATTCTGTTTTGTTATCTGAATACTGGGTCTACTTCATGACCACACAAGCAATGAGCAAAGATCACAACTGGCCTGATTCAAAAAACAATTGTCCAATTAATAAAAATAGGTCTACCTGAAGTTTTTTTTTATAAATCTGAAGGTTAACACACTTCCAGGTTCTGCATTCATACTGAATTGTTCAATTAAACTCAGCATTGCATATTTATTTATTTATGCATGTATTTATTTATTTGTATAGCGGAAATATAATCAATTACCGTCTGTTTTCCTGGCTGTAGGCCTATGTCACTCTGAAGGGACTTGAGAGATGGAGCGCCAACAGTTGCCTAGCAATATCTGTTTGACCGTCTCTTTGGTGGCTGTATTATGTTAGCCGGAAACAAGGTTTTAACATATAGCCTACATTTTCCTTTACCATGTTGGTGCATACTTATTTTATTTATATTTCGGTAGGCTACTTGCTAGTAACCGCTATAGACTGCTATGCAAGAGACGCAGTGATGACGTCAATTCCAAAGATATTTTAGCTGCTGACGCTCCCGTGAGAGAAACGACGGAGAGATGCTAGAAAACCCTGACGGCAGCCGCATGTCTGTCACTCCGAATAGGTCTCCGAAGCTTCATTCATTCATGAACCACCGTATGCAGCGCTAGAGGCGTAATGTCATTAGCAAGACCTGGTTTATGTCTAGCCGCGTGGTTACAGTTTTTTTTTTATATCTCATGAATGAACAGGGAGGGTAGGTAGTAGTAGCTACTAGGTAGAGTAGGTATTAGTAGGATAACAGATATGGGTAGGTAGTAGTAGGCTACTAGGTAGAGTAGGTATTAGTAGGATAACAGATATGGGTAGGTAGCTACTAGGTAGAGTAGGTATTAGTTGGATAGCAGATATGGTAGGTAGTAGTAGCTACTAGGTAGAGTAGGAATTAGGCTAGCAGGTAGGGTAGAGAGGTAGGCTACTAGATAAGGAAGCTAGTGATAGGCTAGAAGGTAGGGTAGGTAGTAGTAGGCTACTGGGTAGGGTATGTAGTAGGTTAGGATGTAGTGTAGGTATAGGCTACTAGGTAGGTAGGTAGGTAGTAGTAGGCTAGGATGTAGTGTAGATAGCAGTAGGCTACTAGGTAGGGTATGTAGTAGTAATTTAGGATATAGAGTAGGTAGTAGTAGGCTACTAGGTAGGGTCTAGCATATAGGGTAGGTAGTAGTAGGCTACTAGGTAGGGTAGGTAGTAGTCTAGCATACAGGATGTAGGCTACTAGGTAGGGTAGGTAGTAGTCTAGCATATAAGGTAGGTAGTAGGCTACTAGGTAGGGTAGGTAGTAGTCTAGCATATAGGGTAGGTAGTAGGCTACTAGGTAGGGTAGGTAGTAGTCTAGCATATAGGGTAGGTAGTAGGCTACTAGGTAGGGTAGGTAGTAGTCTAGCATATAGGATAGGTAGTAGTGCTACTAGGTAGGGTAGGTAGTAGTAGGCTACTAGGTAGGGTAGGTAGTAGATTATCTTGTTCAGGATGGATATGCTTACAGACTGGGCACTGTTTCAGACCATTTTAGGCAATGGTTAATACATTATTATGGATTAGTTGGTTTTAGAGTAGGTTAACCCGTCCTACTGCAGTGAAGGTCTCTCCTATGAGCTGCTCACCATGTTTCTTCCTATTCTGGTTTCTTCTGATTCACTCTTGAAGGCTTTAGGGCTATATATTATTTCAATGTGGTAATGTGCATTCCCTGTAATGAGGGGCTATATAACATCATAATACATATATAATAAATATACCCAACTAAACACAATTCCACTTGACTATACTACAAATTTGTTATTCATTTATTGTCTTTTCTATTTTACGCTGCACATTTTGCATTATTATGGACGGCTCATAACTTCATTACTTCTTCACATTTGTGCTGTTATTTCATGTTTAGAGGGCAGATCCTTATGATTTATTCCTTATACTTGTTGTTCTTATCTTTCCTTTAAGGCTTATGGTGTGTTCTTGTTTACCCCCACCCCCCTGTCCCCTGACTAATTGTGATAAAGAGACATGCAAGCAAACCTACCCTCTCTCACTATCATTCATCCCATGATTGGGTGTTCTTTAGACTCCCAGTCTGACATCTACACACGATGTGTGGACAGTCTGGGTGGCCGTCCTCTTTTAAACAGCACTCCCACGTACCAGAACCACACGATGCTTGAGTTACTGTGCGATCTTGTTCCACATTATGAGGTGCGTTTGTGTGTGTGTGTGTGTGTGTGTGTGTGTGTGTGTGTGTGTGTGTGTGTGTGTGTGTGTGTGTGTGTGTGTGTGTGTGTGTGTGTGTGACGCGTGTGTCCGTGTGTGTGATTTTGTGCGTGCGTTATTGCTACTTATGGAGCTATTTTCTTTACGGATTAATATTCCAAGTTTAAACATGACAAATACACGAGGATCTTTCGTTTGAACAATGTCTTTAACTTAGGAAACCGTGAAAATCCGTCCGAGAGCGTAGAAACTAAACACCTTCTGTGTTTATCTTCTCATATATCAGCGTCATTGGATCAGGAAATAAACAAAAGAGAGTCATGTTACAGGTCATAACATGACAAAAGTACAAGTAGGTGCTTTTTTTCATTCCGTAGTAGTTGTATTCCCTGGAGGATTTTATAGGCCAGGAGATGTCGCCAAACTCATTAAGAGGAGAGCCAGATGACAGTTCAGCAGCCGTATCATTTGTTTCCTGTGACTAACTTGAGACAGGGTTAGTAACCCTAACCCTGGCAACAAAACACGATACGATCAATGATCCCCATCCACCCTTCAAACCCCTGGCCCTTGTGCTGGCGCGGCAATATATAAATGAAATTAATTATCATTATTAATGACAAGCCACTGAGATTCAAGATCTGTCATCCCAGAGCCATAACCTGTGTTTATCTTCACTTCACACGTCATTGGATCAAACATATTATTCATTATTTACTTCATTTCTTGAAACCCCAGTGTCAAAAGTACAAGTAGATATTATAACAGTGATATCAGTGGTTTATGAGACATTACAGACTTAGAGAAACAGAGATGGGGCAAACATCTTTCAATTAATAGTATGGTTTATGTACATATTTTTTGAATAGTTAATTTTTGGGATTTATTTCACCTACTTAGGTACACCTTTCTTTGTGTCCACAACTCTCTATTTTCACCAACATGTGATGACAATTTTCAGTTAGAAAAAAAAGGACTGCGTTCCAAAAGATCCACAATGTGGCTAACGGCCAGCGACTGACCCTTGACCATGACTGACTCTTGGGTTTGACGGACCCTTGACCCAGCTGACTATTGGCCCTGACTGACCCTTGACCCTGACTGACCCTAACGTTTCTTTTGGCGGGTCTAACCGTGGCCATGAACACAGGAAGTGCTTGGCTTGCAGCTCTATGACAAAAATTGCGTATTAAGATCAGCATAAGATAACTACAGTTTTTGTGTACACAGTTTGTGTATTATGCGTGTGAATGCACAAAGTATTTTTTCAAATTTGAACCATTTTACTAAACAACACTCTGTTATCTTTTGACTTCTACATTAAAATCATAGTCATTGGAACACAATGTTCATGTATCATGCCGACAATATGTATCCTGTAAGATATATATATATATATATATATATATATATGTAAGAATTCAATAAAATATACATTTTACAGTCATATTAGCAGACACTTTTATCCAAAGCATTTTATTATATACCAGCTAAGCCAGACAATAGTGGTCAGGCAGTTCTTCAAGTTGAATGGTAGAACATTTCCCAGCATGCTCTCTGATTACATTGAATCGATTACTCCCTAACTAAATCTAAAGACATCAATACATACAAAGAGCTGGTCATCTGAAAGTGAAAGACTTTAAGAAGACGATCATTACACGCTCCACTTTCATAAACTAGATTTTCTGTCAGTATGTTCCCAGAACTAGCATACACATCTACCATGCCCATACTTTCAGACACACACAAACACACGTGCGAACACCAACGAACGTACGCACACACACACACACATACAAACATGCACATCTCATATCCATTGGGTATAGCAGATTATCCGGAACATTACCATAACAAAATAACTGATTTGCAACCTAACAATATCTGTTGGCAGTATAATGTGTTTCCATTCTCCACCTTGTTCAAAATTATCAGCATGTCATTCATATTCAGTCATTCAATAATTAAATAAATATCAGAACCTACAGCCATTATCGTAAACACATCAGTGTTCACATGCTTCAATAAATTGGAGCAATACTTTATCCCAATGTATTTTCTCCAGTGCTTATGTATGTATGTATATCGATATAAACACACTTTATTTCTGGGCAAAAGAGATGGATACAGGAAAACATGTCACGCGAGATTACAAACATTACAAAATTCTTAAAGTGCCATTTCAATCAACAGTATATAATATAATATAATGAGCTGTATATATAACATAATATAATATAAAATAACTTTAATAAAATATTTTTTTCTTTCATGCTGCACCAAGCTTGTTTCCTTTGCAGCACAAAAATTACTTATTTCTGTGCAATTACATTTCTTCTATCTTTCTGAGGAACTGATTCTGTAGTGTGGTTCTGAGGCCAACCAGCCAGAGCTTAAGTGGCCTTTGTGTGTGTGTGTGTGTGTGTGTGTGCAGCTATTAGGGGAAATACAACAAATAATTTACTCAGCATTAGAGACAACTGTATGTTTCTTACATAAGCTTCTGTTGAATTAATTCTCCACAAAATAGGGGGCAGCAAATTATGAGAAGGTTGTTGTGCCCCACCCTATTGGAAGAAACAAGGACATACACAATCCAATACAAAGGTCTCCTTTTCTCACTGAGATCTTCCTGGCACACAGTCTCATACCATTCTTACTCTTGACATGCTGGCTGGCTGACTGGATGGCGTCTGTTGACTTGCTACTGGCAGACTGGATGTCATCTGTTGATGTGCTTGGATGTCTGTCTGACTGCCTAGGTCATCAGAACAGAGACTGATTCCAAAACTATAGAAAGCTCCATAATACATCAAAAAAACAAAACAACCAATCACCTTTCACTGAGTCTCAGTGCTACACAGTTTGCTTCGCCCTTCCCCTTAAAGCCCCATGCCTCCTCCTCTTCATCTCTCTCCTCCTCATCTCTCTCCTCTTCCTCTCTCTCCTCGTCCTCTCTCTCCTCGTCCTCCCGGAAACTCGCCTCTTCTGCCGATGTCTTGGGGTCGCCGCGGTAACCGCCCATCGCCTGCGCCTCGCGGCGCTCGTGGATGGTGGGCAGGCTGCCGCGCAGGCCGTAGCGCCGCCGCAGGGCCACCAGCAGGGGCTGCGGCACGATGGAGATGTCCACGTTGTTGCCCAGGTCCACCCAGGCGAGGCTGGGGAAGCGCCGCGCATCCTTCAGCGCCTCCGACAGGTCCTTCAGCACGGCCGCCGTCAGCCGGTTGCCGTTGACAGCCAGCGTGGTCAGCCCGGGCAGGCCGGCCAGGCCGGGCAGCAGCAGCCGCAGTCCCTCGTCCCGCAGCTCCGTGAAGCTGAGGTCCACGGCCGACACCGCCCCCTCGCCGCCCCCGCCCGCGCTCTGGAGGTGGCGGGCCACGCGCTGGAGGTCCCGGCCCGACAACGGGATCCCCGACAGATTGACCACGTCGCCCGACGGCTTCTTGTCCAGCGTGGTCTTCAGACTGTTAGGGGGGGAACAGAGATGTTGTTAAAGCCGTGGTCATCATAACGTACCTGCACTGCAGACATGTGGCAGCAGGCGAAGGACTTTTGAACTATTGTCGTCTTCTTCGTCTTAGCCCGACAGAGACAGGAGGGATGGACTGATCTTCCCCCATGCACACACGCACGCACACACAGCTGTATATTCTCCATCTTTGTATTATTACTGTAAACTCGAACCTATGGAAATATGCTTTAATAGTATTTACGGCATAAGCTAAATAAATGTGAACTAACCTATACAGGTGAACAATGTGAACTTCTACTCAGCTATTTGTAAAACTTGTAAACTAGTACAAAGTTTAATGTATAAACTGTATAAACTTTGTGCACTGTTGCGCAGTCCTGTTGGAACAGGAAGGGGCCATCCCCAAACTGTTCCCACAAAGTTGGGAGCATGAAATTGTTCAAAATGTCTTGGTATGCTGAAGCATTAACAGTTCCTTTCACTGGAACTAAGGGGCCAAGCCCAACCCCTGAAAAACAACCCCACCCCATAATCCCCCTTCCACCAAACTTTACACTTGGCACAATGCAGTCAGGCAAGTACTGTTCTCCTGGCAACCGCCAAACCCAGACTCGTCCATCGGATTGCCAGACAGAGAAGCGTGATTCCAGAGAACACATCTCCACTGCTCTAGTGTCTAGTGGCGGTGTGCTTTACACCACTGCATCCGACGCTTTGCATTGCACTTGGTGATGTAAGGCTTGGATGCAGCTGCTCGGCCATGGAAACCTATTCCATGAAGCTCTCTACACACTGTTCTGGAGCTAATCTGAAGGCCACACGAAGTTTGGAGGTCTGTAGCTATTGACTCTGCAGAAAGTTTGCGACTTCTGCGCACTGTGCGCCTCAGCATGCGTTGACCACGCTCTGTGATTTTACGCCGCCTCCCACTTTGTGGATGAGTTTCTGTTGTTCCCAATTGCTTCCACTTTGCAGTTGACCGTGGAATATTTAGTAGTGAGAAGATTTCACGAATGGACTTCTTGCACATGTGGCAACCTATCACGGTACCACGCTTGAATTCACTGAGCTCCTGACAGCGACCCATTCTTTCAAAATGTTTGTAGAAGCAGTCTGCATGCCTAGGTGCTTGATTTTATACACCTGTGGCCATGGAAGTGTTTGGAACACCTGAATTCAGTAATTCGGAGGGGTGTCCCAATACCTTTGGCAATATAGTGTAGTTCCTGTAAGTGATTCAGTTGTATTGGTGCGTACAAATATAACAACAGCCATGCTTACTGAAATAACACACAGTAACAAAACATACTAAAAACGTATTTAACATTTGCTGTGATTGTGTGGATTAAACTTCTTTCTCACTATATACTTTTGTATGTTTCTCGCGTAGATCAATCACAGTCACACAGCTTAATGTATAACCCGGAGAAACAAATAATTGTTGTCACAAAGGTCTGTGCGTGCGACAAGCTAGTTCCCTCAATGGATGACAGATGTACACAGCTTCTGATTGGTCACACTTTAGCTCATGTTCCTGTTTTATGGCAGCTGAGATAGCGCTGGCTCATGTCATTAAAAAGCCCAGAACTGCTCCACGGGTCGGGCCTTCAATGATTGCCTTGCAGTAAAGAAGAGTAATGCGTTTTTTGTTAATATCTTCAGTCCAACCCCTTTCAAATGTGCTGAAGGCACATTTTTTAAAAGGCAATAAAAAATATGGGTTTGATTCATCTGGAAGACAATACCAATTGAAGACTGAATCAAATCAATGAACTGAATCAGGAAATCAGAACTAAAATCACTTTCCTAATTCATTCTGGTCTGTCTTCATTTGGGTTACCAGAGTTGATCGTTAACATTTACCTAACCAATAACCAAACTATTTTAAGTTCTTCTCGTAGTGTTCTGTCTGTGCTTCATGTTCTGGTATGATGCACTGTTATGTTGTACTGTTATGGTGGACTGTTATGGTGTACTGTTATGGTGTACTGTTATGGTGTACTGTGGTGGGGAAAATATATAAACATAATTGAGAGAAAGAAATATAACCTATTGCCCTCTATGGCAGTGAAGCCTGGGGTCCATTCCCAACCAAGACTTTACAATATGGGACCAACACCAAACTGAGACTCTGCAAGCACAATTCTGTAAATCCATTCTCCGATTCGAACGCTAAACACCTAATAACACACGCTGAGTCCCACAAAGAGAGTGACCCAGATTCCAGACAAGTCCTCACCAGAATGAACTCAGCCAGCTGGTTCTGGAATGAACACCAACAGAGAGATCCACCAGAACAAAGCCCAGGTTCGTTATGGTGGGTGAGGAGGGGACATGGGTGGTGGAGGGGACATGGGTGGTGGAGGGGACATGGGTGGTGGAGGGGACATGGGTGGTGGAGGGGACATGGGTGAGGACGGACATGGGTGGTGGAGGGGACATGGGTGAGGAGGGGACATGAATGAGAAGGGGACATGAATGAGAAGGGGACATGAATGAGAAGGGGGCATGGGTGGTGGAGGGGACATGGGTGAGGAGGGGACATGGGTGGTGGAGGGAACATGGGTGAGGACTGGTGGGCCTGCATGTTTCACTGTGGAGGAAACAACAGCGTGACGCAGGCGGTGGGAGGCTGTCAAACCAAACCAGTCCTCTCCAAACTGGGCTAATTGCTCAGGGACCGCCTCGTCGTGATCATCATTAGCAGATGCTTTTTCATAACAATAACTATACGACAGTTTGACTGTTGCGTAACAAGACATGTGCGGTAGGGAGAGGCTGCTGTGGTTTGCAGAGCCTTTCCGCAGTATTTATTTTTGCTAAGCTTTTCACAGTTTCGCAGTTCCTTCTGACTTCATTATTTATTTATCATTTCCAGTTTTTCATTTCTTCATGGATTAATCACTGGTCATAACCACGTATTATAATACGCCTGGGGATCTGACCCATCACGGCTTCCGAGATAAGCATAACAACGCCGGAGCCATAAGCTACGCAAGTTAAAACTCCCACGTTGGCTTACATGCCCAGAATGTTCTTCAGCCATTGGGCATGCAGTGTTATTACATTTAAGGTCATTAAAAAATGAAAAGTTAATTTAAGTTTCTCATTGGCCAACCTAACTCACTTCAATTCGGTTGATCTCCAGTTTGTCCAATGTTTCCTATTTGCTAACATCTCTCATTTGAATGAATTCCCCAACTTAGTTCTTATTTCTGTCTCTCGGGCACAGTCCCAGCTGAAAGGTTGTGGGTTTGAACCCAGTCTGGGGTCTGACTGAAGCCAACCAATATCTACTTGCTCATTCATCAAGTGATTCTTCAAATAAATTCCCTGTAAGTCACTATGGAGCCTCTGCAAGATGACTAAATACCACACAGAAAAAAACCGTGAAATGATTGAATCCTCCCCAGAAACAAACAAACAGTTAGTCTTCGGCCAAATACTAGAAAGAAAAACGCTGTCTAACTAACGATGGAAGTGTCCAATTAAAAAAGGGTCTGGGAAAAAAACCAAACAGTGGACTGAACGGACGGGACGAACGGAGACATGGACTCACCAAGCCTGTGACTTCCTCCTGGGCATGCTGTGTCTGGTCCACTTGGAGTGAGGCGTCAGGTGGAACATCAGCTGTCTACACATCTTGTTGGTGGACCTTAAGGACTCCCCCTCCTGCATGGGGTCAAGAGGCCATATGGATTAGGGATAGAACAGATAGAATAGAGATAGAATACTAATGTTGTTTCCCCCACATACAAGCATTCACCTTAAATAGGAATTTGTAAGCACTCGTCATTGGGTTGTGTCTGTGTATTCATACGCATCAGTCACGGCTTGTGAAGGGAGCTGAACCCAAATGCAGAGACCAGACCCAGAAGGGTAGGTGCAAAATGCAGCTTTACTTCATGCACACAGGCAGACAAAAACAAACGTACAATAAACAAGAACCGACGGCAGAAACTAGGAACTTAAATACATGGCCACACGTGAACAGAATGACTACTTGTCGTGTGGGGCTGGGTCCGGATCAAAACAGTACATGTATTGGTATCTATTGGAAGAACCTCATTATGTCATGTTGTTGCAGCGTTTTGTTGTTTGTTATTGTTGTTGTTGTTGTTGTCAGACTGCTGTCAGACTGGACCATGTCTTGCTTTCTTCTTCCCCTCACTCAGTCGCTCCCTCTCTCCCTCTCTTCCTCTCTCTCTTCCTCCATTTATCTCTCTCTGTCTCTCTGTTCCTCCATTTATCTCTCTCTCTCTCTCTCTCTCTTCACACACTATAAACAGATTGAGTGAAGCAGAGCAGGGTAAATCTAATTAATGCTACAACACAACAAGAAAGAGGCAACGCAGCGAAAGAGGGGGAGAAAAAAAAATAGTTTAGCCTCTGGCGATGAACCAACCCACTCCTTTTCCTTGATGAGCCAGCCATGACCACACACACACATCCTCTCATCCTCTGCTGTAAACATCTCTGAAATTTAGGAATGAATGTAAGGTGCATGACGAGACTAAAATGCTCTTGCTTTCAGATATTGTTTAATGTTAACCACAATATGAACATTTTAAGAAAAAGGAAAGCGGTATATTTCTATAAAGTCTTTATACAATACAATTTGGTTCTTATGGCCGGGCTTTACTAATATATATTATATAGTTTATCAGTTATACAATAAAATATGGTTCTTAAGCCTCTGCACTTCTTATGTCTATTATATACTATATATAATATAGTATATAATATAATGTCAGATATACAATAATACGGTTCTTATGGCTGGGCACTATGAAGTTGCACGTTTCCGGACTTTGGACAATTATAAGTCCTAAATGGAGGGCAGGTTGGCAGTAATTCTGGACATGTATAAGTCCTGAACGGAGGGCAGGTTGGCAGTAATTCTGGACATGTATAAGTCCTGAATGGAGGGCAGGTTGGCAGTAATTCTGGACATGTATAAGTCCTGAATGGAGGGGAGGTTGGCAGTAATTCTGGACATGTATAAGTCCTGAATGGAGGGCAGGTTGGCAGTAATTCTGGACATGTATAAGTCCTGAATGGAGGGCAGGTTGGCAGTAATTCTGGACATGTATAAGTCCTGAACGGAGGGCAGGTTGGCAGTAATTCTGGACATGTATAAGTCCTGAATGGAGGGCAGGTTGGCAGTAATTCTGGACATGTATAAGTCCTGAACGGAGGGCAGGTTGGCAGTAATTCTGGACATGTATAAGTCCTGAATGGAGGGCAGGTTGGCAGTAATTCTGGACATGTATAAGTCCTGAATGGAGGGCAGGTTGGCAGTAATTCTGGACATGTATAAGTCCTGAATGGAGGGCAGGTTGGCAGTATTCTGGACATGTGTAAGTCCTGAACGGAGGGCAGGTTGGCAGTAATTCTGGACATGTATAAGTCCTGAATGGAGGGCAGGTTGGCAGTAATTCTGGACATGTATAAGTCCTGAATGGAGGGCAGGTTGGCAGTATTCTGGACATGTATAAGTCCTGAATGGACGGTGCTGCAGTCCTGACTGTCCGTTTCAGTCTGTTCTCATTCTGATTGGTGGCCAATCCAAAGCAGACAGTGCTGGATGTGCAGAGAACAGGCTGGATCAATGCAGAGTAGAACTGGACTCCTCCCGATGTCAGCTGTCATCTCCACTGGTTTGGAGTGTATTCAGCTCCAGGTTGTTCTGTCCACACCAGAGGGCCAGCTGTTCAACTCCCGTCTGTAGACAGGCTTGTCACCATCCCAGATGAGGCTTATGACCTCCTGAGGTGAGATGACCTCCTGAGGTGAGAGATGACCTCCTGAGGAACCGATGACCTACGAAGATGCAGTCATTGCTGTAGAGGGAGAAGGGCAAAGAGGACAGCACACCTCCCTGGGGGGCTGCAGTGCTGATTGTCCGGGCTGGATGTGTGATCCCAGCCTCACTTGCTGCCTCCCGTCTGTCAGTTTGTGACCCACAGGTCGGGGCTGGTACAGTCCACAAACAGGCAGACTTATATATATATATATATATATAAACACACAATTTATACGATAATATCAGATATAGAATACAATTTGGTTCTAATGGCTGTACTCTGCTATTATATAATATAGGGATGGTTTAGATAATTATACATTATATAATATATTATATATTATCAAATGTACAAAACTATTTGGTTCTAATGGCTGTGCTCTGTTTTACATATTTTATAATATACGGTTAGGGTTAAATAATTATATAGAGGTGGCTGGCTCACAGATCGCTGTGATATATACACACACACACACACACACACACACACACACACACACGTCTTATCCCACTTTGTGCTGTCTTGAGTCTCCCATAGAACCTGTACAATTCCTGCTGTCCAGTCTCCAACAGCTGTTTCCCTGGGGAGGTTTGACTCAAACACTTCCTTAAATGAAAGGTTTTACTCGGAACTTGGTGTTAGTGAGTGACTATTATATGAAATAGCTTTCTGAGTGGCTGACTGAATGTCAATGGAAGTCACGCAAGAGAGAAGTAGCTTTAAGGTAGTAAATGGTGGTAGATGTGATCTCACAGCGTTTCATTTCCAAATTGAGCAGATTAAACACCTGCAGAAAAACGTTGTCGCTTACATTACTTACATTAAGCATGCTTCTCATATCCGATATGTGTTAGAATTTGAATCTTCATATTGATTCCTAGGCTATACAATAAGCCTACATATGCCAATAGTTGCATGTTTCATAGCTATAATATTAGCAAAATAATTACATCTAGAGAATATATTTGATTCCTGACTGTTGGTAGACTTGAGAAGAGAGAGGCAGGACTTGAACACGATAGGCTGACATTGGAAAACGACTGGTCAATCACAGAGCGATTGCATCCCTTCTGTACAAAATTTGTTTTTCACTTTGCTAGTTCGCAAAGTAATTTCCCCATGGGAATAATAAAAGTACTATCTATCTATCTTTCTACCTTATTTTCTAACTGTGATACAATTAGGATGAGAGCAGACATTGCTGCGAGTGTTAACTTGCCTTGCAAGTTAATTGAAGGTCCCTCTTTCAGTGTAAACAGTGTTCATATCTACCACATGTAGGCATGATTTAGCTGCTAACCAAATTGAATGATGTGAATTTTTTATGTTTAAGTGACTAAAGCAATTCTGTATCCAAAAATATCATTCACATTTAACAGGCATTTCAGAAATACCAAATAAAAAAACTGAGAAAAAGTAATATCACAAAAGCTCCCTCTTGCTTGGAGACCCTCGCAATAAACACAGCACCGAACAGTCTGTCTTTTCTTTTATTAAATTCTTTAATACTAAAACTCCACTAGCTTCCAGTAGCTGCCCTGTATTCTCTGATATTAATCTAAACACTACAAAGAGCTGTCCCATCTTATCTCAAGGTTAAAGTTCAAGTCAATGCTGATGTTGCGCTACTACACTACAAGTGGCTCTAGACACTTACGAACTATCTGCTCTCACGTTGCCCGTTGTAGAGGTATCTCCTCATCAATAGGGCTTGTATATCAAAATGCATCGTGGGATATTCTTGGTCGATTCTCCGCCATTTTGAGAAGGACTCAACAGAGTTGTAGTACTGTAAAATCATAAATCAACGTAAATATACCGTAACCTAGGCTAATGAAAACTTTGTTTTGCCACGTCTCACATCAGAAACGTTGTGTCAGTTCCAAACACAACAATGCTGATATAATGACAAATAATTGAACAATGAATTACTAAACAATGACCAAAAAAGCATTACTACCAACATAATAGGTAGAATTCCAGTCCTCCTATGCTTCCAAAATGGGAGTCATTGCGATGTGACGTCACGATGCCCTATACACTTTCTCCTTGATGGTACTTGAAAGACCAAAAAGTCTGGGTTGATGTTATGTTTATAGCTAAAAAAACCCTAATGGTAATATAGTATATAATAGTGTGGTGTGAAAAATATTATTTGTTTGTCAGTGTATATTATACAATTCATTCCTAAATTAATAAACTATAAGCACAGAAGGCAGAATTTCAGAAACCACTACTCATTTACAAATGTCTCTTTTGTCTGCAGGCTTTAGAAAAAAGCTCCTTTCCTGGAATGCATCAGAAAGCAAGAACTCAGACTCCCCTAGCAGAATAACAAATGCACAAGAGAGCTCTGGCTAGCGGCTTGGATAAATGGCTGGATACCAAGCAAAAGTTGTGTGTTGAATAAACATGCTTATTGACTCCCCAAAACCCCCCCCCCCCCCATTTTATTATGTTAAATATTTGACCCGTGTGGCCTACATTTGAATGCAAATAAACCCCTTCGACTTGAAACTCATTTGATTGTGGGATATACGGACCCTTTTCGGGCACTGCATGTCCCTGGCGAGGTGGAGCAGTAGTTCATGTGAGATGGGGTCCACCAGGTGGAGGAAAGCTGCGTTTTTATACAAAATGTGGTTGAGGGACGTTTCCTGGAGGCCCAGATCCTGGAGAGGGAACAGACAACACAAACCATAAGCACCCGTAACAGACATGGCATTTATTCATCCTTTCATCGCTGGCCTTTAACCCCCGTCCTCCTTGAATGCAGACGAGACGTTAGATATGGATGGATGGATCATGTTGAAATACTGCGTAATACTGCCATGATCATTCATTCTTACCCTCACCCTAACTACCTAGGATCATTCCTGTGCATTTATCAGCTGTCGTGTGCATGTGTGTTGTGCCTGGTGGCTTAATGAAAGCAGGGATCGGCTGGTGTGGTGTCTTGGTGAGGCTTAGCTAGGGTAAGTTAGGGTTAGGGTTAGTTAGGGTGGTGTCGGCTGGTGTGGTGTCTGGGTTAGGGTTAGTTAGGGTGGTGTTGGCTGGTGTGGTGTCTGGGTTAGAGTTAGTTAGGGTGGTGTCAGCTGGTGTGGAGTCTGGGTTAGGGTTAGTTAGGGTGGTGTCGGCTGGTGTGGTGTCTGGGTTAGGGTTAGTTAGGGTGGTGTCAGCTAGTGTGGTGTCTGGGTTAGGGTTAGTTAGGGTGGTGTCGGCTGGTGTGGTGTCTGGGTTAGGGTTAGTTAGGGTGGCGTCAGCTAGTGTGATGTCTGGGTTAGGGTTAATTAGGGTGGTGTCAGCTGGTGTAGTGTCTGGGTTAGGGTTAGTTAGGGTGGCGTCGGCTGGTGTGGTCTCTGGGTTAGGGTTAGTCAGGGTGGTGTCAGCTGGTATGGTGTCTGGGTTAGGGTTAGTTAGGGTGGTGTCGGCTGGTGTGGTGTCTGGGTTAGGGTTAGTAAGGGTGGTGTCGGCTGGTGTGTTGTCTGGGTTAGGGTTAGTTAGGGTGGTGTCTGTATGCTATATGCTGTAGGCTGTTTCTATTTGCAGTGACAGTGCGAATATATCAAGTGCTGCAGGTGGTGTTTTAGGCTTCCGTGTCAATATTAGTCTGTCCAGACACATCCTGTAGAGTCAGGGCAATGTATGTTCACACATACAGCTCACACACACACACACACACACACACACACCTTGTACCATGCTGTTATACTGACAATTAAGACAAACATATTTTTAAGATTACTGAATATAAATAGAAGAAATTTGAGACAAATACAAATTGTTCCCACGTCTACCTACTCTGGTACAAAAGCTTTGTAGAGCAAACTTGTAGAGCACACAACGCATTCATTCACTCCCAGCCTTTACCCCCATCAAATGATATTTTTAAAGCAATGAAAGGGAAAATATAACAGCATATAAATGATGTATTGAAAGAATATATATAATGCATATAGTATATCATATATGCACTCTTTGAACTGACATGGTCATGGTTCCTGAAGGAAAACAATGGCATCTTCTGTAGCTCTGTAAAACACGCTCCACATTTTGACAGCACTAATACTTGTGGGGTATGGACTGCAGACTGTAGAGGAAACGTGCCATCAGCATATTCCCCTCCTCCGAGCTCTCAAGTCGGATTTATTGTGGGATTCCCTGGAGCTGGGCTGCCATCCAGGACTGTGTGCAGACTGCTGGTCTGGATGTCATAGAAGCACCGTTAGCTGGTGATGGTTTTGAATGATAAATTACGTTCATTGTAGATGGTTTAAGCGACTTCTCATGACCAAGTAGACGACATGATTGATGTTCACATTTCGTCTTATAGATGTTTACTGTGTGAGCAACATCTCCTTTGGAATTGTGTGTTGCATTGGATAGCATGATAAGTGCACTCTGAGAAGCTAGGTATCTCTTGCTACCTATGATGTCTGCCTTGTCACTAAAAAAGTTATCAGTTTTTGTTTGTATTACCTACGACAGTATTCGTGGCCCCAGACCCCCAGCAGATGGAGACGCCAGGGGAAAAAGCCCCTCAGGGCTACCACCCTCGAGGCGTCAACCCCCCCCCCCCACACACACACACACACACACTCACCCTGACACAAACACACACACTCTTTTGTGACTACTACAGATATTTTCCAGGTCTGCCCACTCAGACTCCCATCTGCTATGAAAACTGCTCGGTTGCTGCTCATGCAACATTAACGAACGACCAAACCTGAAACCCATTGGCCTACACATAAAATAAGCTATTACAGCATTTCAGAGTTAATTCACCACTATCTGCATCGCTGCACGTTACTCATTCTATTTGCATCGCTGCATATTACTTATTCTATTTGCATCACTGCACTCACACACACTCATTACACTACACTTTACTTATTCAATGTGTTCGTTTATTTGTTTTGTTTTGTTTTTTATAGCTTGATGGATATGACTTCAGAAATTTCAATATCAACCCAAACGAATGAAATGAAAGGCCCATAAACTAGAGACGGGCTAATCGAGTTCAGCCGCACAGATATTGCTTCTTGCACTGCCTGATGACTTCCCAGGAGGGAAGGAAGCTCAGCTGCTCTGACATCCACCATCTCGAAGCCCCACCTCCAGCTTATCCCAACATCTCCTGCCACTAGGCCACTAACTGGAGAGATCTGGAGCTAGTGCCAGTGTTATGAAGTTATTAGTCAGATGTGAGGAAAAAGAGCATTGCATACTCATCCTCCCAACAAGTGGCCAAATGTTGACGGCATTGCAATTAGCTATCCGACTCGTTCTAAGCTCTTATAGAAAGTTTAAAATGAAGGAACAGGCTGTGAATCTGGGTTTACTTAAGATGAGATGTTACGTCCAGTCCTTGTGTGTATTGCTATTGATTCCAATTGTGTGTGATAACAAAAACCTTCACCATATCAGACAGACTTGCTAATTACTGCCTGAGCAATTGGCTGGCTGTTTTTTTCAGTGATCTTTTTATTTGTAAAGGTGTTGAATGCGAGCAATTGATGGCACTCGATGATGATGATGGTTTGAAAGATGAATTAAGGATAAATAAAATCAGAAGATAGAGGACAATGCAATTAAAGTACACAGCACATTCTCACAAATTAAATGTGTTTTATTTTTGTATTATACATATTATGTTATATTTTGTATTTAATTATTAAAACATACATATTTATATACTTTTTTACTTGTATGGTGTTGGTGATATATATATATATATATATATATGCTGGACATAAATATATAAATGCAAATTTAGGGTTTCAAACGTAAGTTTCAAAGAACAGTAGGATACAGTTATGCGCCTGTAAACCCAAATATTGACACTTCTTCACCTTTTACTGCTAAATGCATTTAAACTTCCTTACCTTTCTCAACAATGTCAGCACCTCGGCCGCTTGCTCCGTCTTCTGGTCGCCTAGAAGCTTTTGCATTTCCCGGATCCAAGCGACTCGTCGCACGTATGGACTGTGGTTGGTTTTCCGCAGCATCCCTGGAAGCTTGTCCGGCCGGAGCATGAGGTACGGAAACGAGAAGCCTGCTCCACCTCTGCCTGCACTTCTCCCCGAGTCTCCACATCCCTCAGACCGGCTCGGACGTCTCCTTTTGGACAATTGGCCGTCAATGTCCAGGTTACTTTGCCTGGTTAACTTAGAACCCATTACCTCAGAGAAGACGCTTTGATGAACTCGCTGACAAATTAATTGGGTAAAATGTAGCCATAATAGCACGTTCAACTTCGTGTGTGAAACAACGCGACACAACCGCTTCCTAACCCTCACCCTTTAACGGGGACAAGAAGTCGCAGTTCTTTGAAAAGCCCTATCTTAAAATAACGTTTTTATTTCCGAGTTTAGGAGTAATTTAAACAGTTAAAGCAGCAGGCTAGCCGGCTGTGATCTCCATAGCCGTTGGTACTGTCTGTAGAGTACAGAACACAGACATGTCCAGCTGTAGGCTACTCTGGCGCTGCTGATCGCCTCGTCCAATCACATCGTGAGTTACGTCTAGTAGTCTAATCTATTAATCGACCATATTAAACATGTGCTCCCTTTTCTACATTCACCGAACTAGAAGAGAGCGGATTTACACGATATCGAATATATATAATTGCACTAATATGATATTGCATGGGCAAATATTGAAAAATATAAATAAATAAAAAACAAAGTAGCCAAATACTGCTTGTTTTATTTGATTTTACAAAAAATAGCTGCGGCTAGTGTTTACGTTAAGTAGCACTTGATTAAATTATTTCAAGAACAGTCTGTTTCAAAACAAATTGTATATTACTGACAAAATATTTAACACCATAGATCCATCTTAGATTAAGCATCTATACTTCAATACACTCATGATATAATACCCAAGGTCACCCAAATCCTATCCTGTGATCTAATGAACGTCCACTAAAGATAAGATCCATTAATTAGGCCTAGATACTGTAAGTGAGGAGTTAGTGAGTATCTGTTCCTGCCCTCAGAGTTGTGTCTGTACCGAGGTGAATTATGGGCGTGGTGAGTTAACGTTTAATCGCTTTGATATTCCCCACTTTGAAGGCTACATAAGGACCTGTTGATTATTGCTGAAACCAGGTGACAAACAGAGAGCTTTGCCAAAGGGACGGTCTACAGCATTCTAGACAAGCCTAGGTAAGATACCTTCTTCTTAGTGTTTCACTGTATGCACTGTGTTCTGTGGTGACTTTGTCCAAATGCAACGTTGTTCTATATGGTGGAACAAGTGTAGGAAAGCTTGTCCTAATTGTATTGTGTGCTATAGTGCTTACATATAGTGACACAGACAGTTGCACACACAACTAGGGCAGGATCCCCGTGAGGTGTAGTCTGGGCACCACCGTGCATGACACCATCATGTTACATGACATTCATGTTATTGAGTGTGCTATACATATCTAGCATACCATTCCACAGTATATTCTATTCTAGTATTTTCTATTCTATTCCCGCTTCATATTTGACAGGTTTTCAGCTGTTCAGGTTTGGTGGTGTTTGGTGTTCTTTGTGTTCAGTGTTCGGCGTGAGGACATGGTCAGCAAGACGGTGGTGATAGCCCTGGTGTTGCTGCTGGTGGCAACGGTGGCCACGTTCCTGGGCGTATTCTTTGGAGCTAACGGTAGCAGTCATCCCGCGGGGGTCTTCTCCAGGGCGGCCGTGGCCTCGGACGCTGGGCCATGCTCCGATATCGGGAGGTGGGCATAGACTTTGTTTCAGCACTCATTCACTCACTTACTCACGCACTCACTCATGCACTCACTCACTCACTATCACCCTTACTCACTCACTCACCCACTGACTCACTCCCTCACTCAATCACCCACTCACTCACTCACGCGCTCACTCACTCACTCATGTACTCACATGCTCACTATCTCCCTTCCTCACTCACTCACTCACTCACACACTTGCTAACTCGCTCGCTCACTCACTCACGCACTCGCTCACTCACTCACTCATTCACACACTCTCTCACTCACTATCTCCCTTACTCAGTCACTCACTCACTCACTCACTTACTCCATCACTCACTCTCTCACTCAATCACTGACTCATTCACACACTGACTCACTCACTCGCTCACTCACTCACCATCTCCCTTACTCACTCACATATACCAGCGAAAGCTTTTCCACGTATTCCCCATACTGAAGCTCCTCATTTACATACACTCTACAACATCACACAATAGTGTGATGTTGAACGACCATCTCTTTATGCTGTAAGTTCAACATCCGGTAAACCTTCACATTCACTCTCACATATCTTGTGTCCGACTCATATCCCAGAAACATGCTGAAGAGAGGCGGGTCTGTGGTGGATGCGATGATTGCCACCCTGCTGTGCGTTGGCCTCATGAATGCTCACAGTGCGGGTATTGGCGGGGGGCTGTTCATGACCATCTACAACGGAACGACAGGTAGGCCTACGCTTCACACTGATGCATCCCTCTACCTTGAGTGAGCATTATGGCTATGATATATATATAATACATCCACCTTTGGTTAGTCTGTAACATTACACAATGATTACATTTAAAACATTTCAAATCAGTTATCAATAACTGTAATTGATAAAAAAATTGTAGACTGACGTAATCGATTAATGGACTTTGCTCACTAGTCTAAAGCATAACCTTCTCTCACTAGTCTAAAGCATAACCTTCTCTCACTAGTCTAAAGCTTAACCTTCTCTCACTAGTCTAAAGCATAACCTTCTCTCACTAGTCCAAAGCATCACCTTCTCTCACTAGTCTAAAGCATAACTTTCCCTCACTAGTCTAAAGTATAACATTCCCTCACTAGTCTAAAGCTTAACCTTCTCTCACTAGTCTAAAGCATACCCTTCCCTCACTAGTCTAAAGTATAACCGTTTTTTTTTTTCTTGTTTCATAAAGGTGAAGTGGAAACCATTGATGGAAGGGAGGTTGCTCCAGGGAATGCCACCGAAGGCATGTTTGGGATCAACAAAGAGTTATCCCAGAGAGGTAATGCTTAACCAGTCCTATCGCTCACAGTAAGGTTTCTGTGAACGTTAACCAATTGGACTTTGAGATAACATTACACAAAGAATGTTTCTCTCGCTTCTCTAATTGAGAGATAATGTGTCACATGGGATGGTGTCTGTTTTTTTGAATTATAACATAGGGGGATTGGCCATTGCTGTACCAGGAGAAATTCGAGGTTACGAACTGGCACATGATCGTCATGGCAAACTGCCATGGAAAGACTTGTTTCAGCCGAGTATTGAACTGGCAACAAATGGGTTTCCTATGAGTGCTGCGCTAGCTACTGCTATTGACAAGTTCAAGGATACCATCTTAAACGACACGGCCTTATGGTGAGTGGCACTAGCTGACTTCTACATGACTCGGTTTGATTTAAAGTCATGCACGTCTATATACATCTATCGATTCTCTCTGTCTTCTTTCAGTAAGGTGTTTTGCGGGGTGAATGGAACCGTATTGCATGTAAACGATACAGTGAAAAACCTCAAACTGGCAGAGACCTACCGCAGGATAGCCGAAGGGGGGGCTGATGCCTTCTATGTGGGACCCATGGCTGAAGACCTTGTGAAGGATATTCAGGCTACAGGTACGGACACCTTTATATAGGCCAATATACAAAAGTGCTGCCGTACAACAACACCCAAACGTGTATAACACAATATAAACAATATTCCTCGGCTAAATATTACCTTTAATAAAGGTGGAATTGTGACCCTGGAGGACCTGAGGGATTACAGGCCGGTTCTGGATAAACACCCTATAAAGGTGAACATTGGGGAGTTCACCGTGGTTACTCCCAGCGCCCCTGCTAGCGGGCCGGTCCTGTCCCTGATCTTGCTCATCTTGGAGGGTAAGTCGTTGATACGCTGTGGTGGGTCCAGACTCACGTGGAAAAGGTGGCCTGGGGGGGGTGGCCAGTGCGGAGAATGTATACATCACAAAATAACCTTTTTAAGTATAATATGCCAGGTGAGACTCATGGCATGGTTATGAAATGTGATTTGCTTCGACATGGATGCACCTGCGCAATGTAAAATATAAACTATAATGAAATCGATATTTTTGTATATTTAGTTGAATAGGTGAATGATATGTATATGACAAATGGGGCATTGCTCACAATATGTACGGTAGTTTTTGGGGCCCGCCAGAGAAGTGTTATGGATTGATGTAAGAACTGAGTGTTGTGTAAAGACTCCACACCTGTCTTGTGTACTTGTCTGACATGAGCTAAATCTTTAGGAAGTTTCCTAAACATGTGCGTCCATGCAACAGATTATCACTGACCTATGTTACTAGTCTGTATCTGAACATTAGACTATTAGAACCATGCATGCGTTCAAACATTTGTTTAACGCGCCTCACATCCCCTGACTGATGCCGATGATGATGCTTCTTAACTGTCACAATTTATTATCTCTCTGGTCCTCAGATGGCCTGTGGTCTTCTCTCTCGATGAAACAAGGACACATAGCTCCTCAGTAATTCATCTCTTCTGAAACACCCACTCGCTCGCCCTGGCCTCTGCCTCCCTCACAAACCAGACCAATTTAACTCTAATTGGACACAAACAAAGTAACAATTCTACACGCCATGTCAGTAACTGTGACTGGGTGAAAGTTCCATCCGGAGGAATTACATGATGACATCCTCCTCCTCCTCCTCCTCCTCCTCCTCCTCCCGAGCACAGGGAAGACTCATTAAACCATATTCTGTTATTCACCCCCTCACCCCTAACTCCCTCTCAGCTCAGGCAGCCCTAATACCGCATCAGCCGTGGAAGTTGATATGAGAAGAGCACGTAGACCACAGGAAGTAGTAAAGATAGTCCGTGTTCTGTTGACCTCAGCAGCGGCCTCGCCGTCATCTGAACGTTTGTTTTGAATGAAGGCGACAGCTTGTTTCACGACTCCCGCCACAGGCTACAGGTTCTCGGCGAAGAGCGTGTCGAGCCACGAGGAACGGGTGCTGACCTACCATCGCATCGTGGAGGCCTTCCGCTTCGCCTACGCCAAGAGGACGCTGCTCGGAGATCGCCACTTCCTCAACATCACCGACGTACGGGCAAACTAACGTTCCTCAACAAGCAAGATGTTAAATCGTATTTACCTGACAACACATAAAGTATGTCGCCTACATGATCATGGTGTCACCCATTATAAAGTGTGTCGCCTACATGATCATGGTGTCACCCATTATAAAGTGTGTCGCCTACATGATCATGGTGTCACCCATTATAAAGTGTGTCGCCTACATGATCATGGTGTCACCCATTATAAAGTATGTCGCCTACATGATCATGATGTCACCCATTATAAAGTATGTTGCCTACATGATCATGGTGTCACCCATTATAAAGTGTGTCGCCTACATGATCATGATGTCACCCATTATAAAGTATGTTGCCTACATGATCATGGTGTCACCCATTATAAAGTGTGTCGCCTACATGATCATGATGTCACCCATTATAAAGTATGTCGCCTACATGATCATGATGTCACCCATTATAAAGTATGTTGCCTACATGATCATGGTGTCACCCATTATAAAGTGTGTCGCCTACATGATCATGATGTCACCCATTATAAAGTATGTCGCCTACATGATCATGATGTCACCCATTATAAAGTATGTCGCCTACATGATCATGATGTCACCCATTATAAAGTATGTCGCCTACATGATCATGGTGTCACCCATTATTACGTATGCACATGATCATGGTATAACGGTTTTCCTCAGGTCCTCACATATTTCGTTTTTCGTCTATTTTTTCCAAAGCTGATCAATAACATGACCTCCAGCTTATTTGCCAACGGCCTGCGAGAGCAGATCACGGATAGCACCACGCATCACATGAACTACTACGAGCCTGAGTTCTACCTGCCCGACAACGCTGGCACCTCCCACCTCTCCATCGTGGCGGAGGACGGCAGCGCTGTGGCGGCCACCAGCACCATCAACACCCTGTAATGAGTTAGCATGCGTAGCTTCTGCTGGAGGTCTACTGGAGGTCAAATCTGAGAGTTGTAAAGAAACAACCCCCAAACAAACCTTTCCATCCATATTATTGGGATGTATTACTGTGTGTTATTATGTGTTTATTTGTATTATTGTGTGTTATTGTGTGTTATTATGTGTTTATATGTAATATTGTGTGTTATTATATATTTATATGTAATATTGTGTGTTATTATGTTTTTATATGTCATATTCTGTGTTCTAGTCTTGGTTCCAAAGTCATGTCCCCCTCCACTGGAATCATCCTCAACAATGAGATGGATGATTTCAGCTCCCCAAACATCACCAACGCCTTCGGGGTCCCGCCCTCACCTAGAAACTTCATCAAGCCAGGTACACACACATACACACACACACACACACACACACACACACACACACACACACACACACACACACACACACACACACACACACACACACACTCTCCCACACACACACACACACACACACACACACACACACACACACTCTCCCACACACACACACACACACATACACACAAAAATAGTTCCCCCCTCAACCAGCAACTTCATACAGCCAGGGACACACACACACACACACACACTCGCACATATTATACAGTTCTTTGTAAAAGTGATATACATATAAAAAAAAAAGACTACCTAACCCCAATTTGTCTGTTTGTTTATTTAATATACAGTCTGGGTCTAGCTATATTAAGCAATATCACACGAGAAGGAGTACTGTTATGCTGCAAATCAGCATAACACTGATTATCTTTGGCACTTGGCCTGCGGCCTTGTACCTACGATTGAATCACAGCCGTGCTGATATTCAGTGTAACAGCACAACCTCGGTTGTGATATTGCTTTTATACAACTAACAGTTTTACAAGCACCATTTATTAGTTGACAGTGATAGGCGACAACAAATTGTTTGTTTATTTAATAATTTATTTGGCTCTGCCAACACAAATAGTTCTGCCACTGGACATGTCCCTGCACACTAGCTTGCTACGTTGTGTAGGTCTACATTTTACCGCAGGCCGGCTACCTTGTATCATGTACATTTATCTGTATATTTCCACTAATGTGCAGCCAGTGAAATAAGAGTCTGTTGTCCGTCGCTTCGGTGGCATGTGTGTTTGATTGTCAGTATGATTGTCAATGTAATTAACGGTTATCAGAAACACCTGAAAAGCGGTGTGATACATGTGTCATTAAAAGTCCCAGTGCTGTTAGACTCTATATCAGCACTCATGGATGGAATGCCTCTTGTCCAATCAAATTACTTGGTCGGAACTAACTGTTATAAAGTATAATAATTAATTAGTGGTGTGTTTGTTAATTTAATAAACAGTCTTGTTATATAGTTAAATAACGATTCATGAATGGTATGATTGTTCATTTAATAAAAAGTCTGGCTATATAGTTATATAATGATTCATGAGTAGTATAATTTAATATACAGTCTGAGTCTTGCTATATAGTTATATAATGATTCGTGAGTGTATATTTGTGTGTTGGATGACACCACAGTTTCTTCTGTTTGTTATTCTGCTTGAGTAAGCAAACCAGTGCAGAATGAACAGCTGCTATTTTAGACGCTGGTGCCTGGTGCTCTGTTGTTAATGATGTCATACTTATTATTGCCATTACCATCAATCCTAGATAGTATATAAATATAATATACAAAATAATATATTTCATAATCAGTCATGATCAATTCATTTTCCTGCATCAACTCATCAAAATGAATTCACTAATTGTTTCAGCACTACATTAAATGAATTATGTTCAAAGTTAGTTGAGGATATTGCATAGTATTTAATTGAATAATAATATGGTAATAATAATAATAACAATATTGAATCATTGAGTGAATCCTATCTTTGTTATCAGGAAAGAGACCTATGTCGTCCATGTGTCCAACCATCATCCTCGATAAAGGCAACAGAGTTAAGATGGTGGTGGGAGGCTCGGGAGGCACCAAGATTACCACCTCCATTGCACAGGTGCGTCCCCAGCCGCCGTTTAGATAACATCCTTATCCATCGCACAGGTGCGTCATTAAAATGACATCATTATCTTGTTAGCGTTATAGTGGGCTACAGGGGAATCCATAAGGGACACGAAGATATCCTTAATACTAAATACTGTATTCATATCTTGATATAGAGTGACCAAAGGTACCATGTCCACCGCAGAGATATGGAAACGTTATGTCATGTTCTTGTATGTTTCTGTAGGTTATCCTGAAAGTGCTGTTCTTTAACTTTGATTTGAGGAAATCAGTAGAGGAGCCCAGACTCCATAATCAACTGAGCCCCAACGCTACGACGGCTGAACCTGGCTTTGACATGGTGAGTGGAATAGAGAGCTAACATTGTATCTGTAGGTTAAACAGAATCCTATTAAATAATGTAATGAATACCTTCGTTAACATGAACACCATAACCTTAGTTAACATGCACACCATTAGTTAAAGGGCCTCCATTATACCACCAGGTGTGAGTGTGATTAGCCATTACAAGCTTAATATAGATAGATAAGCAACATTTGCTACAGTCCACTGGGTAGACTGGTAGACTGATCAATGCAGCATACATCTAGGTGGACACTCCCACTTGGGATGTCACTAAGGCACAGGAAAAGGCAGACTTTCAAACGGCTTGTAATGGCTAATCACACTCACACCTGGTGGTATAATAGAGGCCCCTTAATGATTGTTAGATAATTTGTTAACTGTTAATTAACTGCTAGTTAATGCTTATTACATCATCAACTATTGTTAGTTAATGTTTAATTAATGTACCCTTATTGTAAGTGTCACTTGTAAGCTCAATAACAGCGTGGAATAGACAGCTAACATTATAACTATATGATAAATAAGAATGGGAAATAGAGAGCATACATTGTAGCTGTATGCTAAATAAGGGCAGGAAATAGCGAGCTAGCATTGCAGTTGAATGGTAAATAACACTGGGGAATGTGTTGGAATGAGGGATGGAGACGTTCAACTCTGAATTGTTTTCGGTTTTGATTTGAAATGCTGTACTTCATTTTGCTCAAAAGCGTAGTAGGCATTTTAGTCCTATTCTGACTAAAATATCAAAGATAAATCTATCATTCTAGGAAATACCGGTAGCATACAAAGACTAATTTATGATGACACTCAATGAAGTCTAATTTTGTTATTAATGCGCATATCTCCCTGTTGCTCGCGACAGAAAGTGCTGGCAGGCCTGGCGCTGAAGAACCACGAGACGGAGATCCTCAAGTCAACGGGGGCGGTGGTCCAGGCGGTTGTTCGCCATGGCAACAGCCTCCACGCTCAATCGGACCCCCGGAAAGGGGGCTACGCCGCCGGGTACTAGTCTAGTCAGATGCCAACCCCAGCATCGTGAAGAGAATGACTCACTGGGAACAAAACAGAAAGAAGCATGTGACCAGGTGTCGATTTCATCAGTCCCAAACAGCAGCTCAGTCCTCGGGGACACGTGACAACAACTTGACATTCTGTGTAACATTCTGCACTCCTTATCACCTCCAACAGCAAGTTGGTCTTTTCCACATGGATTATGACTTCATTGTAGGGTTGCTGCACTTCAATGCAGTTCCTTTTTTTTTTCATGATTGACATTCATACATCATTAAGTTTTGACCAAAGTTGTTTAGATCAAACACAACTAATATTGAATGTGTTTTAAAGATTGTCCCTTTTGCTATGATCAAAATATCCCTGCTATACTCATGGTAACAATGCTACTACACTACACACTACACATTTTGCGTTTGTTTTCATCAAGCTCATTATGGTGTAAATGAAGCACGCCTTGTTATTATATAGATATTTTATAAATATAACAATTATATCATAATATAGTACAATAAAACACCCATCTCCTACAGTCACCATTGTACCATGGTTATGGATGTTCTGCATTCTGCATTTGTGGTGGAAACATCCTCTGAACACAACAACAACATGTGTACTAAGTTTCCAATAGGTTTATCTCGTACACGGAAACCGAGCTATTCCGGTATTTACCTTTTAATGGGCAATGGAATCCTGGAACAAATTATCCTGTATAGTCCCTTTTACTACCTATACAATCCATGACCCTTGAACTATGTACAAAGCAGGTGTTGCTAGGCAACCCAGGTGTAGACAAACAAGCCCATAACCTGTGGACACACTATAAAATGTATAAAGTGTAAGAGTTATTTAAATGTTACTGTGTTTCTGTAAACTAACAATAAAGAAGTTGGTAAATTTGAAATCAAGCTTTTTATGTTGCTTTGTACCAGTGGTGAGGACATGTGTCTTTTTTCCATAATACTTATATAATGGAATATATGTATATATATATATATATATATATATATATATATATATATATATACATATACATTTCTTGGATAATTTTATGGTATGATGTTATTGTATCCATTAATTGCGCTCAGAAAAATTCCCATCCTTTGTAGCTGATCAGCATCCCAGTATATATCACATAGGCTTTTCATCCCAATATGTATTTATAAATCGCAGTAGTACACCTTAGTACTAGGTTATAAGGTTAAGATCTATTTTTTTATCTGCAGAGGAATTAAGATTATAGTCAATATTGTTCACGAAATTGACGGAAGCACCTATAAAATGAAATCATCATCGAATGAACGTAATCCTTCGTTTTCATTTCATCCCAGTGGACTCATTCTTCACATGTTCTGGGATGCAACACCGGCTCTACAGAGGAAGGAATTTGCATGTTTTCATAATTTACTTCAAGTAGCTCGGAGGTAAACACTTGAGATTATCCCTAATTCATAAGTCTGTTGAAATCCATCTCATTACTCTTTCTTTTATGCCATCAAACTAAAATGGTAACGTGATGCTAACATCAAGCTCATCCTATAGTATAGCAGGATTATAAATGTACCATATTTGGTTGGCATAGCAACAACGTAGTAGTAACTATATAGTTACTATTACATTGTTGATATGTTGCTATGTCACTTTACCAATAACATAATATTCTACATTTATAACGTTTACAAACTACAAACTAAAACGCAAATGGCAGCTACATGACAATATTATCAGTGTTTAAATTTAGACAAATTAAAGACAAAAGCAAATACTTTGTTAATTAAAAACAATGTTTAATTGTTATCGGGTTACAAAAATATATGGTTTTTAACAAAAATGCATCTACATTTCTTAAAAAAATTAAACCACGGACACTGCAAAATGATTTAAGACAAGCGTACAAGCTTCTTCATCATTCATGTAAGTTTGTTGACCGATCGGCTGAATCTAGAACCTGATTTATTTAAAACCAAGCCATCCTTAAAATCGAAAACCATCTTTAAAACACAACCTGGTGGTTCATCATCTAAAACCATCTTTAAAACACAACCTGGTGGTTCATCATCTAAAACCATCTTTAAAACACAACCTGGTGGTTCATCATCTAAAACCATCTTTAAAACACAACCTGTTGGTTCATCATCTAAAACCATCTTTAAAACACAACCTGGTGGTTCATCATCTAAAACCATCTTTAAAACACAACCTGGTGGTTCATCATCTAAAACCATCTTTAAAACACAACCTGGTGGTTCATCATCTAAAACCATCTTTAAAACACAACCTGGTGGTTCATCATCTAAAACCTGGTGGTTTGGGGGGGATTCCAAGCAGCTGCTTCCAGCCTTGCAGCACACACACTTCATTTCACACCCATAACATTACTGTAGACCTCTCTTTCTGTTGGTAATGTCCGTGGCAGCTTCCTCAGTAGCCCGATGCCTGGCCCTTCTTCCGTCTGTCCGAGACGGCGGTAATGCAGCCGTGTTGCTCTGCCACCGCGTTCACCACGTTGAAGAAGTACTTCCAGTCTTCCACATGGTGCCCCAGAGCCTTCAGGCCTGCTATGACCGTCTGGTGACAGTCACATCACATCACACACACACACACACACACACACACACACACACACACACACACACACACACACACACACACACACACACACACACACACACACACAATACAGAGACAGGTCATTAAGGATCAGGTAGGGGTTAGGCAGTACAGAAACGGGTCATTAAGGAGCAGGTAGGGGCTAGACAGTACAGTCATTAAATAGCAGGCATGGGTAAGAGGGTTAGGGGTTAGAATAATATTAATGATGATAATAATAATAATAATAATAATAATGATTATAATGATAATAATAATAATAACATTTATAAAAAAAATTACCCACCTTATCGAAGCCTGGCTCAAACTTCAGCTTGTTCTTTGAATCCACAAACACTACTGGGGCTGCAATGGCTTCCTGCAGGCTCATGCCCAGCCACAGGTGGTTCATCACGGACTGGATGATGGGGAAGTCATGGAAGAGCAAGTCTGGTGACTGTGTGAATGTGGATGTAGCCTATGTATGTAAACTAAGCGGCTTGAGGATGTTTTACCAAGGCTACCGCTGTAGTGATCATGCTGCCTCCTGAGCCTCCGATGACGAGAGTCTCACCGGAGGACTCTAGGATGGCTGGAGCCATGGAGGAAGGGGGCTGCTCACCTGGAGTCACCACACACCGATAGAATACAGTATATCATAGGCATATTGTTATATATATATATATATTGTATCTTAGTTCATGTGAAAATAAGCCATATCACAGTTGATGTCAAGAATAACCTAATGCTGGGAGAAAAATAATCATCCACAGATGTGACACATAAGATGCATAACATCTGCAAGATCGTGTTTGACTACCAGCCCGAAAGGCTCTGGGTTCAACCCTGACTATCTGAAATCACTGTGTGGTGAACTGCTTTGGAACAAAGTGTGGTGAACTGCTTTGGACCAAAGTGTCTGCTAGAAGGCTTTAAAATTGGTAGTATAATTGGTGTTAGGGTGTTTGATACTCAGCTGAAAGGTTATGGGCTTGAAACCCAATTTCCGCGGTTTACATGTAGTTCCATCCTTGGTTAGTCCTGTGACCAGCCACTGAGACACTTGTGTGTATAGTTTCATTGATGTAGCACACACTGTTAATTTCATATTTCTGTTGTATGTTGTGTATGTAGAAATATATATATATTTTTATTTAAATTAGTTTGATCTCTTTTTAATGAATATATTCTCCTGTACTTTCTGCTGTGACACCATCATTTCCTGTCCGCGATTAATGAAGTTTATCTTTACTTACCCTCAAAGACATCAAACCCCTACCTGCTCATTAATAATATAACCGGTTTCTGCTCAGTTGTAAATAATAGTACTTATAGTACTACTATAATAGTAATAATTTTATAGCAATAATATAAAAGGGCCAATATAAATGTACTAATATAATAGATAGTACTGAATTGTAGGCTAAAATACAGTGTTGCTTTACCTGCTGTCACTGAGTCCGCTCGTCCACAGAAGTCAGCTAGCTCATTGTTGAGGATAATTCCGGTTCTGGGGGAGAAAATGGCCGAGCCAAACCTATGGAATTAGGGAACATAACAAAAAAAAGATATGTTATATAAAACAATATATATATATAAAAAGATATAGACAGACATAGATACAGTACATATATATATACACACACATCTATGTGTATAAGAAATACAATTAAATAATTTGTCCCGGATGGACAAATGTTTTTTACAATTCATGTTAGGGATAAAGTGTTGCAGCACATTCATTAAAGCCTGTGTGTTTCCATGCGTTGCTCCCTTCTCCGCGCGAGGGCATTCAAGCTCACATTTGGTTGATGGTGCTCGTGACGGAGACCGCGCTGCCATCCTCTGCCAGAACAGACACGTGCGTCGTCCCAAAGCGTTCGACCAGAGGTTGGGCGTTGTAGTACTCGTTGTTATGAGTGCGGTCCGCAGAAATCCGGCCCCTTATCTCGTCGGCGTAGGCCCCGTCCAGTAAATAAGATGCGTTCTTCGAAGAGCGATGAACACCATGTTAAACCTCCATCGTGATTTGAACATAACAGGATACAGTAATGTTTGTTACGAGTTTTAGATTTTTATAAGGATATTTAATCCTTACTTTGGCACAATTAATGGCAGGGTCACGGATGACATGCTTTTGCCCGTTAGCAAATTTTGCCGCCTCTACAAAGCGATGATAAGTCTGGATTCTCTGGTCTCCCTTCATGGAGTTTGAGGTGAGGTTAAAGCCTGTGGACAAGGTGTGACAAAACAACATTAATTGTTAATTGTTGTAGTAATGATGCGCAGCACAAAATGGAAACTGGTTACTTTAGCAAGGATGCACACAAGAGACCTTTCATGACATTCAGAATGAAGGCGAGCACAGCGCCCCCTGAAGGCGGTGGAGGGATGTGCATCCGGGTTTCTCCGAGCGATATGGGCCATGCGTCCGCTACCTGTACCCGGAAAGATCTCAAATCCTCCATTGTCAGTGTCCCACCTAGTAGAAATGTGTGAAGAAATAAAATGTTCATCATGTACTACATGTTTTGTGCATTCCTTAATTTTATTTTGATGTTTTTATTTTCAAAATGGATAAATCGTAATTCCACCCAAATTTCAATATCAGTTCAGTGTATCTATAGATTCACGAGTCACAGTTGATTTCATTTCATCATGCATACAGTGCCCCAAAGACCCAAATTAACCCGGTCAGATGTCAATTAAGGTATTTAAGATCCCATGGGCTTCCTGGCTTCCGGACTCTAAACAACCCCTCTACCCCACTGCACTGACCTGCCTCCCTGACGTCCTGGACCAGATCCAGGCCTATCTGGCCAGTGTAGAGGGCGTCGGCCCCTTGCTTTGCTATGGTTTCCATGGTTTCAGCCAGCTTTGGGAACTTTAGGATGTCCCCTTTTCCCAGAATGGTCTTGTTCTGTTTGCAGAACAACTGGCTGGAAAAAGCACATGCATAAAAACGGGACACACTTAATGTTAATATTTTTATATAAATCAGTAGCATCAGTAGAAAACCGAAGCACATCCTATGTCATACTGTCAGTGGCGTTTCGTTTCTGGCCATTCTGGCACCCTGGGTGAGAACTCCAACCTCAACTCCAAAGAGTATTTGTATGTTATAATACAAATACAAATTTGGGGACTGGTGCCCTAGGTGCCCTGCAGGTGGCACCCTAGGTGACCGCCTAGGCAGCCTATGCCTAGAAAAGACCCTGCATGCTGTGATCTGACGGAGGTACAGTGACATAACTGCTGTCAACTGTGATGCCCATTCTGCTACAGAGCCCCAGTATCGCTATATCTATTTCATTATGCCAAGCCTTGTCTTTTAATGGGCAATGGAATCCTGGAACAAATTATCCTGTATAGTCCCTTTTACTACCTGGAATAACAATCCATGGTTTCAGCCAGCTTTGGGAACTTTAGAATGACAAACCACATACAGGAGTTTTGAATCCGGCATTTGCCTTGTGTGTCTATTATGGGATGGAGTCCCATACCTTAGTGTGGTTGTGGGTCGCAAAGGGCACTTTGCAAAGAGGCTAGAAAAGGGGAAGTTATTCTGAGGGGAGGTTGACCTCAGAGTATACGGTGAGAATTAGAAAGAGGAAGCTCTGATCCCTCACAACCACACATCCATCCCTCCCTCAGTCAACCATTGGTGATAACAAATACATTGTGGGGCCGGATGGCTGGGTGTGAGACTCCTAGCTGAAATGCACTAAGTTTGATCCCTAATGTACGCAGACTACCTGCCATCCTAGAACAATACGCCTAACCCACTACCTCCTCCTTAAGATCTTAATGATCCAAAATAATCTGAATTCACTGCAAGTCATTTGGGGTTAAAGGTGTCCGCTACTGCATGACTCAGTTATTCAGTAACGCAGCATTGGGACAAAACCGTTAGACCACCGTGGTTGTGGGACCAATCAAAATGCCGCTGTACCCACCAGAGGGTGGAGTTTCGGATGAGACTTCCAATCAGAGGGATGCTCAGGAGGTGCGTGAGGTAGGCTGGGACAGGCGTTCCTCCGCGGGCCAGTTTAATGGTGGGCTCAAACAGCCGCGCCCAGGGGAGTTGTCCGTAAAGCTGATGTACATGCTGGTAGCCACGGAGCTCGCCAGGAACACCGATCCACTGGCTGCCTGAAATATATATTTATATATAGAATATATATAGAGTATATATGTAGGAACAAACTGGAGAACCCTGGCATTGTTGAGGTATATATATACACATATATATAATATATAGGTACACACTGGAGTTCTAACCCTGGCATTGTTGAGATATATATATATATATATATATATCCATAAGTACATTGAAAAACTAACTCTGGCATTATTGAGGTATATATATATATAATATTGGAACACGCTGGAGTACTATCCTGACAGTGTTGAGGTATATATACATACATACATACATACATACATACATACATACATACATACATACATACATACATACATGCATACATACATACATAAATATATATATAGGAACACACTGGAGTAGTAACCTGGCAGTGTTGAGGAATACTTTATATACATACATACACAAATTTACACATGTATATATACACATACACGTATGTATATGTATCTCACTGGAATCCTGAGTACACACTCGAGTACTAAGATTTAATAATTAACAATTACAGATCGTCAAATATCTAGACAGGAAACAATCACTAGTCCATCAATTTACCTGTTATTATCCATTTTGGTGTGTTTGAATACATGCTGCATTTAATTGAAATATCAATATATATTTTAACAGCAGTATGATTAATTTACAAATAACCCAAAATATATGTTTTTTACTAGGATTACATTATGAATGCAATGAGCCATACCCGTAATGAATGCAAACTCGGTGGGACAATCATTGAGAAGCTTTGCCTTGAAAGACTTTGGAACAGTTTCCCTGGAGTTGTAGACTTTCACCTTGCCTGTAGAGGTAAGGGTTACGACCATATTCATATGGTAAAGACACATTAAAGAAATCTCTCTCTCTCTATCTCTTTCTCTCTCTCTCTCTCTCTCTCTCTCTCTCTCTCTCTCTCTCTCTCTCTCTCTCTCTCTCTCTCTCTCCTCACGCGTCTACCCACCGCTTTTATCCCTTATTGTAAAAATTGCGCCCCCTCCCAGTCCCATGCTCTGAGGGTTGATGACAGACGTGCACAGAAGAGCTGCAATGGCGCCATCCACCGCCGAGCCGCCCTGGTGCAGCATATCCCTAAAAACACGACAACTGTTACCGTTTGCAGGAAAGGAAAAACGGTAAGATAGTCAGCACGCACAAGCATACACATGCCCACACACACACGGATGGAATTGCATTTGGCAAGTCGCTCGAGTGCAAGTTGAAACTACACATTGGCACCGATATAACAGAAAATCAGAAGCCTTGGCTCTTTTTATTATTATTATTAAAAAAACTACAAACATTCACTATCCAGTCAGAAGCGTCCACCTCCACTTCCCTTCATTGTTCTAGAAAATACAATCGAGACCCTCAACATGTTGACGGAAACTGTCTTCAAACAAAAACTATAATGACCCCCCCGCCCCCCGAGGGACTGTCGAGTCTTCCATACATGAACAAGTGAATAAAGAAGGATGTCCACTCTGCGTCCTTTTTCCTGAAAGTTGTTTACAACCTGTAGGCTTATTTCAATAATTAACTTAAACCTATTACCAGCCTATCATTGTGCAATGTCATGATGCTTTATGTCTCGTGTGAAATGAATGTGTAGGCTTGATACCAGGTATACACAACGAAGCCTAAAGATACATTTTACTTTGAAGTGATCTTCTGTTGAGCGTCCATTCTTCCATATGAGTGTCTGATCAAATCTCTTAAACAGATTAACCCCCTTGTAGGCCTACTCCATGATGTTTTACTGCAACATTGAGCCGGAGGCAGGAAAACACAGACGAGAGACGGACCACGGTTGCAAATGCTCTGTTGTTAGAGAATAGGTTCCATTCAAATAAGATTGTAGCTACAATTTACTTAAATATACTCAAAGTAGTGTACGCCAACTAAAACAAGTTAGAATATTTAGCAAATGATCAATATTAATTTTACATCGAATAACGTTTTAGTTCAAAGTTGATGAAGTTGAGTTTAGTCGATATCTGTTTACCTGCCAATGTCGGAACAGATTCTGGAGTCTGCAGAGACAGCTGCGTGTTTAAAGGCTCCTCCCGAGCATCCTTGCTCCACAAAGTAAATGCAAAGACAGATGAGGGTTGCTGCACAAAATAAACCCATGCAGACGACCAAACGCCCTTCCCATGACTTCAATTTAACCATCATTACTGTAGTAAAACGCCGTACTCTTAAGCATTGACTGAGCAATTGCAGCCCGTAGAGCGCTTATAAACATTGTAATCCTCCTATCTGGTTACTCCACCCATCAGGTCTTGCGAAACACCAAGTCCAGGCCAGAATTAATAAATGATCAGCACCGTTTGTTTATCACTAGCCGCTTTATCATTCAACAGGTATTCCAATAATGTTTGTTTCCAACATTACCTGCAGCCGATCAAAATACAATTAAAACAAAACACTCAAAGTAAGTACAGTTAGAAATAAACAATTACGCTTTTTTGTAGGCCTATTCTGTAGAAAGAACGAAGGACTAAAGAATAGGTAGATGCCCTATAGACTCGTTTTACCGTAAAAACGCTCGGATTCGTTAGGGCAGTCATTATAAAACATATTGGGGACCCCCCCCCCCCCCCCCCCATATAAAACATCCTCAAAATCTCCCCCCATCCCCCCCCCCCAATATCTGATATAATTCGTTTTTATTATTATTATTATTATTATTATTATTATTATTATTATTATTATTATTATTATTATTATTATTATTATAAATAAATAAAAATAGTAAATGTTATAATAATCATAGCTAAACTTAAGTTGCCAGTATTATTCCTACCGGTTCTAGTTTTCCGATGTGCAGCAGTGCTGCGTGTGGTTTGTCTTACCCCAGCAGAAGCCTTTAGTCGACTACTGTGGGTAGGTACGATGTCAAACACTTTACTGTCTCTCTATTTCATTACTTTAAAATAATTCAAATGTATAAATAATTGTAATAAATATATAGGTCGGGTTGACAGTGAATGCTGTTTACAATTAGTTGTTTTTATATGAAAATATATGGAAACTAAATACAACTGCATATAAAGCAGCGGTGGAGATCTTCTCCGAGACACACAACCCCCCCCCCCCCAGCCCCCCCCCCCCCAACAAAACTGAACCTCCGCAACGGCCTTGCGTAACATTAGTAGTCCGCAGCTCTAGAGTGTGATAGAAACCATAAATAACCCTTGAAATGCACTGCAATCTTAATGTTACTGACCCCAGAAAAGTAGGCTTACTTAAGCTGATGGCTTGCAGATGTTGTATGCTCTCCAATGAGCTTATGATTTATTGTCAAGAGGCTTAGTATTTTCAACAACAATACACGACAAGACAATGTGACAAGGTTATAATAGTTTTTGATTGTTTATTTATTTTTCTTGGAGGACGTTGACCCCCTAGGTCCCTTCCCTATCACTGACAGGGGGAACAGCTACATACTAGTGTCCATTGACTACTTCGCCAAGTGGCCAGAGGTGTACGAAGTCCATCAGGGACCAGACCACCACCACTACCGCCGAGTTCAAGTCTTGCATGTCTTGCAAAAAGATTAGGTCCCCTTCACTGCACCCCCAGAGCAATGGGCTGGTCCAAAGGGTCAACCACCCAGCTCGCAATTCCTAACCATCCACGGGACTTGGACGTCCATCTTCATCCATCTTCCCCTGGACTGTGGGCCTACCGGACGGCTTGTGGCAGCATAGCCAGTACCCAACCAGGTGAGTTGCTAGGTTAAACCCATGAGATACCAGCTTGGTCTGACATTTCTTTCTAATTTCTTCACTTGTGATGATTCTTAAAATGGCAATAAAATGTGTTTATAAAATAAATAAATAAATCGTACAGTGGCCAACAATTGTCCCTGATAATCGCAGCTTCTGTGTACAGTCCCATTCAGATCCATGATATAAATGATTTGATTGATATTGGAAAAATCACAATGAACAATCACCTTCAATGTAAAAGGGCATTTTATTTTAAGGTATGACCTATAGTTATATCAAGGAACCTCATCGCTTGACACTTGGCTACTTGTAGATTATGTTGTAGATGATGACATCTGTTTGGAACCGGCACCTTACACAATACAGGCCAGTATAGGCCACCGTCATCGTTGGAAAGGGAGGGGTGGGGGAGGGTATTCAGTTGGTTTAAATCTGCAACCTCACCGCTAGTTGCTACACAATTTTACACACTGGACCTTGAACTACAATTTTCTTCATAGTTTTTGTCTACTATTTCCACTTTGAAGTTCAACCCCCTATCTTGCTGATCCCTGCGTTTTTCAGTTAATTCATGAATGCTGATACTTCTTCATAGACATTCCATATAGTGCAGTACATTAAATTTATTACCACATGTAATAGCAGAATGGGTTCGTTTTGTTTGCTCTTCTTGTTTGTTCTTCCTCCGTGGAATTTAAATGGGCCAGCATACACCCTGAGGCTCTCAGATCCCTTCTGCAACCACATGTCTCCAAGAACAGGGGGAGAAAGATGGGAGACAGATAAGGAGAGAGAGAGGGAGATGGGGAGCGAGGGAGGGGGAAATGAAAAAGAAAGAGATAAGGGATGGAGAGAAAGAGATGGGGGAAGAGAGAGATGAGGAGAGTGAGAGGAGGAGGGAGAGAGAGGAAGGATAAAGATAAAGAGACAAGGGATGGAGAGAGATATAAAGAGGATGCAAAATCAAAATGGGGAGAAATTAATTCCAACCGAACAATGAGACAAAAAGACAATGAACATTTCAAAACAGTCGAGTTTAGCTTACTCATAACTCAATTATTTAGCATAAGTGCTTTGAGCTCTAGAATCCTGCAGTTGCGATTGACTCTGGAAGACCCAGACGCAGATGCTTCCATCACCTCCCTGAATGACTACCGCCCTGTAACACTGACCTCCATCATTATGAAGTGCTTCGAGCGGTTAGTCAGAACACACACACATCCACCACTTCCTGTTTGTAGATTACAGCTCAGCATTCAACACTATTGTGCCCGCTAAAATCAATCCTGGGTCTTAACACCTCCCTTTGCAAACTGGATCCTGGACTTCCTGACATGAGGCAGACATCCGGACGGGAAATAGAGCATTTGCTCCTCTGCTGATCACAAGGCCCTCCAGAGGATGCTGAAGACATTGGAGCGCATTATCGGCTGCCGTTTCTCCTCCGTGCAAGGCATCTACCACACCCTATAGGAAATCACGGAAAATCATAAAACACTTAAGCTACCCAGGGGCATGGACTGTTCACGTTTCTGCCGTCTGGTAAATGTTTCCGGCGCAGTCGATTTTTCCCCCAGGCCATCAGGCTTCTAAACCAGCAACAGGAATTGTATTGATCATATCGATCACATGAACACTTCTGCACACGCTCTGGTCACTTTTTCCATTCAATGTACATTACCTAAATGCAATGTAGATATTCATGGTAAACCTCCACTTAATATTTATAATATGTAATATTTATATTCTTTATTGTTCATTCCTACTCTCCCTTCATCTATAACCACCATGATATATATATATTCTATATTCCAGCTTTTTTACATTCTCTGGAATGCAGGTGGTGTTTTATTTTTATTATGTATATTAGTCTTGCCATAATTAAGCTATTTGTGCCCCTATTTATGACTCTTTTTAATAACTTCATTTCTTGCTAATGCCTTCTACGTTTTTTGTTGCTCCCCATGTCACAAGAAATTTCCCTGTTCAGAACGACCCTGTGTTATACTGTACATACACATTTGATACCCCCATGTCTTTCCATAAGTGGGTCTGTATATCATCATCATCCTCATCATAAGCCTACTGCCCGGACATCTGCTGGGAAAGACCCTGGGGTGCAGGGTATGAGACTAGTGCAGTCCTGCCTTTCTAAGCTCCTTTCACTTTTTTTTCTTAAACTCGCAAGAAAACACTGCACTGTTATTTTACGTCCATCTTAGGTCTTTATCTTTGGTGGAGTCTATTATTTAGGCCTACTGTAGGGTACAATCATAAAGCTTCAAGTTGGTATGGTATGGTTTCGATTATTATCGGACAAAAACGAAATAGGTAGGGGTAGGAATAAAGTAGTAATAAAGAATTGTTTCATTTTTATTCTGAAAAGAGTATTCTGAAAAAGACAACGAGGACACAAAATAAACGTCACTTTGGTGACTGCATCCTGAAACCGCATTGCATCCCTTTCAAATAAGAAGAAGCACATCATACATCAATAAAGTTATAAACCTATTGTTGGAGTGTGTGTGGATGATGGCTGGTTTAAGCAGCCTCACCTGGCCCGAGTCAGACTGATTGGACTCTGGGGCTGGGTGAGGCTGCACACCTGTTGCACATCAAGCAATCAGTGTGCACAGGATAAACCAGCCATCACCACACACACTCAGGGAGAGCTCTCCTACATGGCAGTATGGAGCACCATCTGCATGTACCATCATACTCAACCTTTGCGATAAACCAGTCTTTCAACATCACCACCCTGTGTCCAATTGTTTGGAGGAGCCCGAGGAAAGTCACCTAGGTAGAGTATGGAAGCCACCTAGGTGGTGTGTAGTTATGGTCTTTGCTACACCTATTTCAAGAGTATAATAAATGTAACTGACATACTCAACTAAACTAGGCCTTTATTAAATAATGTGAATTCCAAACAATAACGGTTTGGCGTTTATAATCTACAATGTCTTTCATTGAGCATCATCAAATTGTAAATAAACCTTGACCACATATTGATTCGCTCATGTGAGATCATGTGTTGCAGTGACGTGGAACATAACAGGTTTTTTAATTGGGGCCAGAGGGGAAAAATGTGAACATATGCTGTGTGACATTATTCCAATTCATATATTGTCAAAATACAGAATGAAGTGGCAGATTGCCTATTTTACTGAACAAGGTGGGTAACGTTTCACACCCGGACGTTGGTCGTCACACGAGTTGTAGGTGGGGTGTAGACTAGTGTGTAGGCTATATGGAGGGGTGTAGACTAGTGTGTAGGCTATATGGAGGGGTGTAGACTAGTGTGTAGGCTATATGTAGGTGGGGTGTAGACTAGTGTGTAGGCTATATGGAGGGGTGTAGACTAGTGTGTAGGCTATATGGAGGGGTGTAGGCTATATGTAGGTGGGGTGTAGACTAGTGTGTAGGCTATATGTAGGTGGGGTGTAGACTTGGTATAGGCTATATGTAGGTGGGGTGTAGACTAGTGTGTAGGCTATATGTAGGTGGGGTGTAGACTAGCGTGTAGGCTATATGAAGGAGCGGTGTAGACTAGTGTGTAGGCTATATGTAGGTGGGGTGTAGACTAGTGTGTAGGCTATATGGAGGGGTGTAGACTAGTGTGTAGGCTATATGGAGGGGTGTAGACTAGTGTGTAGGCTATATGGAGGGGTGTAGACTAGTGTGTAGGCTATATGGAGGGGTGTAGACTAGTGTGTAGGCTATATGGAGGGGTGTAGACTAGTGTGTAGGCTATATGGAGGGGTGTAGACTAGTGTGTAGGCTATATGTAGGTGGGGTGTAGACTAGTGTGTAGGCTATATGTAGGTGGGGTGTAGACTAGTGTGTAGGCTATATGGAGGGGTGTAGACTTGGTGTAGGCTATATGGTGGGGTGTAGACTAGTGTGTAGGCTATATGTAGGTGGGGTGTAGACTTGGTATAGGCTATATGTAGGTGGGGTGTAGACTAGTGTGTAGGCTATATGTAGGTGGGATGCAGACTAGTGTGTAGGCTATATGTAGGTGGGATGCAGACTAGTGTGTAGGCTATATGGAGGGTGTAGACTTGGTGTAGGCTATATGAAGGTGGGGTGTGGAGTGTGTAGGCTATATGTAGGAGGGGTATAGTTACTGTTGGCGCAGCAGTGAGAATGAACGCCACTTCATCTACTCTTCCCGGGCTACACAGATGAACGGCAGGAGCAGCGCGTGCTGCACACCTACACCACGTGGGCACCGTAACGCATGAACGGTATCTCCCGCCTAAATTAGACCAGAGTCTTCTATCAAACCCAAACAGGAGAACGCAATGAGCTCCTCTCTCCCAAAAAGCGAGTCGACCACTTCGCTGCTGAAATCGTCGGCGACAAACCGCAGGTCTGCGCATTCTTCTGAGGTAGGGGCGCCCAGTCACCGGAGCCACCGTAGTCAGCACCATTCTCATCCTACAGGAGGAACCGGTGGTGGAGTAGGCCTACCACAGGACGCGGGCTGGAGCGATGACTACGAAGCAAGCGCGCGTAGACCTCTCTGTCAACCGAGGCACGAGAGCTTTCGAGATGGAGGAGATGCGCGGGCACAGAAGGTGCAGACGCACCGACAACAAACGGTGTCTCTCCTACTAGAGGACAGTTCCGATCATATAGACACGAGGAGGTCGAGTATGGATCGCAATCAGAGAGAGACCGGTAGCAAGTCGTCCAAGTCCAGACAATCTCATCATCATCATCATCACCATCACCACTCGCACGACACCTCCAGAGTGGAGCTGCCTCTCCACGCCACCTCACGCCGGGAGAGGAGGTCATCGCCACCACCAACACCGTCTTATCACGAGCACTCTGATGACGCCGATTACTTTTTCGAGTCCCAGGAGAGAATACATGCTGGCTCATCTTCCACGAGCTTGAACCGTGACTCACCTGCACCTGCCGCACCTATCCGGCGGCACGGGCGCAAGAAAAAACCGCTGAGCACCCCGTCTGAACACGACTCGACTCTGCACCCGATTGTGAAATCCGTTTTTGGGCAGGTAAGCAGTGTGTGAATGACTGTCACTTAAGTTCAACTTTGGAATTGTGGTGAAAGGGAATTATTTTGAATATTTCTTATTTTAGTATTCTTTTATATTTAGTATTAAAACGAATCTTGAACCGACGTCGCATTCAGGGACGTTTTGGCCCCTTAAAAGTATGAAGTCATCTCAAGGCCTGTATAAAAATTGATTTTTTGTAATCATATTGCAAAGTGGTTTAATATTGTATAACACATCACTTTGTGTAGATTTTGACGATTTTGTGTAGATTCTTTGAACATATTGATTGAAAATAAATGTGGCCATAGAACCAACTGTTTTTTTTAAATATAAAAAACCACTTCTTAACTTCCAATAGTTTTTGTTACCAAATGTGTTAAGTTGTTAAGTGAAGGGAACATGCCGACCATCTCAAAAGACGTTGAGTCTTTCTGATTACAGAGCTCATCAACAATGAACGCATTTTGATTGAAAGTCTCTCAGAAGTTAATGGTTTGACAGGCCATGAAGCCCCATATAAGCCCTTAGACCGTAACCCTAACCCAGCCCTAACCTTAACCCCCATATGAACAAGAGCTTTCTCATGATGAACAGCACCTGAACAGCAGATAGTAGAAAAACCTTTTGGCAACAATACTGTGTATGCACGCACACATGAGCACACACACACACACACACACACACACACACACACACACACACACACACACACACACACACACACACACACACACACACACACACACACACACACACACACACACACACACACACACACATACAGGTAAGTCAGACATTTTATGTGTCCAAACAAAATCTCGTTTTGTAATGCATTAATTAATTATTCAGTGTTGCTGGTGGTTTCATAATAATAAACGGCCAATAAATAGTACCCTCCTCTAAGGCAGCACCACCCCTCCTCTAAAACAGCACCACCCCTCCTCTAACATATCACCACCCCTCTAACACAGCATGACCCCTCCTCGAACACAGCACCACCTCTCCTATAACACTGCACCACCCTTAACACAGCACCACCCTCTCTAACATAGCACCATCTCTCTCTCTCTCTCTCTCTCTCTCTCTCTCTCTCTCTCTCTCTCTCTCTCTCTCTCTCTCTCTCTCTCTCTCTCTCTCTCTCTCTCTCTCTCTCTCTCTCTCTCTCTCTCTCTCTCTCTCTCTCTCTCTCTCTCTCTCTTACAGCATTGATAATGAGAAGCTCAAGAAAGATAATTATGTCCCCATGATGATTTGTGCCAGAAATAAAACTCACTCCATTTAGGCCAGAGCTTCAATCAGTGTTCAGATGGAACCTCAACCCAGTGGTGAGCCGTGTGATTACTGAGAGTTATTAACACTGAACACATAGAGTGATTGCAGCTTGAAACCATACAAAAATACATCCCTACTGCTGAAGGATTTAAGGATGATTTTAACTGGGGTTTTCTAAAGAAAAACCAAAAATAGACGGATATATAATAAATAATAAAGACATTGAGACACACCAGATATCAGAATACATTTAACATGGCATACAGGATATCGGTTTAGCTACCGATGACAGCAAACAACGTTTCGACAGATGATGTGCCAACATCAACAGATACTGTGATGGTGCGTCAAAAGTAGATCATTTCTATTAATAATCATACGTGGTGTGTGTGCGTGTGTACTGTTTGTGTGTATTGAGGCTTGAGTGCATAAGACTGATAATGAAAGCAAAGTGGACATCAAAGAGCAAAAAAAAAAAGGAAATGGAATAGAAAAAAAGCATAGAAGTGTGTGTGGGGGGTGTATGTGTGTATATGTGTGTGTGTGTGTGGGGGGGGGGTGAATGTGTGTATATGTGTGTGTGTGTGGGGGGGTGAATGTGTGTGTGTGTGTGTGTGTGTGTGTGTGTGTGTGTGTGTGTGTGTGTGTGTTCTTGCACCTGCTCACTGTGGTTTCATGTTAGATGATTACTTTGCATCTTTAGTCCTAAAACCCGCTGTGATGCTTCAGCGTCAACTACAGAGATATTCCCTTCTACAAACTCCTATATTTTTCATATTCTACTTATGTAACACAAGGTCTGTAACAGTCCCTCCAGAACCCATCCACTCCCAGATGGAGCTAATAATAGCCTGCTGCACAAGACCCATTATAAGAGCCCAAGGGAACTGAGCTTTTCATGGTGCGTTGGTAAATAATTTGAATCAATTGATATCCTTTGGCTAACATCATACCTGGCTAACATGGCTAACATGGTACCTGGCTATCATGGTACCTGGCTAACATGGCTAACATGGTACCTGGCTAACATGGCTAACATTGTACCTGGCTAACATGGAACCTGGCCAACATGGCTAATATGGTACATGGCTAACATGGCTAACATGGTACCTGGCTAACATGGCAAACATGGTACCTGGCTATCATGGCTGACATGGTACCTGGCTAACATTGGCTAACATGGTACCTGGCTAACACGGTACCTGGCTATCATGGCTAACATGGTACCTAGCTAACATGGCTAACATTGTACCTGGCTAACATGATACCTGGCTAACATGGCTAACATGGTACCTGGCTATCATGGCTGACATGGTACCTGGCTAACATGGCTAACATGGTACCTGGCTATCATGGCTGACATGGTACCTGGCTAACATGGCTAACATGGTACCTGGCTATCATGGCTGACATGGTACCTGGCTAACATGGCTAAAATGGTACCTGGCTATCATGGCTGACATGGTACCTGGCTAACAGGGTACCTGGCTTACATGGGCCCTGGCTTACATATAGTCAAATATACTGATATACGATACTATATATACTCAAATAGACTGATATACTATACGAATATACTATACTATACTCATATATACTGATACACTATGCTATATACTGATATACTATGCTATATACTGATATACTATACTATACTCATATAAACTGATATACTCTACTATATACTGATAGTGTTGCACATCCATTACCCACAAAATAATCTAAGAATATATAAAAAGTATTTCATTAGTACCAACAGATAACCATGTTTCTCACTATGAGCTTGCTCCTGTTTCTGGAGGGAGTTTGAAAAAAGAATCACTGTGACCCATTTCTTTTAATATATTTATGTGTTTTTTTTGTGAACTTAAATGACCTCATTCCATAAAGGTCCCTACGGCACGACAGATACAGTATATCCAGCTGGTTCAGAGAGGGGCAATAGTCCTTCTAGTTTGCTTTAAAGGGCCCCTATTTTACCACCAGGTGTGAGTTTGATTACCCATTAGAAGCCATTTCAAAATCTGCCCTGCCCTGTGACTTGGTGACATCATAAGTGGAAGTGTCCACCTAGATGTACGATGGATAGATAATCCTATCAGTTGGTACAGTCCACTGGGTAGTCTGGTAGACTGATCTTTCTGGCATGCATCTAGGTGGACACTCCCACTTGTAGGCCTACAGTAAAAACATAATGTAGACCTACAGTAAGAACATAATGTAGACCTAAAGTAAAACATAATCTAGACCTACAGTAAAAACAATGTAGGCCTAAAGCAAAACAGAATGTAGGCCTAAAGCAAACCATAATGTAGACCTATAGTAAAAATATAATGTAAGTCTTCAGTAAAACAGAATGTAGACTTACAACCATCTAGATAAAGTACAACCCTCCAGATGATCGTTAGACAATGTTAGGACACTTCCTGTTCCTGCCAGTCCTTTTGACTCCTGCCAAGGACTCTCTGCATTATATTTCTCGCTGAGCTTTCTCGTCCTTCATCGGTCACATGGTTTCCTTTTTACACCTCTTCTTTATCTCACTCTCTTAGCTCTCTGTTCCAGAGAGAGAGAAAAAGAGAGATATATAGAGAGTGAGAGAGAGAAATATATATATATATATATAGAGAGAGAGAGAGAGAGACAGAGAGAGAGAGAGAGAGAGAGAGAGAGAGAGAGAGAGAGAGAGAGAGAGAGAGAGAGAGAGAGAGAGAAATAGATATATATATAGAGAGAGAGAGAGAGAGAGAGAGAGAGGAGAGAGAGAGATGATGATGTCTGAGAAAACCGTAAAATGAAAAAGGAAGATGTGTGTTGAATGGGAGAGGGCAGCAATGTCGTAGGTGCAACGTCATGTGCTTTTCAGCCTTCGGAGTATAAAGGACTATTAATAGCCACAGATCTGTACGTTTTTGTGTGGTCTTTTAGTGCACGCAAAGGAGGAAATGAGAACTCACAAATCCACTTTTAAGATTGGGATTAGACCATGAAATGGGAGAGTGAGTGAGAGAGAGAGAGAGTGTGTGTGTGTGTGTGTGTGTGTGTGTGTGTGTGTGTGTATATAATATATATAATATATATTTATTACATGTTTTTTTAATACTCGATTGTGCTGAATTAGGACATTCCGCTGCTATGAATGATAGACTATTGCTATGGACGCCATTTCCAACCATAAATTCTAATGGACAATAACAAAATTACGGAAACAATAAAATAAACTCAAGTAAAAAGAAAATATACACCTACAGTAAAACAATTTGTGGGCCTATAGTAAAACATAATATAGACCTACAGTAAAACATAATGTAAGCCTAAAGTGAAACATAATGTAGACCATAAGTAAAATTTAACGTAGGCCTGCAGAAAAAACAACAACGTAGGCCTACAGTAAAACATAATGTAGGGCTACAGGAAAAACATAATGTAGCCCAACAGTAAAACATAATGTAGGCCTAAAGCAAAACAGAATGTAGACCTACAGTAAAACATAATGTAGGCCTAAAGCCAAACATAATGTAGACCTACAGTAAAACATAATGTAGGCCTAAAGCAAAACATAATGTCGGCCTACAGTAAAACATAATGTAGACATACAGTAAAAACATGATGTAGACCTAAAGCAAAACATAATGTAGACCTACAGAAAAAACATAATGTAGGCCTAAAGCAAAACATAATGTAGACCTACAGTAAAAACATGATATAGGCCTAAAGCAAAACATAATGTAGGCCTAAAGCAAAACAGAACGTAGGCCTACAGTAAAACAGAATGTAGACTTACAACCATCTAGATAAAGTACAACCCTCTAGATGATCGTTAGGAAGTGAGGGATGGTTGCGGAAGAGCTGGTGACGTTAATATGAGCTAAATACCATCAAGACAATGTGAGGACACTTCATGTTCCCGCCAGTCCTTTTGACTCCTGCCAAGGATTTTTCCTTTTTCTTCTTCAAATATGCCCAATCCCCATTTTCTCTGCATTATATTTCTCTCTGAGCTTTCTTGTCCTTCAATGGTCACATGGTTTCCTTTTTACACCTCACTTTATCTCACTCTCCTGGCTCTCTTTTCCAGAGAGAGAGAGAGAGAGAGAGAGAGAGAGAGGACATTATAGAAGCTGACGGCTCCTGTGTGACGTCTAATGTGTTCTGAAGTTCACAATGAGCCTCCAGTAAGAGGCTGATTCATCTCCCATGCACAAACGCACGAACGCACATACACGCACACGAACGCACACGCATGCACGCACACAGATGCACGCACACGTGCACATGAACATGAAAGCGACAGAGAGAGAGAGAGAGAGAGAGAGAGAGAGAGAGAGAGAGAGAGAGAGAGAGAGAGAGAGAGAGAGAGAGAGAGAGAGAGAGAGAGAGAGAGAGAGAGAGAGAGAGAGAGAGAGAGAGAGAGAGAGAGAGAGAGAGAGAGAGAGAGAGAGGACCCTGCCAGGAATATGGATGTTAAAATAGAGAGAGGACATTCAAGGTGAAACGGATGAGTAGATTTGTGTTAACTAGGAGGGAGCAGCAGCCATATGTTCTTATGTGTGGCATGTTATTTTTGTTGTTGATGACATGAAAAAATACATGATTATTAATATGCAGACAACCCCCCGCCCCTGACGGATTTCAATCAAGTCCTCTGCTGTGTGAGGATGCAAATAATCGATCTATTTATTTTGCTTGCGTGCGTGTGTATATCTGTGTGTGTACTTGTGCAGCCCTGCATTCATGTGTGTGTGTGTGCGTGTGTATTTACAGCCCCTTGTACAGTGAAAGCTTAACAGGACTTGGTGACTTGCATCGTTTTGTTTGTGTGTGTGTGTGTGTGTGTGTGTGTATGTGTGTGTGTGTGTGGTCTGTCGCAAAGGATGGACAAGAGAGAGTGAGAGAGAGAGAACGAGAGAGAGGTAAAGAAAGAGATGGAGATAGTAGGAATGGAGAGAGAGAAAGAGATAAAGGGAGATGATAGAAAGAGAGAGAGAGAGAGAGTTGGTATATTTTTAGCTCTCCAGTCCCAGCATCCTCGTGTGTTAAATCGAGTGTACGCTTGAGTGTGTGTTTGGATTAGCGTCTCTCGCGTCTGGCTCTGGGGAAGGTAATACGCCACATCCCCCTGCACACCCATGGTTAAAAACTGTGCAACAGAGTGAGAGGGAATTGGAGACGAGGGAGAAAGAGAGAGAGGGAGAGAGAGCTGGAGGGGGAAGGGTAGAGGAGAGGGTGCAGAGGGAGGAGAGATAGACACTGGAGTAGCAGAGGATGGAGAGCGAGTGAATAAGCAAATCTTGCATTTTGTACTTTGTGGCACTTGCCTCCTGCTTTTGATTTCCACACACTCTCCCTCTCCCTTATCGCTCGGCTCGTCTGTTTACAACACAGTTCCTACTTTTTGTTGTTTCAGTTCAGTTTGCTCCCTTCCTCTCTCATCTCCTCTCTTCTCGACCTCTCTCTTCTCTTCCTCAACTATTGTCGTTCTCACAGAGCTCTACTCCTTTCTCTCCATCCATTCTACAGCATCTCATCCATCTCCCCCTGCCTCCCCCTCCACCCCCAAATGTTTTTACTCAATGACCCACTGAACCCCTAACCCAGCACCTCGCCTCCCCTTTTAATTGTTTTCTGAACCTCTTTTATCCCATGCATGCCCCGACACACGCGCTGATGCCAACACACACACACACACACACACACACACATGCGCACACACAGAGACACACAGACACAGATAGAGAAAACACATAGGGAAACAACTACAATAAAAAGCAAAACAAGGAAGGAAGGAAGCATCGTTACAATGGGAAACCGCCATATTAAGTCACTTAAAGAAGTCTCCAGGAAGGTAAGCTTGTTCCTAAAGGTTATCGGACGTTTATATAGAGTGCTGTTGTAGTTTATCTTGAGGGTTGTTCTAGTTTGTCTGGAGGGTTGTTGTAGTTTATTTGGATGGTTGTAGTTTATCTCGATGGTTGTTATAGTTTATCTGGATGGTATTTGTAGTTTATCTGGACGGTTGTTGTAGTTTATCTGAAAGGTTGTACTTTATCCAGAGGGTTAAAGTTAACTCAAAGGCTGTAGTTTATCTGGATGGTTGTTGTAGTTTTACATGGAGGGTTGTGTAGTGTAGCATCACCAGAACTGTGAAGTGTAGCATCACAGTTCACCAGAACTGACAGCAGGGCTGCAAAAGATTGTGAAGGTCATGTGTAGAAGGAAAATGATAGCATTTTCATTTTTAAGTATGTGTGTCTGTGTAATGCATGTGTGATGCATGTGTGTGTGTGTGTGTGTGTGTGTGTGTGTGTGTGTGTGAGATGCATGTGTGTGTTTGAGATGCATGCGCGTTTGAGTGTGTGTGTGTGAGATGCATGTGTGTGTCTGAGTGTGTGTAATGCATGTGTGAGTGTGTGTGTGTGAGATGCATGTGCGTTTGAGTGTGTGTGTGTGTGTTAGATGCCATGCATGTGTATGTTGTGTATGTATGTATGTATCGTATGTTGCCATATATGATGTACTAAGTATGAATTGAGGCATGTAGTTGAGCTTGTATGTAATTGAAGGACAACAGGAAAATGTACTTATTTGGTGTGATAAACAGCTCAACCGTAGATAGTTTAAGTAAAATATTTTCCTTTTGAGTCGTTTAGTGGCTTGATACGATGGTCCAAATTGCACCAATAGTTTGTCAGGCAACAATCAGTGCCTAATTATTCCATTATTCCACTGAATCTTTTTCTGGTGATATTTCCGAAGATATTTTGAGAGATATTTTGATATCTTTCTGCGAAACATACAAATAAATAAATGCCCGGGTGCTGTCCATTTTCCAACCTCTCGGTGATCTATTTTTAAACCCAGCTTTCGCTCAGCCTCCGAACGCTCAGCTCAGCAGCAGATCAAACCTTAGTATCTGGTTTGTTATTAGTTACTCTAAAGCTCTGACCTCATTCAGCTTCTTGTTTTTAATTAACCTGTAGCTCGTGAGATAAAAGGCATTGTGAGGACGTGTGCATTTATGAGGACACCATCAGCAAGCTGGATGCTAGCTAATTGCTCGTTATAATTAAACAAGTTGCCAGGCTGGCCTTCAAACCTCCCCATCAGTCTAGATGATGACGTATTTCATCTCGTATATTTAATAAGACATGCAGTGCATCATCAAACCCTTGCTAATACGCTACTAACACGTCCTTGTTTGTATTTGTTCATGAAACCTTCAGATGACACATTGCTACTCCAAACTAATCCCCGGCTTCTGTTGCCATAGCGATTTATGCACTTTTTTTCCTTAGGTTTCCCCATAGCCCTCCTGTTTTATTCGATTCTGAGCCGCATTGGCCAAAAAAACTACAACATAGCGACATGTCAGCGTCATAATCAACGTCCTGACACACAGCTCTCTTGCACATGTCATGGACCCATGAACGCTCTCCAGAGGACTGTTCTGCGGCTTGTTGAGGACTAGCTATAGTTACACCCCCCCGGACACATGAATACTGCCTGCACTAGAACAATACGCTTCCCTTCCCCGATGACGACCTCGCGACTCGTTACAGCTGTACCCCAAGACATAATACTGACAGACAGCCCCCTCCCCTCCCCCCTTGACCCCAGGACAGCCCCCGCTGTCCCAGCTCCACTCTCTCGTGGCGCGTCCTCTTCGTGACTCCCTGCTGTCAACAACCAGAGTCATGGTGTTTCTACCACTGTTTCTGCCCCCCTCCCTCCTCCACTCCTCCCCTACTCTACCCCCCCAACCCGCCCCCAACCACGGCCCCCAGGACCAGAAGAGGAGCTACAAAGCAGTGAGGAGTGGGGAGGGAGGAGGAAGAGGAGGGGGGTCCAATCTAGATCCTCTAATGGCGTTGGCCCAGAACGAAGCCACCATGCACACCGTTCTGGGGCCCGCCTGCATCTTCCTACGCAAGGGCTTCGCTGAGAACCGGCAGGCTGTACGTAAGTCCTGATGGTCACGTGCATGCAACGTGCATGCAAAGTGCATGTAACGTGTATGCAACGCGCGTGCAACATGCAAGCATAACCAGGCGAGGGATGTAGACGCTCCCTCTGATACTCCTTATTTTGATTGATGGATGAAGGAGCAGATTTGACTTTGAGGCGCTGTGCTGGAGGAGGCTGAGAGACCCCTGATAATGAGTCAGTCTGGAACGTTATTTAGGTTTGATGACTATAACAAAGAATGTCTGAAGGTGAGTGTGTGTATGTGTGTGCGTATAGGTGTGTGTGTGTATCTCATTGTGTGTGTATGTGTTTGTGTAAGTGTGTTTGCTGATGTGTAAATATGTGCAGGGTTGTGTGTGACAGTGATTGTGTGTGTGTGTATGTTTGTGTGTGTAATCATGTATGGTAGGGGTTCCCAAACTTCTTCACCTCCAGACCCAAAAGAGAAATTTGGCATCCTCCCAGGACTCAAACTGCATCATGATTTGCCGTAACATCAACATTTATAAACTACTGATAAAAAACACAACAAACCATGAATTTAAAACACATTTGAAATGTATTTATTTGATTATCAAAGTACATCACAGCAATAATCCAATGTGCTGAGTGTAATGTAATGTTTCTCACCAGCTCATTATGAACTTGCGCCATGAACTTGAAAAATGACGACATAGAAGCAGCAAGGCAATACACTCACTATGTCAGCTGGAGTGGGGAGTGCGGTCAAGTTTATAAAGTACACAGAACAACGGAAACAAAATCACAGCAATAATGCGATTTGCTGAGTCTAATGGAAAGTTGCCACCACCTCATAAAATATGTACATAACATTTTCTAACACTTTTAAATAAACAAATATGTTATACTGTCCTTTCTATTTCTCACCCCTTTCTTAACTCTACATTTCTTACACCATTTCTTCGGCCCTCAGCCTTAAACCCCAACATTTAGCAACACTATGATTCATGTTTACCGACATCAAAACTGAAAGTCAAAGTCATCTCAACAGCAGCTTATTCAGTTTGAACATCCTTTTTTTATTTTTTTCGTTAGAAGATAATGGTTATTAAACAGATAATCACGCTCTGAATTAGCATTGTGACCCAGGTAACTAAAGATGTTGATCCCCGGTATGAGTCCTGTGTGTCTAGCGGTGTATAACTGCCCAGGAGAAGGAGGAGAATCCTGGCGGGCTCCGTGTAGGCATGGGCGTGGTTTTAATAACATGGTCAGTAGTCTGCCCGGATTGGGCCCGAATTGCTGTCCACACACCTATGCAATCTGATCAGAAGACGCGCCTGACGACCTCAGGATTTGGTCCAGCACCTCAGATCACAATGTGAGCAAGATCCGATCTGGGACAGTCCGGACCTGAGAGTTATTGTCCTGGCATGATTGGATGCTAAACGTCCCATTGAAACAACAAGTGTAACCGTCACAAGCATGACTGAGATGTATGGTGGTATATGGCATTAACGCATCATTGCATTAGTAGGCACTTGTATGCATACCTTTTGGTGTAAATCCAGACATGGAACATAGAGTGAACAGTAGTTCACCTTGAGAATATGACCACCAGAAATATTCATTCTAATAAATTATATTTTACAGCAAAATAATTGTTCCAGGCCACTCTAGTGCCAAATGTGTCCAATATTAGTTATGCTATAATTATGTTCTGGTGCATTCCTCTCCTTCTCTTACCACACTTCAAAACCGAATGTCTCATATCATAAGAATAATAAAAGTAATAATTCCCTCTATTGATCCCTCTATGAGTTTGTACCCCACTAACCATGTGATCTTCCACAGGATCGAGAGCTGAGACCAGAGGAGATGGACGGTAGGCTGCAACAAAATAACATAACTCCCCCGTTCAGCGCAATTACAAAAGATCACCCAGCCTTTCCTTTTTTATGTCATTTGACCTTGCTGTGCCGCGGCCGTGTCCCCTCCACAGAGTTACGCGAGGCCTTCAAGGAGTTCGACAAGGACAAGGACGGTTTCATCGGCTGTAAGGACCTGGGGAACTGCATGCGGACCATGGGTTACATGCCGACCGAGATGGAGCTCATCGAACTGAGCCAGCAAATCAATATGAACCGTGAGTGTGTTCATGTTTATGTGTTTATGTGTATAAGTGTGTGTGCATGCGCGTGTGTGTGTGTGTGTGTGTGTGTGTGTGTGTGTGTGTGTGTGTGCGCGCGCCCGTGTTCAGTACTGCATCTTTGGTCTAATGTATTATTTCATACTTTTTAATGGAATTTATTTCATTATAATTTAGCTTTCTGGCAAAGAGACATGGAAGATGAATAAGAGACAAAAGTATTTTCTTTGGCTACCAGACTCAGTAGTGTAAGAGTTAGTTTCTACACCAACACAGAAGAGACCCTAAAAGTTGCATATACCATCAAACTAAACTAGTGAAGATATCACACTTTGACCCTGGACCATGTGCACCGGTACACTAAAGGAGAAGCAGACCCATCATTAGTGTTACGAGCGACATCCTGCTATGACGCCTCTATAAAAGGCCTCTCTTTGGGCCTTTCTCAATACCAAAAACGCCAACTTTGGACTTGAGTACTCGGTTGTTTGGACTTGACAAGTTTGAGGACGGGAGGACGCAGTGCGGCTTGTTGTTGGGAAATGCATTCTGGGATACTTGACTGTACATAGTCCACACAAGTCACCTCCCGATGCAGCCTCGATAAAATGGGCGGAGCTAACACATCCAGGCATTTGGAGTGTGATTGGCTAGATGCAGACTTTTGAATGGAACAGTACTTGGTACTTGACTGATGATGTTTCACAAGTCCACAAGAGCACAAACACAGACAAGAACGCAGATTGAGAGGGCTATGGTTTCCCAAGTTGCGTTTCTCTGCTGTGTAGTGGGCGGTCACGTGGACTTTGAGGACTTTGTGGAGCTGATGGGGCCCAAGCTGCTCGCAGAGACGGCCGACATGATCGGTGTGAAGGAGCTCAGAGACGCCTTCAGGGAGGTGAGGGGTCGGATCGGACTGAGGCCCAGGAGCCATATTACAGTCAGATAGACAGAGAGTAATGGACTAAAGTAATGGTTTGAATGTCAGTGACGTATTCTGATTCATATATATATATTATTCATATCAATGGGAGCAAATTGCTAAAGAATTAATGTTTCTTTTATAAGAACAAAGAAAAAACGGACTTTTCTTTGGAAATGTTTTAATTTGGACATCGTTTTTAATGTCAAATATGATTAATTTAATAATAATCTTGATCAAGCATTCGATTTTATTTTAAGTGTGTCCTTTTTTAAATTTGGTTGTATTATTCTTTTTACAGTTTGACACAAATGGTGACGGCCAGATAAGCACAGCAGAGCTCAGAGAAGCGATGAAAAAACTTTTAGGTCAACAGGTGAGATATGAACCAATACTCATATTCATATTGTGTCCATTTCTGTCTTTAATGTTTGCTTATCGCAGTGTACAACAGTTAATTGAGTCATGGTTTAGGTGGAAGAAACTACGCCCAGTCTCTGAAACGTGATTTATGACATGAAACCAAATTGAAATTCAGGATCCATGATTATCAGTCTAACACATAACTGTCCTGTTGCTATGATGTCAGGTCGGCCACAGAGACCTAGAGGACATCCTACGGGACATTGACCTCAACGGAGACGGACATGTTGACTTTGAAGGTGAGGGGGCATGGCATGTCCCTGGAGGTACCTGTAGAACATCACATTGTGTTTAAGTGATAACAGAGAGCCTGTTTTCATCATACATTTTCATTTCACTTATATTTACAGGGTGCATTTATACAGATAATTTCAGTCTGTCAAGTTTCGTTCTTTCACATACAAGTCCCAACACACACACACGCACATACACACACACAAGCACAAGCACACACATACACACACACAAGCACAAGCACACACACACACACACACACACACACACACACAAACCCACACACCATGTGGAGGCCCAGCATGCGTCTGAAAGCATTGAGTGGAGTGTTTGTGTGTGTGCAAGGGATTACCTCCATACTAAAGGATTATGTCACCTCTCAGATTACCAACACACCACCCGATATAGATGCCAGTGCTCCCAATTCCTCACCGTGTGGAACCTATAGCTTGAATAACATCTTAAATGAATACCAAAGTGGTTAATGTGTGATCCATTAGGTTAGGTTAGCTAACATTAGTAGTAATGCAATATTCACCTTTTTATTCTCTCTAAATTTGGATATGATCTTTTTCCATAAAGGAATATTAATACATTTATGCTTCGGTTCTTTTATAATTCGCAGAATTTGTGCGGATGATGTCCCGGTGAGTTGGAGCCTCTACGTAATACATGTATTACACATGTATTATGTGTGTTACATGTATTACATGTATGAAGAAAAGGTGGATGGGACCACACCTTAAGACTCTGGATGAAGAAACCAGAGGAGAAGACATATCAATAAACCCTGGCCTGGAACTACAACACTGAAGCACAAAAGGTCTGGCGGTAACGGGCAAGAGTAGCACTGCTTCATGTGTCTACCTCTACTAAACCATATGCATCTTACAAGACTTTCGTACGGCAGAGTGCACTTTTATTGTGGAGGAGCTGGATTTATATTGTTGTTGGTTTGTTGTTGTTGCTGGTAATCTGTTTAGATGGCAATATGTTGGTTTGACTTGACTAGCGGAATAGAAATTGCCATTGTTTTGAGACGATGCCAGCTGACTAGCATAACATTATAGGTACACATTGGGTACAGGAATAGCCTTCTTTTTTCATGTTGTTGAAAATACTGTGTTTTGTGTTTTGTTCATTTCATGTTAGATTTAATAATCCATATTTTAGTGACTATCAACTCTTTGAAAATAAAGAATAGGGCTGTTTAAGATAATTAATGTAGCACTGATGCTCAACGTATTATTGATATTCCTACTGTGATATTCATGTCATTTTTGACATACATAAGAACTTCTTTGTGTGTATGATTCCTTAAAGCCATGTATGTATGTATGTATGTATGTATGTATGTATGTATGTATGTATGTATGTATGTATGTATGTATGTATGTATGTATGTATGTATGTATGTATGTATGTATGTATGTATGTATGTATGTATGTATGTATGTATGTATGTATGTATGTATGTATGTATGTATGTATGTATGTATGTGTATTCCTCTCAATGTTTGTCTGGTTCTGTCACTGCATGAAAACTGAAAATGTATTTTTATGTTAACGTCCATCTCGATTGAACTGTGATGGATGATGAGTAATGTTGAGGAACATGAAACCTGATTTAGATAAATATTTGTGTGAAGGAGATATTATGAACATATCTTTAAGCAAAAAAAGGTTCTGTTAAGTGTACTACTTTATTTTGCTGAAAATGTCTTGGAAAATAGTGCTAGAATCTGTCATACAAAGCTCAGACATTGCCATGTTCATACATTTATTCCTCCTTTAATTTATTGTTAATAACTGGCATTGTGAGCAAGTAGCAAGTCTTCAGCTTCCTTTAGGCATCAGTCCAAAATATACCGTTTTTACTAATGATGAAATGTTAGTCTACTGAATTCAATGGGAAATGTGAGATATAAAGGGAACATTTTACCAAAGGGAGATGGTCCTCACTGCTGAACCTACGTTAATTCTTTGAAACTATGCATGCAAGAGACAACTGCAAATTGAGACAATTTGAGACAATATGAAAATAAAGATTTTTATTTGAACGAACCAGACACTCTTTCTCTGTCAGAAATGCTTGGGTGGCCATGATTAAAGATAATTTTTAGCAGGTTGACTGGCTAAATAATCAGATTAAAGTGATAAACAAAAGGTTAACCTTGTCACTAGCTTTAAAATTTGTTCAGGTTTCCAAACTCACTGAAGTATACCAGCGGTAACGAGGTGAATTCATTATTCTATTTTTTTACTTTGGTGACAGGTAAAAAGGGACTATCACCACTACACCCAGTAATTACATTTCATTTAGCTGGACACAATGCACCTTATGCACCACCAGCCTACAAGCAAACCCTGAATGACATATATTGTTAATGACACATCTTTGCTATGAAGCCAGAGCTAGTGATTTATTCTTATTCACATTTTCTGTAAATATCAAACCAGGAGATAAGTATGCATGTATGAATAGGTGGATGAATGTGTGTATGACTGGGTGCATGAATGGGTGTATGAATGGGTGTATACATTTGAGTATGTACGTGTGTATAAATGTGTGTATGAATAGGTTTATGAATGGGTGTATGATTGTTGTAAATACTTTGTAATACTTAACTATTTTAAGACCTGTTTCCTAACCTCATGCTCAAAGAGGAAAGCCTAACTACTGTACTAATACTATACTATACCAAGACCTGCTTTCCTATTTGCATTAATACCTGTCTCCCCCATGTAGTCCCTGGAGGAACATTTGTCTAGGAGTTTTTTTAACTGTCCATGCCTTCTAGTGCACCAGAGGTCACCAACCCTATGAGCTGCAACATCTGCTGGATTCTCTACATGACACATTCTGCCTTTGGCCTTCTGCCAAGGGTTTGTTCTGGTAGGGCAACTTTGACGAATAGAGAAAGGAACCAATAATTATAAACAATGTATTTTACATTTAAATGTTTTGTTATTCTGGGTGTCTGTATTTTACACTGTGCTGTCCTCTTGGCCGGGTCAACCTTGCAAAAAGGATTTTAAATATCAATGTGTTCTACCTGGATAAATAAAGGTTAATCAAATAAAAATATAGTACTACTGGTAAAGCCCTTATTTTGAGCTTAGCTACAAAAGAAAACAGTTCCTTAACTTTTTCATAACCTAATTGGTCATTTTGAATGAATTTTCTATGACTTCTTCTTCTTCCTTGGAAGATGAGGTGGAGGAGGAAGAGGAAGCGAAGGACCTCCAAGTCTTGGTCCAGCAGCAAGAAGAGAGTTTGAGAAGAGGTGACCAAGCATTTTTGTAGCGAGCGAGATAGAGAGAGAGCGAGAGAGAGAGAGAGAGAGGGAGAGACAGATAGAGAGGGAGAGGGAGGGAGGGAGAGAGAGAGAAAGAGAGAAAGAGAGAGAGAGGGAGAGGGAGAGAGATCATTTGCTGATGCACAGAAACTACAGACTCACCCATAGATTTTGTGATGCAGCGCATCCTCTGAGAGGACATCCTCTGCAACAGCTTCCTGTTTCCTCTCAGGTCAGTGCTTTGCTGAGCATGAAAAGCAGTGCTCCGTAACAAAGGGCACACACACAACAGTATTAACTCCCATATAGACGGCTCACTTTTTCACACACTACCTGAGTTGTGAATCCTCCTGGTTGAATGAATGTCTTCAGATTGATTTTTGATCATGTTTAGTATTGTGTTGGACCACTAACTACGACTGAACAAATGTATAAAAAGGCACTCTGTCTTCCATAAGGGTGACCTCAGTAACTGGTATCAAGTAGACCTTGTACTTTCTGCTGTGACACACGATTATAAAAATTTAGAAACTTGTTAACTCAACCGCAATTAACCGCAACAAAAACAATCAATTGCAATACATATTTTTCTAATCCAGTTATTAAAGCTGGCCTGTTGAAACCAGGTGCGCCAGATTAATTGAAGGTTCATAAACTTCCTACGTCTAGAGCTAATATAATCTTCCTCCCACTGTTGGTTTGGCTACACCTTGTGGAGAAAAAGGGTATCGCAACGTCATCTTGTTAATGTTTTTCCAAGTGGATTGCTAGATGTACGATTTTTGATGAAAACAGAAATAAACATGCATGGCTTTATGCATGTAATTTTGTATTACACTAGGGATTTTTAAGAATGAAAAAGGGGAATACTTAATTGATAGCAGTGTGTCTTTTTGGACATGGTAAGAAAAATGCGCTGCTTATTTTAAACATATTTTGAAGGCCAAACGTACCTCCCCAGGTGGGTCACAGTGTAGAAGACATTGGAAACCCCTGTAGACCTATCCTCCGTGTAGTTCTTCATTTTTACAGACTTAACAAAAGCTGACATGTATAAACAACCCATTCTCATAGGAAACATTTCTTGGGCTTATAATAGGTGGATAAAGGAAAAGGCCTGCGTAATATCTGCAGCAACATGTCTTATAGCAACAATGAAATGCCCAAAAGACGATGATATTTCCCCCTGCTCACAAATACTATCCGTGCAGCAATCCATTGTCCAGTAGGTTAACTGTTTACAGCGGTCTGAGACAGATTGGATAGTTACTCTCAGTCAACAGTAAAAGTGAAAAAGAAAATATAAAATATAAAAATCCAGCCAATGTATGATGAGGGCATCATGGAGCTAATGATCATTTGATTGCATGCATCGTACAGATATGGAATGGGTAAGACGATCAATAAAAACAGTTGCAACTTTGGCTCTTTTCCAGGCTCAACTTCCCCTGAGATGTGTGCGGTGTGTCTCTCGGATGGTGCGAGTGTGACTCGTGTGTGGTCACCGGTGCCTCGGTTCCAGCTGTGCCAATCGGGTTATAGCAGAGTTCGGGACATGCCCACTCTGCCGCCATTCCATATGAACTGCATGCCAACAAGCTAGAGCGTTGGCTGTAGCCAGAGACTGCAAGACTTTAGCCCCACAACAAGGATAATGTGGAACACGATCTTGTTAGATAGCATTTTATTTCTAACAGACTCAGTTGTTGTAGTCGGATTTGAGGTTCTTGTCATCGTCTTGTAAATATCTGTGGGCCTACATAATAAACCATTGAGTAAGACATTTGAGTTTAACATATAATTCGTTTTTCAGGGGGGGGGGGGGGGGGGGACAACAACACTTAAAATTAAGGTTTGATATGCTGCATTAATGCTGAATACAATGTCAAATTCCAAACAAAGTTCCCACACGAAGAACGTTGGGAGCCCCAAATAGGATATTGTTGGAAGCTTGGAACTCTAGCACCATCTTGTGGCAAACGTTTCAAGAGCAACGACCACCTGTGTGCTAGTTATCAGAAAAATCTGTTTTGGATATAAATGCACAAAAATACATTATGATGACAATGGTTTTATATATAGGCCTATGCTTTTTTTCTTAAAATGTTGTAATGTTATTATTATTCAAATGTTACATTCATTTCAATTGAAGTATTCTTAAAAATTTATATTAAAATAAATTCATGTTTTTCATTATTTGCATCTCTTTTGCACAACTTGCATCTCATTTACTTGTACATTAACTGTATTTCGTTGAATTAGCTTATCTTACATACAGAACTCTTGATACAAACTTGGACTCAGTATAAGGATAGGCCAACAGAGTTTCCTGCTGTTGATTACTTCTAAAAATGTATCTAACCCAACAAGCAGGCTACTTGGCTACTAGACTATACCTTGACACTTTTCTTGTTGTTTGTTTGTGAACAAATTTCTATTTGATTATATTTAATTTACTTTCTTAAACATTTACATCTTATTATTATACATAATTATTATACATTACATTATACATCCTTATACATACTTTCCACTTTCTCTTATACATGCAGGCACTGTAGATTATTAATAAAGTATTTATTCGGTCATGAGCCAGATTGGATAGTTTCTCTTTCTCTATGGATGCCACAACAGATATTCTGGGAAATCACGTGACGATCTTCTGCAGCCCCGGTTCGATGATGGTGAGGATGTTGTGAGTTGTAAAAATATCATCTGCACTTTTGATTGGATGTTATTGGGTCGTTAGTATGCATATGAAACAAGTGACACCATACCTTTAGTTTCATTATGAGTGTTATCAGCAGTGAGCACTGATAAGGTCAGCTGTCCAGCAGAGCTAGAGAGCGACTCTTAAATTCAGTGTATGTATTCCTACAGCCGAATGATGTCTTTGCTAGAATGGGGGGTACACCACAACCTTTCAGTTGATGATTAACTAGCTTAGGGGGTTAGGGGGTGGGTTAAAACAGTTGGTGAACTTCAAGGTAGTTCCTCTTCTACAATACTTTTAATGATTAATGAGAAAAGTGTTGAAGGAAATATTGTTTTCTGTTGGGGAGGCGTGGCCATCAGAACTATAAGGCAATGTCTCTACACAGCACCCTGCATCCAGTTATCACGTTCATGTTTCTGTGATGCACTTCTTTGACTACTTATCAACAAAGTCTCCGCTGACCCTTTTGTTGAAGAGGGAGAAGCATCCATGGAGGAACAGACAATGAGAGACAGTGCGGGTAAGTGTTTTTATGCCAATTGAAGTAATTATATGAAGCATAGTTCTAAATGAGAAATGCCCTGAGATTTTCTTTTTGTGCAGAAATACCAATTTGACTTAATTTTCACTTCTTAACTTTCCAATACATTTTGTTTTGGGCTTTTCTTACTGCATCTATCACTTTTATTCATACGTGTTTGAAGTTATGAATATTATGAATAACAACACAGTGATAACATGGTTTAAGCATTTAAGAAATGCATTTCAAATGTTGAATAGCTCACTATAAATACTCTAAAATGAAAGATTTAATGGTTGTATGTTGTTGAATAAGATATATTTTGCAGTAGCCTCCTTTTGATTTTACATGAACAATCAGAGGGCTTTAAAGTTTAAAGTTCTACAGTGAAGGGTCAACAACAAATAAAAAACCGCAGCTGGAAGTGAAAGTGAATTCACATGGTGACCTCTTGTACCTTGGATATTTTATGCAATGGCTAACCCAACAACAAAATACTTGACCCTTCAGTTGACGAAGAATTAAGTTAACAGGACATATTGGGGACTAGAAACAATCTGGATTGGTGCACTTCTAGTTCACTCCTGTTGTACACTAGAGAAGCCTATTAGTTCTCACAATGAGACGTTTCCACATGAACATACTTAATTGTGTGACCAAATAATACATATCCGTGTTCATGATGATACCATTTAACATTTTTGACCAAGCGTTTCACACGTTTGTGTCAGTCAACAGTAATATTGTGACCCCCCCCCCCCCCCCCCCCCCCCCCCCCCCCCCCCCCCCCCCCCCCCCCCCCCCCCCCCCCCCCCCCCCCCAGGCCTGCTACAAATCCCTAAATGCAAAGGATGCCTCGGCCCGCTTCACTTCCAGAGTTGTCATGGATCTAAGCTGTCGCTCACAGCGGGCGGCCAGTACGCAGAAAGACAGAAGGAGATGTTCCAGAACGCTCTGGCCTTCAGCAACCGACCAATCGCCAGCAAGGAGAGAATCCGCATCCGCGTGGAGAGATGTGACCAGCACTGGCATGGAGCCCTGCGGGTGGGCTTCACCGCCAGACCTCCGTCAATGTTTGCTCACGACACCAAACTCTTGATAGTCAATCCGGACGGCCCTCGCGCCGGCCTCGATTGCTGGGCGCGTGAGCTGCCTACCAGTCACTCGCGGCCAGGGGCCGAGCTGTGCTTCTGGGTTAACTCCCGCGGCGTGTTCATGTACAAGGGACCCGACCACGTAAAACGAGAGCTTTTCGACGGCGTAGACGTGAGACAACCTCTCTGGGCCGTAGTCGACGTGTACGGCCAGACCAGGGCAGTGCGTCTGTTGGGTGAGTGATCCTTCATCACACCTATTTTATCCTGCACTATGGACATTTTCTCATTAGCAGGAGTAGCCTAAACCGCTGCAGTATTAAAGTTGCAGGGTGCATGTTGAACTTGTCACCTTAGCTAACGCGTCCGTTTTCAAAATGATTCCTTTTTTTTTATTCCTCAGGGTCCGAAAAAAAAAAGAAAGGATTTTCTTCCTTATTTAGTAGAAAACTGAAATCCTGCCCGGTACCCCCTCCCCCGGCCCCCTCCGAGGGGGACAGCTGCATGTGTGTTGACGGAGGGCAGCAGTGTCGAGTGCCTCACCAGTCGTCCTCAACGTACACAGAAACACAGCCACCAAACAGCCTCAGTGAGTTAATCTACGTTCACTCTTTAAAATCCACTCAAATAATAGCTCCTAAATCCACCTGCGGGGCCTCAGGGGTGGTGTGGTGCCATAGCACCCTCTACTGGCCAGCCGCCACTGCTAGTGGATGTAGAATTTCTACAGAACCTTTAATAATACTACTATGATAGCTCTTAAACCGTACAGTACATTTAATAGTAATGTACTGTGTATATATATATATATATATATATATATATAAGCTTCTAAATCTGACCTACAGCACCTTTAAAGCATATTGGGCTTATTTCGTGCAAATCCACCCAATTTATGATGAGGGCATCATGGAGCTAATGATCATTTGATTGCATGCATCGTACAGATATGGAATGGGTAAGACGATCAATGTAATAAAAACAGTTGTAACTTTGGCTCTTTTCCAGGCTCAACTTCCCCTGAGATGTGTGCGGTGTGTTTCTCGGATGGTGCGAGTGTGACTCTTGTGTGTGGTCACCGGTGCCTCTGTTCCAGCTGTGCCAATCGGGTTATAGCAGAGTTCGGGACATGCCCACTCTGTCGCCATTCCATATGAACTGCATGCCAACAAGCTAGAGCGTTGGCTGTAGCCAGAGACTGCAAGACTTTAGCCCCACAACAAGGATAATGTGGTACACGATCTTGTTAAATAGCATTTTATTTCTAACAGACTCAGTTGTTGTAGTCGGATTTGAGGTTCTTGTCATCGTCTTGTAAATATCTGTAGGCCTACATAATAAACCATCGAGTAAGACATTTGAGTTAAAACATATCATTCGTTGTTCAGGGGGGGGGGGGGGGGGGGGGGGGACAGACAACACTTAAAAGTAAGGTTTGATATGCTGCATTAATGCTGAATACAATGTCAAATTCCAAACAAAGTTCCCACACGAAGAACATTGGGAGCCCCAAAGAGGATATTGTTGGAAGCTTGGAACTCTAGCACCATCTTGTGGCAAACCTTTCAAGAGCAACGACCACCTGTGTGCTAGTTATCAGAAAAATCAATAATGTTTTGGATATAAATCCACAAAAATACATTATGATGATGATGTTTTATATATAGGCCTATGTATATATATACTTTTTTTATATATTCTATTTTCCTCTTAAAATGTTGTATTGTTATTGTTTTTGATATTATTCAAATGTTACATTTATTTCAATTGACTAATTCATAAAAATGTAGATTAAAATAAATTCATGTTTTTCATAAATTGCATCTCATTTCCCTGTACATTAACTGTATTTCGTTGAATTAGCTTATCTTACATACAGAACTCTTTATACAAACTTGGACTCAGTATAAGGATAGGCCTACAGAGTTTGCCACTGTTGATTACTTCTAAATATGTTTGTAACCCAACACGCAGGCTACTTGGCTATTAGACTATACCTTGACACTATTCTTGTTGTTTGTTTGTGAACAAAGTTCTATGTGATTATATTTAATGTATTTTGTAGGGCATATACATGTTATATTAATAATAACAATGTATTTCTGAAACGCAGGTGTGTCGTGCGTTCAGTGCGTCACGTGACTGCTGTTAACCTGCTGGAGGCGTGTCTTTAATTTCTTGACGTAACCTTACACGCCCAATCAGCTGTTTCCTCAAGTTCGTCCATTGCAGTTAACAGGCAAAGCTTCCCCGCATTTGCCTACAAAGACAAATCGAGGTACAGTCAGCGACAGTTGATTTGCGGTTGTTGTTTTTTCTCGCTCAGTCCTGGGGACGGTAGCACAGGTCAGCCATGTCTTTGGCTGATCAAAGTCAACAATGGTTTCCAACAAGCGCCCAGGTAACGGTGCTTCAGGCCAGAGGACTCAGGATAAAGGGGAAAAATGGCACCAACGACGCGTATGCCATCATGCAAGTCGCGAAGGACAAGTGTTCAACCTCAGTGGCGGAGAAGAGTGTGACGCCTATGTGGAAGGAGCAGGCCAGCTTCGACCTGCCTACAGTCCACCATGGGAACGCAGAGCGCTGCACGTTACGCGTTCACGTGATGCACCGGGCGCTTGTTGGGCCAGACAAGCCTCTCGGACAAGCTGTCGTCAATCTGTTGGAACTCCATGAAGTGAAATCCAGAAACAAGACAGAGTAAGCGTTTCAGTACATACAAGAGATGGAATGCACATTATGCTATATATCATAATGCTGTCATTTGGCTTTGTTTGCATTAGTCTTACGTTGAAAGTAAAAGTTATTTGGGATGGCGGTGCTGGCCTAATTGGTTCTGTTCTATTTCTTCCTGTTTACACTTGACACAGAACCGTGTTTAAACACACACACACACACACACACACACACACACACACACACACACACACACACACACACACACACACACACACACACACACACACACACACACACACACACACACACACACCGTTGTAAAGCTTTGCTCTGTTAAAGTTGTACACCTACTATATTTATGGCTTCTTATTTGTCTCTCAAACTTAACTCTTTAATTTAAGTTGTGTAATTTTTCCAAAACATCTATTTTAAATTGTGTTGTGTAATGTCTCCAAAACAACTTTCTTTCAGTTCTTTGGTTTGAATCCGGCTCAAATCCAGCCTTGCATTCCTGTCTGATTCATGGTGAAAAACAAACGATGTGGGCCGGGCTTGAAGTGTGCCGTGAAATGTTTTGAGTGGGCAGTGCCCGACCTTGCTTGTTGTACCACAGGTGTTTTTATGTTTCCATAGAAATGGTTATTCGTGTTTACATTCCTTCTAGTCATTAAGTTCATCCAGTAGTGAATCCATTTCAAGCTTATAGCATGCATTCAGTCAATGTTCTTTATGCGGCTGATGGTGTTTGTAATTACAACTTAAACTTGGTTAAACTTAATTATAAATAAACTGGTCCAATGAATATGTTTTACATACAGAGATATTATAAGGATATGAGTTTCAAGTAACCTTTTAAAGGCTGCCCTTTTTCCATATGGGAAATCTGGAATAACAATTTAATTTTTGTACTTGCCAATACATTTTATTGTGGCTGCTGCTATATCAGCCTGTATCTTTTACAAAATACATCCAAACATAATGACATAGTAAAGATTAACAATAATCTTACCAGAAATAACTTATTTGCTCCAAATGGTATAAATCAATTAATTGCAATACCACATTTCCAAGCCATGACTCAAATAATCGTTGGCAAAGATAACTAAGCAACTTGATTAACTTGATCTCCTGCAGACTGACGCCTGACATTACCACAATTACAATCACCAGGCTAACAGTTAAAATCCACGCACAACATATACAACCACTTGTTTTAATGTGTGCTTTCCGCACCGATGTTAAGGAAAGTAAGAGCCAAGCGGAGTGATGTTAACAAAGAGTGCAACACATGACCACAGCGGAAGAACCTCAGGAAGTACGGTCTCCCTGATGACTCAGCGCTAGTGTCGCTATGGGAGGGGGGTCGGGTCTTTGTGTTTTATGTCAAGATGAGGTTCTGCTCTGTAATGTCAGACTTTGTGTCTGCTGCACCGAGTGCATCACTCGTTCCAGTGGAGACAGAAGTTCTTCTTTGTCTGGTTGTTGGTGAATAGCAATCCTGGCCAACCTATCCCCCAAACATAGGAGGATAGAAATGATTGAGTTAACTTCTCCTCAAACATGAACACACGGTGTGCTTTAATGCATTGTCATATCTGGTGCCAGGGTCTTGGCAGGAAATGGCGAAGGAAACGCATTACAAACCAGAAGTACAGAGTGGTGTGTGCTCATCCAGCTGAGCATTAGAACAGGACAATGTGTCTCTTGTCTTGACAGACAACACAGCTCTGTCAAACATTTAAGGCGTTACCTGGCTAACGCCTGGTTCTTCTGTTGCTTCCCCCTTTCGTGTCATTAAGGTTCCTTTTTTATCCTCCTTTTCAATGGCCAATGGCAAGCGTCACTGAATAACAATGGCTTAGAAAGGTGTGTGACGACTCATCACTATGTGCCAATCTGAGCACAAACATCTCTGCAAAAGAGATGCTTACTCATGGCTCATCATTATCTATCGGCTGAGGGCCTGGGAAACAACCTTTTATAACTGGCCTTCCTTTGGAGAAGTTATCACAGTAACTCTACTGTACTTTTTACATATGAAATGCCTTTCTTTTGTGTATTTGTGCGGCCTGTGCTATGTTGTGTACCAGCCTGTAACTCATCAGATTCCTGTAGAAGGCGTCTCCCTTATTCATGTGTAGGTGTCAAAAAGGAATGAGGGGGAGAGAAGTGGAGAGAGGTAGGGTGAGGAGGAGAGAGGTGGGGAGAGAGGAGGAGAGACGTGGAGTGAGGAGGAGAGATGTGGGGTGAGGAGTAATGGGTGAGGAGCAGAGAGGTAGGGTGAGGAGGAGAGGGCAGGAGAGAGGTGGGGTGAGGAGGAGAATCTTCAGTGACTCAGTGGGCGATGGCTTGGTGCAGAGCAATAATTAATGTTTTGTTGTGTTTGTAGTAAATGATTTGCTCTGCATACCTATGTGTTTATTCACACACACACACACACACACACACACACACACACACACACACACACACACACACACACACACACACACACACACACACACACACACACACACACACACACACACACACACACACACACACACACACACACACACACACACACTATATTCCCAGCCATACTTCTAATCCGTTTCCCTCCTGTTTATATATTTAAGGTTAGTATTCATTGATAAATATATTTGTTCCTTATACATTATTTTTTATTTAATGTTTGTATTTCAGGTAGATAGGCTGCTCTGTAATTGGACCTTTAGTGTAATGACCTTCTGGTCGAGAGAATAGATTCTTCCCTACAATATAATATTTATAACGTTTCCCTACAATAGCTGGGGTATTGATATATTGTTGCTTGAACATATAATCACATTTCAGGGGAGCCAATTCTTCTATTGTATCTAACTCTTTTGCTAGTAGAAATATTAGAAAGTGGACTTTCTTTCGTTGTTTCCAAAAAGACCAAACATTCATGTGATTTATTACTAAAGTGCACCAACGCACATGCACACACACACTTATCCCCCATTTCCTTCCAGGCTTCAGTTGCTTGTTTGTTCAGCTCTGTGGGGGATGAACTGCTGGTCTCAGCTCTTAACCTAACATGCCCTTTTTATGCTGACTGTATATTTTTGTATTGCAAGGTGGTGAAATTATTTTGGCCAATTCTAAGGCATTTGATATGCTAGGAGTGGGAGTGTATTTGTCCATTTGATTGAGAATTGTGTGATATACTTTATTGTAGACCTAAATGAGAAAGCTGAGGGACTGATTGGATGCTAGTTATGTACACATAATGTAGATATAAATGTAGAGTCGGTTTCTCCATCTGGTTCGTTGGGTTTGGACTGTTCAATCTGCACAGCATCGTCATTGCTTTACATCGCAGCCATCGCCTTTGTTTGAAATGATCTGAGATTTAACATAACAGATCCACCTACGGCTCAACTCAGAGTTTTAATCAATTTGGTATCTGGTGAAAAGGGCAAGACATATTGATAACTTCAGTAAACATTTTAAGTAATTGATTCAATTAAATAAAAAGGAAATGTTGAAAGAAATTATGATAATAATGTAATTACTTGAAATTGATCTACAAATGTTCTCCTTCTACTCCAGGTGGTTCAAGCTTCTGGACAAAGCCGGCAAGGCGGACAAAGAGCGAGGAGAAGTGCTGCTGGACATCCAGTTCATGAGGAACAACATGACCGCCAGCATGTTTGACCTCTCCGGCACGGACAAATCCAGATCGCGCCTGGGGAAGTTCAAGGACAAGCTGCGCGGCAAGAAGAAGGATGGCGGCGCCGGCATGGACTCCGTCTCGGCCATCGTGCCGTCGTCCTTCAGCCAGGTGCTGACGGACAGCGAGGGGGAGGAGGACGCGGCGGGCGTTGAGGGGGCTGCCAGTGAGAAGAACGGCAAGAAGAAACTCAAGCTGAAGTCGTTGTTCTCGCACAAGTCCAACCTGCAGAAGAACATGTCCCAGTCCATGTCCTTCCTGGGTCCTCTGCCCGAGAGGAACCAGACGCTCTCCGGCAGCCGCTCCTCTGGACTCAACGTGGAGGCCTCAGAAGGTCAGATGATCTAAATGATCCAAACTCTTAACTTCTTCCCTTACGTTAATTTTTTTTACGTTTACCAAGACAGAAACGCGTGCACATCGCAATCTGGGTACAGGAGAGTCAGACTCATACTTGTAAATTGGTTTTGCATTAGGAAGGAGGGACTTCCAGTTAAACAGGACATTTAATATGAGTTCTCCTTGGTTTAGAATGTGTGACTTGGGATGTTTTGTTAGCGTTAAGGGGTATGGTCTTGCTTTCTGATATTTTGAGATCGAGTCAAATATGATTAAGTCCTTTTATTTGGACAATAGTAAATCGTTAAAGCTGGTTTTAATGTATTTATTGAATTGAGTTATAAAGTTCTGGTTTAATTTGTTTTTTATTTGATGATCTTGGAATAATACTTTGGGTTATCTATTACTGTGTTTTTTTTTTTTCCTTGTAGTGTCTTCCAGCAGGTAAACCAGAAGTTTCATCCTTATGGTAATTCCATAAGCTGTGGGATGCTGACGACATAAAACCTTCTGAAGGCCTTCCTTACAGTGGCTCGGCTAAGTGGTCTCCACCCTGTGGTCCCGATGACGTTCACGTGTGGTAAAGTTTGCTTGCCTCTCTGAGTGGCGCTGTGCTGGCAGAGGGGCGAGGACACATCAGGAGCAGGTGGGGGTGGTGTATGCCTCGTATCCAGAACTCGCTGCTCAGCGAGCTCCGAGGAAGCACCGGGGAGACTGAATATCGGTTCCGCAGAAGAGCGAATTCCCTATCGAGCTCCGAGGCCTCCCAATGGGATCCACGGGCCGGATTGAAGAACACTCAGTAAACTGGAGTAGAACATAGGCAGAGGATGAGTAGAGAAGTTAAGAAATGAAAACAGAGGTACGATCTACGAGGTGAACAAGTAGATCGGCTCCTTCAACAGGAGAGACAGACCTCCGATGGGTGAGCAGAAGAGAGAAGTACAAGTGGAGAGAGGAAGAGGTGATGAAAGGCGATTCTCGTCAGAGACAGTAAAGAAACCTCTAGGGAGCGAATGGATGGGACAGGAAGTGAGTTGGTTGCGATGCGGAGCACGTGGGGGTGGAATTGAAGACAGGAGAGGAGACGGAGTGGCGGACTCCGGGCTGTAATATAGAGAGGCTCTCTGAGGCTCCATGGAGGACCTCCACCGGGGCCCGGCGGTTTGTGAGGGGGTGATCCTACATCCGAGGACCGCAGAACCTGGAGAGGCAAAAGAGGAGTGAGGTAGAGGTGGAGGAGGAGGAGGAGGAGGAGGAGTTGGATGTGAGTGAATACGAGCGGAGTAGAATGAAGGAGGAAGAGGAGAAGGCCAGACAGGAGGAACAGATGAGGATAGAGAGGAGGAGAGAAGAGGAGGAGCAGAGGAAACGTCTGGACGAAGAGAGGCTGAGACGAGAGGAAATGGAAAAGAGGGAGATTGAAGAACAACGGCGGAAATATCAAAGAGACGAGGAGGATAGAATTAGGAGGGAGAGGGAGGAAGAGGAGAGGTTTAGGAGAGAAGAGGAAATGGCTAGAATAGAGGACAGGAGGAAGGAGGAAGAAGGGAAAAGAAGAGAGGTGGAAGAGGAGAGAGAAAGAATAAGGATGATGGAGGAAGAGAGGAAAGTACAAGAGGAGGAGGAAAAGTTTAGGTTGAAAGAGGAAATGGAAAGAATAGAGAAAGAAAGATTAGGGAGAGAAGAGAAGGAACGATGGGAAGAGGAACAGACCAGGATGAAGAAAGAGGAAGAGGAGAAAAAGAAGAGAGAATGTGAGGAAAAGCTAGAACGGATTAGAATAGAGAAAGAGAAGGAAAGGTTAGAAGAGGAATATGCGAGAGAAAGAGTGAGGATGGAGAAGGAGAGAGAGGAGGAGGAGAAAAGGGTTAGGGAGGAGGAGGAGAGGATGAGTGAGATGCAGGAGAGAGAAGAGAGAAGACTGAGAGAAAGTGAACTAGAGGAAGAAAGATTTAGGATGGAGAAGGAGAGAGAGGAGGAGGAGAGAAGGGTTAGGAAGGAGAAGGAGAGGATGATTGAGATGCAGGAGAGAGAAGAGAAAAGACAGAGAGAAAGCGAACTAGAGGAAGAAAGATTTAGGATGGAGAAGAAGAGGGAGGAGGAGAGGATGAGTGAGATGCAGGAGAGAGAAGAGAGAAGACTGAGAGAAAGCGAACTAGAGGAAGAAAGATTTAGGGTGGAGAAGAAGAGGGAGGAGGAGGACAGAAGGGTTAGCGAGGAGGAGGAGGAGGAGGAGGAGAGGATGAGTGAGATGCAGGGGAGAGAAGAGAGAAGACTGAGAGAAAGGGATGGAGAGGAAGAAAGATTTAGGATGGAGAAGGAGAGAGAGGAAGAGAGAAGAGCAGAGGAGGAAACAACTAGAATAGAGAAAGCGAGGAAACGCCAGGAAGAGGAAAGGATCTTGATGGAAGAGGAGGAGAAAAGAAGGCGAGAAGTGGCGGAGGAGCAGGAGGACAAAAGGCAAGAAGAAAGTGAAAGAATGAGGAGGGAAGAGAGTCTTCTTGAGGAAGAAAGGATCAAGAGAAAAGATCAAGAAAGACGGGAGGAAGAAGAGAGAGAGCGTGTGAAGGAGCAGCAGAGATGGGAGGACAAGAGGAGAGAAAGTGAAGAAGAGGGATACGAGCTAGAGGAAGAGTTCATGACAAAAGCACAGATGAAAAACACACCATTTGACCTCCACAAGTCTTATTTGGGTCCAAACTTTGCGTTGACTAACAAGAGCCCCGGCGCCCCGACTGGAGTAATAGAGTCGGCACGTCGCAGGGGTCCCGTGCGTTCCACCCCGCCCTCCGAAGACGACGACCCCCGAACACCTGACGGACCCTTCAACTCCCAGACGGCCGACGTTCCGACCGCCAGACAAAGGTTAGTGTGTCTCTACATGGGGGATCTTCACACTCTTCACAAACACCATGCTTATTCATTACACTAAGGACTTTAATTCATAACTGCCCATTTTGTATCTGCCTAGTAAAACTAGCAGTAAAACTGCGTAGTTAGTAGACCTATCTACCTAGTAAAAGTAGCAATGAAACTAGTTAGTATCGACCGTTTGAAGAGGAGTTGGTAACTTGACGGTTCCTGACTGGCACATTCAACAGATTGGCCAGAGTTATTGAGGAATGAGTCATATTTCACATTTACACTAATATATGTTTGCATTGGACACGGAAGCAAACACACGCGCATAATGCTCAATGTACAAATATAGAGCTTAGGTGAGACATATTAAAATGAATGTAGAATTGTATATTATTTTAGTATTAAGTTTATAAACGTATATATATTCTCATTTATTTTGATGGAGTACAATTGAGGAAATGCTGCTAAAGCAAAATTCCAATGCTCACTAACTTATTCAAAATCGAATGCTAACAACCAATTCTAACAATGTAACATTCACTACAACGACCACATTGTTAAGAAATAACATTTTGATATCAAAACTCTTGATTCTGCTGTGAGATGCTCCAGCGCATGTACAAACGACATTGAATGTTGCTAGCTGTCGCTAATTGTAGCTAACTGTCGGCTACATGACTACATGTATTGTGTTTGTCTGCTTATTGATGCCATGCGCTGCCTGTTCATTCTGTGTGATGACTTTGAAATCCACACATTTAAATGTGGAATAAAAAATAAAACAGGGTAGTATGAGAAATATCACGGTCAGGTTCATGTGATTGCCACATGTTATTCGTTTTTACCACTTGCGTTTCCTAATCCTTGGCTTCCTCAAACTGTCCTAGTTTCTGCCTAGGCAGTGAATATACTTTCCGGTCACTTTCTCCCTGCTGGATGAAGCAATGCCACGCATAGGACTACTGATTCCCCTTTTACTATTATTAGTGAATGTTCATCTACAAATGCTGACAAACTACAACTGTTGTTTTCAGTTCATTATGTATACCCTAACAATGAGTATACATATTTTAATTGATATATGAAGTAATTACCATAATATCAATATACCCTTTACTTTTCTGACCAATTCTGACCATTTTCTAGATAAAGTTAAGCACTTTGCAAAATGTGTTATAAGTGTACAATAATGAATGGCTAGATAGGAATCATACAGGAATCATTATATGCATCATTGTGTCTTCAGCGTTCCAATTACAGTTCCCATTTTGCCTAATGGGACAGAAATCCAAAATTAAAACAGAAAACCTTATAAATTAATGTGTTCTCATCACTGAGACAACGTTTTTGCAAATGTGTTTTACGACACAACTGCGCACAAACGAAGTTTCTCTACAAGTTGTCTATGGCTTGTCACTGACACCATGAAACCTGACGATAAATGATCTTGAACTGCTTGTTTATGCATCCTGGTGTTTAGCTTCTAGGACAAAGTGTCATATTTCCTCTGAGGAGGTCCTGAGATCTCTGTTAATCTCCACTTGGTCCCTAGGCGGTCCATAATACTAACATCATAATGTAAACAGCCTGTCAAGCCCTCTAGATATGACTGAGATTTTTTCCTCAGTTGAGACATGTAGGACATGTGTGTAACTACATTTAATCAGAAAAAAGAGTAGCAAAGCCACATAAAATACAGTATAATAACTAATAACTCTGTAGACTTGCAGTATAGTCCGTAGACATACAGTATAATAACTCCGTAGCCATACAGTATAATATATCAGACTTACAGTAGAGTCAATAGACCTGTAATACCTGTAGAGATTTGATAACAACCGTTAGCTTGTTAACAATTATTCTGCCGTCTCGTGTACACGTTAGCATAGCAACGTGTCAGTAAACTTGATACTGCTGAGTTATCTGACGCCATCAACTGTGTGTGTGTGTGAACCTTGGTGTTGTTACATTCATATGTGATAGCGCAAGGTGTCGTTAACAGTGTGTGAATGTTGTTGCCTCTTGCTGTGAGAGGTGAAGCTGAAAGGGAAGGCAGAATCCTGCCTGCAATAGAAAAGTGAAAGAAGAAAACATGGGTGGCCTTTTCTTTGGTTCATTACTAGTGCATTTCCTCCCAAGTTAACCGTGTGCCTCTTGTGCACACGCTCTTCTGCCACCCGAGTGAAGGGTTTTGTATGTTTTACTAGAAATGCTTACGGCTTTCACTATTAATGAATTCTACATTAACTCAAACTAATGTACTAAATTATGTACTAAACAAATAAAATGTTGTGTTGCGTGTCAGACTCACACATTTTCTAACACCTGTAACACCTGCATTTGACCAAATAGCAAAACAAAAACACTTTCACACAGATTGATGGTTAGATATTCTTTCCCCATTAAATCTTCATATTGTTAAATATGAATGTTTTGAATTGGCTATATCTGCTAAATGTGTCAGTTGCTAATACATATGTATTGATGACCTACTATTAAAACTGATAATAATAATAATAATGCTCTAATGTAAGTAATGTGCTTCTACTGGGATATCCTCTCTACTCCTAGTCCTGCATCGCGTCGCACCCCCCCACTACTTTTCGTGCCGACCAACCCGTTCTTTGAAGCCTCGGAATCGGAATACGAAGAGCAATTATCGGGAAAGAAACGCCGTGCCCCTCTGCCGCCTAGCAACCAAGAATTTCCTCATGACAAACCCTGCGACCCGTCAGCGGCTGTCCCCACAGTCCCCTCCGTTTCCCCTCTGGGGGGAGTCAAGACAAACCTTCATCTGGATGAGTGCTCTGATGACGAGAAGGACAGCCCGCCTGCTGCTTGCACAGCTCCTCAACCTTCTAAACAGCATGGACCCCAAATTGAACAGATTGCATCCAAAGAAAGATCAATTCAAAGGGTCCATGCGAATAAAACCTGTGATGCACCACAGCCATCCAAAAAGACAAAAGGTCCAGCTCCAGCTAAACCGAACCCAAACAGAACCAGGGTATCGGCGCAAATCGATGACGGCAGGCCAGAACATGCTCAGAGAACAGCCTTGTCCTTTAAAGATAACTGGAAGGACTCCAACATACCATCTGGTCCTCACACAGTGACAGAACAAAGACCCAGCACGTATGGAACAAACCCCTTTGACGAGGATGAAGACGACGACGACGCTGGAATTCACCCAGCAGACCAAGAGGAGTTAACACCTGGTACCGTTCTGTCCCCCAACGTCCTCTGCCATGATCATCAGTCCTAAACATTTGAGTGGCGGCGAGGCCCAGACTCCTGTCGACGCCGATGAAAGTTCTTCATCCAAAATGAGATCGCTGAAGACGGTCCGAGCTCCACCGCCCCCAGAGGACAAAGGAAGCAGGCCCCGTGAAACCGAGCAGGAACGTGTATTCAGACACCCAAGACACGGTCTCATCTAGTGCGAGACCCGTCGGCCTGCCTCCAACCGGAGACACCAGCGAGACGCGACCCACCGTGCAGCCTCGGAGAACAGAGGCTACTGCAGAGCAGGAAGGTAGGGTGGAGACGGCCACCCGGCCTGCTTCAGTCAGGCTGGAGACAGGCGCTGGGCCTGCTTCACCCTCACAAAGGTGAGATTTCAACACCTCCAATAGCAGTAGCCTCTCCCACCACACAGGTGTAGATCGGAGTCCACCCTAGAAGCCTGCCGTTAGTTCTCAATGTAATCGATGTACGATAGACGGAGGAAAAGTACTCATTTTGTGAACTAGTTTTTAACTAGTAGTTGGGTGTGTCTGTCTAAGGTGCCTGGTGTCTTCGACCATTTAATATGGTTAGTGTCATGAGATGAAAGGTTGATGAATCAGCACAGTACACTATTCTAATCAAGCGCACCAGCCTTTGTTTTCCCTGAAGAGAGTGCTTGATAAGTGGCATGGGGTGCGTTAGATTGGTACTGCAACTGAAGCCTACAAGGTCTGGTCGCCCACTACAACACTATTTGCTTTGGTATTACAAGAAAAACAACTTTATGAGCACATTTGTCCATGATATAATCTATTTTCTTGCTTGAACTTGTAATCAAATAACACTCGATAGAAAAGATGAGCTATTTGATGCAACGTAATCTTTTAGTGGAGGAAGAACCTTGGGTTGTGTTTTTTGACCCTTTAGATTCACATGGTCACACACACACACACACACACACACACACACACACACACACACACACACACACACACACACACACACACACACACACACACACACACACACACACACACACACACACACACACACACACACACACACACACACACACAGAGAGAGAGCTCAGATGTGTCCATGTCGTTACAGAAGTCTTCCAGTAAAGCCTCTCAGAGCGTCGGAGCAGCAGTCTGCCATCTCATCCGTCTCCACCTGGACCGGTAACCCCCCGTCTGAGATCCACCGGGCCGGTCGGGACGCTGTGGAGGTGAGCCCAGGGAGTGTGTTGACCATGTGGTGGTTAATGATAATGCAGGTGCATAGTTAAGAAGATGAATCATACATGCATCCCATGGTATACCCCTGTAAGGGTTTCATACCGTGAGGCGAGTGCAGGATTAGATAATATAAGTAGATCTACTTATATAGATATATAAGTAGATCTACTTAAATAGATATACAAGTAGATCTACTTAAATAGATATACAAGTAGATCTACTTAAATAGATATATAAGTAGATCTACTTATATAGATATATAAGTATCCAAGTAAATCCCACAAGCAGTTGGCTGTTAATGTTATTCATATTTTCAGTGTAGATGTAGGTAACTTGGAGTGTGTTGTGCTTATTGTTAACGTCTGGTTTCTAGGTGAAGGAGGATGAGGCCAGGGGTCCGTTCTCTCAGCTCACTCGAGGAGAACTCCTCCTGCTCCTGCAGAAACTTCAGAGCCAGCTGACGCAGAGAGACCATAAGATATCGGAGCTGGAGCAGTACATCGACAACCTGCTGGTGCGGATCATGGAGGAGGAGCCCAGTATCCTGATGTCTATGAACGCTCTGAAGCACTAATTTAAGAGATGTCTGACAGTTGACCGTGTCTAAACACGGTACATGATACCATCTGTTACAGTTTGTCTAATCATGACGTCATGATACCATCTGATACAGTTGATGTCTAATCATGACGTCATGAAATCTGCACTCCGAACGTCATCAGATTACACCTTGATGATCAAACCATACAATGTTGATTTGTAGCCTACATTGTCTTACAAGAAAAACTATTTCCACCGATACGAATGAGAAATTCACTTGAAATCAAGCAATGTATAGAAATACCATTGACTCTTAATATAAACAAAATGTATGCTGTGTATTATAAGCGATTTTTTTGTAAACAAATCTAATAAATAAGGCTTCATAAATAGGCTGTCGATTGACCATTGGTTATTTTTGTATATGCCATGGAATTGGCCCATATACCACATTTCCGTTTACTGTATTTTGGTGTAAAAATGTATATACACAAATAAAGAAATGCATTAAATAACAGTGTTCCTCTGGTAATAATCACGTGCGTAATGCACAATATATAATATCTGAACTTATGAACACTGAACTTAATGCAGTGGACTGCGATGGGGGGACTAAAACATTTACTGATGTGTCTGGTTCTGCCTGGTTGTACAAGACCTTGGAGATGGAGGTGTTTGATTTAAATATGCAGAATATAGGATAAAGACCTGGGAGGGTGTGGCAGGAAGAGAAGAGAGGGTGGTCTTGTTTTTCATGATTATGTTGATCTTCAAGTGGACCCATCGACTGGGACGGTTGGAGGATGGAGGACAGATGTGGTTACAATGAGACTTGGTTGAAAATCACTATCTTAGACTTTGGGATTTCTTCCATTTCGTTTTTTGTTAGGCCTACAAGAGAACCGCAAACTGTTTGTCCAGTCAGGTTCCTGTGCCCCACTGGGCTGTGCTCTAGTGTATGACATGTGGTTGATGTAATTTCTAAATAAACCTGTGGATGGCAGTATCAGCCTTGACGCATCTTACTCTCGAAAACAGTACAAGAAGAAGAAGAAAACCGGATTCTTATTTGGCTTTACAGCTGTCCAGTGGGTCTGCGTCTACATCACTGACGTTAATTGGACGTCAGAGGAGACTTCCAGTCGGCGTTTTCATCAACACTTTGCATGAACAACTTTGAAGTAGTTAGTAGTTAGAAGTTGGTAGTAAGTGAGATATGTCCCGCGCAGGTCGGACGTGTCCACAGTGCGGCTCGTCAAGTGTCGTGGAGGATGAGCTCTACTCAGAGTCTCAGCTTGTCTGCCAGGAGTGTGGATTTGTTGTATCCGATGGAAGTCTCGTCACGGACACACGCGAGGGCACAGCAGGTATCCTACTGTTTGTAAACACACGAACACATGGACGTTGAATGTACCTGTTATTTAGTTAGTATTAGGAGTTCATCTTTTACTAGAAAAGACAATGAACTTGTTTGTGGCGCTGATCATAAATAGAAAGTAAAATATATAAATGAAAACCAGTGAATAGAAATGAAAACCTTCCTGTTATAGTGATGTAGAACATCACAATGTTTTTTTTTTTAATATCTTTTTATTTTCTTTCATCCAAGCTTATAGTTTAAATGTTTTTACTTTGTATATAACTTTCCTTTTAGATGTCCGGTACAGTCACAGCACAGCTGTGTCCAAAGTGCCCTGCAGAAACCAGATAAAGGGTAAGAGTATTACATTTGGCCTAATACAAGCCTTGTTTTATGGTATCATGTTAAGTAGGCCTACATGTTTATTATATTATTCCGGGATTAGCATGTTTGGTAGGCATATATATATGTATATATGTTTGGTTGTACATTGACATATTATTATATTCAATGATAATGTAACATGATCAAATGTTGCCATCATTACGGCAGGATTGCAGCGTGTGCGTGCGTTGTGCCGCATCCTAAGGCTCAACTATGAGGTGGAGGAACTAGCGGAGGTGTACTACAGGAAGGCCTACAGCCATGCCCGCTTCATCCGCGTCAGCCTTCAGAAGAAGGAGGCGCTGGTGGGCTGCTGCGTGCTGGTAAGCTGCAGGCTGCGCAACTGGCCCATCACTCTTGGGACCATCAGCGGCCTGCTGGAGACGGACCCCACGCTGGTGGGAGGGGTCTACCAGGAACTGGAGAACATCCTGGACGTGGAGATCCCCAAGACCAGCATCACACAAGTGCTGGAGGCCCACTCTCGGGAGTGAGTACGCTGCGCTCGACCAATCATAGCATATATAGGATGGATCATATCATAGATCTAATCTACAATATCATAGATATGATCTATCATTGAACATGACAAATAAACAGTAGGGTTATGTTTAGTTATATGCAGATGATTAGTTGTATGATGATTTATAATTTATCTTGATCTTGTCAATCCCAACTAAAGAAATGCAAATTGGATGAACCATTATTTCATCCATGGGTCATCCAGAAATTCAATAAATATGACTGCCTATTTTGTTTACCGATAGGCATTAACCCAGTCCCAGGGTGAGCTTGGCATCAGTACATACCGGGACAACTTGACACATTCCATTTCACATATGAGCTTAGAAATGGTTGCAGGCCATTGTAAATATAAGTCATTTAAAATGATATACATTTACAAATAGTAGTTCCGTAAGTACTAGGCAAATATTTCCACTTCCTCCCCCTATGATGGACCGATCTATGATTCTACTATTTTGGATCCATATTGTTAAATAATGGTTCTGGTTTGTAAATATAAAAGCTGCCCGTTTTCTGGTGCTCACTCTTTAACTTAATTCGTCCAGATACAAACTCAGCAGCACTCATGTCTCCAAGGAGCTGGCCGAGAGCTCCGAGGACCTGGCCAAGCGTTCGGTGGCGCTGGTGGAGCTGGCGGCGGACACCTGGATCGTCACGGGCCGACACCCCGTCCCCATCATGATGGCCTCCATCTTCCTCAGCTGGCAGTCGCTGAAGCCCACCAAGACCCGCCTCGGGTACTCCCTGAACAAGTTCTGCCGGCTGTCAAAGATGCCCTTCAACAAGACGGCGATGCAGCGCGTGGGAGAGATGAAGGAGGTGCTGTGTAAGCTGGGCCAGGAGATCCCCTGGCTGAGCGTCGGGGGGGGCGCGTCGCCAGATGATGTGATGCTCCATGTAGAGGATATCCTGCAGCACCGCCACGCCCTGCTGAGGGGTGCCCTGCGGACCCACGAGGAGAGCTTGAGGGCCCAAGAGGAGAGCTTGGGGCCCCAAGAGGATAGCCTTGGGGCCCAGGAGGAGAGCCTGGGCCCCCAAGAGGAGAGCCTTGGGGCCCAAAAGGAGAGCCCCGGCCCCCAGGAGGAGAGCCCCGGCCCCCAGGAGGAGAGACTTGGGGCCCAAGATGAGAGCCTGGGCCCCCAGGAGGAGAGCCTTGGGGCCCAGGAGGAGAGCCTTGGGGCCCAGGAGGAGAGACTTGGGGCCCAGGAGGAGAGCTCCGGCCCCCAGGAGGAGAGCCCGGGGACCCAAGAGGAGAGACTGGGGGCCCAAGAGAAGAGCCTAGGGACTCAAGAGGAGAGACTGGGGACCCACACAGAGACCCTGGGGACCGGGGTCCAGCCCAGCACCGAAGACCCCCGACTGCGAGCCCCCAGCCAGGCGCCCGACATGATGGAACAACCGCCAGAGCCATGCGCACTGAAAGCGGTAAATGGAGATCCAGAGGAAGGAGGCGGGGAAACGCACGGTATCCATGAGCAACGCCCAGCGGTCCACTGGGGCAAGAGGATACTGTTCGTGCCGCCGTGCGTACGGCATGCCAAGATCCGGAGGGCGGGGACGGCGGAGCGAGCCGACGTGAACGGAGATGAGGAGATCTCAGACAGCGAGATCGATTCGTACATACGCAGCCCTCAGGAAGTGAGGGACTACCTGCAGACGCAACACCTTCTACTCTCCGCCTCTGAAGATGGACAATCCAGAAGAGTGAAAGATGTTTTTGGAAATGTGGTTTAGTGCACTTTAATTTGATTATTTTACATACCTACGGTGATAGGAAACTACTTTATATATATGTGTTGCTTTGTTTGAATTGTGCGCAATTGCCACTAAAGTGAGTTTTTCCGTATTTGACAATTACCTTTAAAATAAATAACGTTCATAGGGTTTTTTCTTTTTTCATTTGATGGTACTACAAAGATTTCAATGTGTATCCAATGTTTGAGCAGCGGCTTGTGGTTTGAGCAGCATCTTGAACCAAACATTGCTGTGACGTTTACATTTTGTAGCCCAGGGAGATTACAAACAGGTGACCAGAAGGGTGCTGGTAGCCTTGCTGTACTGAGAACAGTTCAACAAGATGAACATTGACCACTCATTCGTCAATATCCATGGGTGGAGACTGGCCCAGTACATGGGTGGTGGAGCCGTGGGTGGTGAGTCCATGGGTGGTGCAGGACCCAGTCCATAAAACAAGTGAGGTCACGGCCAGTAATAATAAATACACATTCTGGAGTGGAACGCTTTAATAGGATATTCTGAAATAGCGTATGATTTCATTTGTTTTGTACTAAATAACATTTTTAACCTCATTGATATTTTAACAGTAGAATAACTGAGCGCAGATTCATGTCAAGGATACGTTCAAAATGAAAAACATTTCAAGGATGTAGAAATTAATAATTGGCAATAATGAATCACTGAAAGGCCTATGCCTGATTGTCTGATATAGTAGCACCTGATCAAGTTTGAATATTCAAAACTTTAAGATAAGCATATTGTATTGTTTTTACATTTTCTGAAATGATAACGATTATCCGGATGTTAACGAGTAGTGCAGCCGCAAGCTAAATGTATTTAAGTATTTTATCAAGTTAATCACTAATCTGTTTCGTATGCAGATTGAGTCTGGCATTGTCGTAATACTAAAAGTTATTTAATCATCCAGGGTACAGTACCAGGCAGTGGCACTGCGTTGCTAGACTTTGGACTGAAAAGGTCATTCTTAACTGACCATTCCGCTTCACAAGTCTCACGAGATATTAGGCAAGACTCACAGGCTTGAAAGCAGCTGTAGCTCCCCCTCGTGGACAAACGTGGAACACACATTTGGGCTGATGGTGTACATGATCTATGAGGCTTCCTCCTTCAATAGATTAGACCGTACTTTGCTGGGCTCCTAATCAAGCTAGTATTTTATTAGGTAATTGGATCAGACGAGTCTTAGCTAACTGAACTATATGAGAAAAAAATGTCTCCAATAGATAAACACAAAAGGTGTCAAATGTCACTTTTTTATTAGCAGATATTACAGTGAAAAGGTATCTTGTGTATAGGTGAAATGCCAGGGGCCATGGATAAACACGGTGTAAAATAATTGAATTTGCGAGTAACCAAACAACATGGCTGACTCCGGCTTCTACTTGTCTTCTCCACATAACTCCAGCAGGATCTTACGGTAGTCCCCGGACGTGTCGCCCTGCAAAAATCAAACAACATCCCAAGCGAAGCTTTTAAAAAAGCAAAGCACCAGCAGCATAGTACCAATGACATCGTCTCACATCAGCTCCTGATTAGTTAAGCAAATAGCGTTCTTTTTGTTAAGATTCTAGACCATAGACAAACGTGTGTTGAGATAATAAAGAATGTTTAAAGTGCTCTTAAAATTATCCCTTTCACACACACTTTGTGTTGACAATCACCAAGAAGAGCTTAACTGGCACTTAATTACAGACAGACAGATGGATATAAGACTGATAGACAGTTTGTCACCTTAATAAAGGAGTAGAGGGTCTTCCCATACATCTTGAAGAACTCCACCTTGATGTCCAACATGTCGATCTCAGCTCGTGCCACCATGGTCCTGATGAGGATGCTGTCTGTGGTTCCCAAGCCCTGGGATGAAGAGGGCGTTAAAAACTGGCACTTCAACTCACTACCAAGAAGAACACTCTCAACACACGTGTTTATGTCCCATGCTCTGTATGGATAACTGTCTTGGACCCATGATTACAAGTATAGAACACATTGTGTGTGTGCTCTCTCCCTCCCTCTCCCCCCCCCCTCTCTCGCCCCCTCTCTCTCCCTCCTCCATTTTCCTAGGTCCAGCCCCATCTGAAATAAAACAATCGAATTCCAAGAAAACTAATCCAGCCTGGACTATATCTCAGTGAATTCAGATGGGCTAGGGTTAGGTGATTCCAGAGGAAATGTTATATATATATATATACACACGTATACACAAAAAGACAGATATACACACACACTACACACATTATTACATAGTGAATTCAGAGATTGAAGTCCTACTTTCATTGATTTGTACAATCGCTCAGCGAAGAACCCTGGCTTGTTCCTCAGACATTTCACTGCAACATAAAAAACACAAAAAACTCTTGAACCTCAACACAATACATAACAAAACAACAATCAATCTTCACATTATTTTAACATTGCAATCATCTTGCTAAAATCCACCGTCCATTTCAATAGACAGCTATGTCAAGCCCTGCAATGTTGCATGAAATTCCCCATACACTGCAACACTATTCTATTCCAGATCATAGGAGATGTTGAGGATTGTATTAATTGGATTGGTGAGATTTAGAAGTCTCAAACGGAGGAATGTTGAGGACTGTATTAATCTTTAAACAGTTAGATATGGTTTCACCTTATGCTGTTTTCCCCCTCCCTGCCAGAGCCCTGTCTCTGACCCCCACTGTTAGTTGACAACACCTTTTCCCTGCCCTCACGCCCCTCCCTGCCAGATCCCTTTCTCTGAACCCCAATTTGAGTAGATCAAACTATTTATGTGTATTTACCTTCATCCTGTTCTCATCCTCCTCCCTGCCTGACGTCTGTCTCTAACCCCCTTTTGTTCTTAAAGCAATTGATCAACGGAGCAACCGAGGGGTTGGTATTAGCATCAAATGGCCCTTCTTTTGTCCTACAGCCCAAAAACAGATCCCCTTCAAGTCAATAGGTCGGGGGCTCATCTGGCCCAGGTATCACACCCCACCAAGTCTTTAGCCTAGACAGAGTGTAGGCGGTTTGTGATTGGCTTGTTTGAATAATAGTAACCCAATAGGAATCTGTGGGTTACACCTTTTTGGTAATGGTAATGGAGGATTACCATTACCATACCACCATTTTGGTAACAGGTAATGATTGGAGGTAACTGAGAGCCCCGCCCTTGTCATGTGCTTTAAGATACTGTGTTTTGTGATAAATGAAGAACTTCAATGGGAGAAGAATGGGAAAAGAATAATGGGAGAGCACACAGGATTGTACGTGCAGAATTTAGCAGAGAAAGTTGTGACCACGGAAGGACTCTGGTGGTTGTTTTGGGCATCCTGCGTGAGCCCACGAATAAAGTGTTGAACGTGAAGTATTGACTTCTACAAAGATATACCAACACGTTTAACTTTAAAACAGCATAACAGACCTATTGCCAAGAAGACCTCCTCCAGACTCCCAGACATCTCGCGTTTGATGCTGTCCTCGATGTCCCGTCCAGAGATCTTCTTGTACTCCTCAAACACTGCAACCACCAGCGGAATGTTTTCAATGTTTGTTGACATGGTTTGGGATTATTTTTATACAAGGGTTAGTTCATACAAGGTTTCTTTCATATATGGTTATTTTAATCAAGGGTTAGTTTATATACGGGTTAGTTTATACATGGGCTATTTTATACATGGGTTATTTTATAAATGGGGTTGTTTTATATAAGTGTTATTTATATAAAGGTCATTTAATATAAGGGTTATTTTATATTATACCTTTTAGCAGGTGATTCCGATTCCTGGCACAGAGCACAGTGAGGAACTTCACTTCATCGGTTCCCCAGCGAGCCTCTCCTGCCTCATATATATCCTAACAGGACACCAGGGACATGAGTGTCTTTCACAACAACGCACAACAAAAGGATATTAAGAGTCTCGGTGGATAATCTACCTTAGCATCCTGGGCAGCCAGCGCCTGGTCCACAGCACTGCTCTCGTCCCGTCCAGCCTGCCCATCAGATCACACCAGCAATGTTATCACTAACACCCAATACATTAACTTGACATCAATTAAATCCTGCTAAACCTTTTTTAGCCTAAAAAGCCTTTCCCCAAAAATGTTTTTAGAGTCTGGATAATCTCTACAACAATTCAATGGGCCATCGCCACATGTTAATCCTAAAATAAATCCCACGAGGTGTTTGGCTTGCATTTGCCAACAAAGAGAGTTTAAAAAAAGTACGGCGTGGTGTGACACTTTACCGACCTAAAACATTATTTTATAAAAAAATAAGCATTTTATTTTGTGGGGTGAATATTGTATTTTATTTGAATGAAATTGTTTTTTTTAAGGAATTGCACAACATGGAGTTATATTTAATGTAGACTACATTTATACACAATGGCACTAACACTTGGTATCACGTTATGTTCACTCACCGTTAGCAAGGACACCAGAACTCTCTGGAACATTCCAGAAGTGTCTCCACAAACATCATCTTCAAGGCTATTATCATATTCTAGAAACAAGTTAAACACAAAAAACAAAGTCAAATGTTTGTCCTTTACAATCACAGGACATAAAAATAGTCTGCAAAGGGTTAGAGACCTCTTAGTATAATGAATAATTTATATCGCAGTTTGCTTTCAAACTGTATTTCTCTGTCTCATGCTAAACAAAGGCAAGGAGACTGATGCATAATAGCCGATGTCAGATGTCAGATATATTTACACACAATGCCTAGTTGGGAAGGGTCTTTTACATCATGAAATTATATTTTCATGATGGAAAATGTATTTCATTACAAATTGCTGTATAAATTACGAGGGATTAATCATCAACATCATCATCCTACACAAGCCATGTGCACCAATAGGCATTTGACACATAGCGATTGTTCATGTTAAACAATAATTACAAAAAGACATTCACCTTTCTTGTAGACCACATTGATAGCTTTGATTTCCTCAGTCGTCCTTGACGCTAGAATATCAATGAGAGCGGCCTCTTCAGTTCCGGCCCCCTAGGATCAGGCATATGGTATTATAGATTATTATGGGATACATCAACCTTTAATTCACCTGGATAAAACCAACGCGGAACAAACCATTAACAATGCTGGACAAGAGAAATGGAAATACAATAAAATGCCTTTACAAAGCTGTTAAAAAAACAGTAAACTAAATACAATTGATGATAGAAATCATATGGACAACCTAAAAAGGGAATATAATCATTACAATCTATTACAGAACAAAGTTTGATTTATATTGGCTGAGTGGCAATAACTTTATTTTCCACCTATTAAGTCAGCTTTCCCATAGTCTGTTCCGATAGACCCTTTCACAGAGTAATCATCGTAGGACAAACCCAGGTGGGTAGACTAAACCTAGTGAAGATATCACAAATTGACCATGGACCATGTGCCCTGGTACACAAGGCCCGTAATTAGTGTTATGAGCGACCCCTGGGTTTGTCCTACACGTCTGTGAGAAGGGTCTAATGGTTGGACAGTAGAATATCATTGAGACCTTCATTGAGCTCCTCAGTTCATAGGCATCGTAGACGGGCGCCAGCATCAGAAGACCCATGACCACCTTCTGGAAGTTCCCGCTCAGCTCAGAGTCCAAGTCATCAGCTAGGTTCTAACAAGGGAGCACAGCGACTGGCCAATAAATAACACACTAAAAGCTCTGTTCATGTTTTTCTTCATATCAAGAAATGTCGGCCAAATCTTGTCAATATTGCAGTTCTTATTCAGAATACTCGGTTTTCAGGGTAAACAAAGAAGACAATCTAACATTGTAGGTCTAAGACTTAAAGTTAATTATACCTATGGTAAGTGCTTAAACTTTGTTAGAGGGAGTAAAGCAACTTACTTACATGAATGAAGTACTACTAAATCAATACTAAGTACAAAATTCTGAATTATTCTGCACATGTAACATTCCTAAAGGTGCGAATCATGTCTATTTGGTGTGTACATATAACAAAACTATCATTCGTGTTGTGTTTCCCAAAGGCCGTGTTCTGAAAGGAGAAGCGGTAGAACCACTTCATGACTGCAGCTTGGAGACTGTTGACTGTGACTCACTCTTTCTATCCACGAGGATTTTCACTTGAAATCTTTTCCCTCTCTGTTGCTTCCTCATTCACTCCTTGGACATTTTAAATAACGCCTTTGACAAACGCCAGTGTGTATCTTTCCAGCTCTGAGTAAACAACATTCACTTCTCTGTTTTGTTAGTGTATCGAACCAGATGACCATCACACACCCTAGGAACTATTATTTCCTACCGTTACTCAATCCAAAGTTGTCCTTTAAAAAGACAACCTTTGTCCTTGTCTCTGTCTCTAGTATGTGTTTTCTTTCACATTAATGGTTAACTTCTATCCCACATTTGTATCTACAACACAGAGCCACACCCATTGTCTGCCTTTCTTAAAAGAGTATTAACTCTTTACTTTTCAACGGTTCTGTTCTGTTTTCTGCTGTGGGCAGGGCTTCACAGTTACACGTGGCTATATAATGAGAAGTCAAACCCCTCACCTTCCCCACTTGCTGTTTGTAGCCTTCTTTGATACGCTGCCTCTGGGCGATTGTACGGCGGGCTAGGACCTCGATGATAGCTGCCTCATCAGTGCCTGCACATTAAAATATAGATAAAGACATAAACATAAACATACACACACACACACACACACACACACACACACACACACACACATACTTACTGACAGACTGTGTGTGTAACTGTTTTGAATATCAGTCCAAATGAGAGTCAGAACAACCTTTCCCTCCCACTCTCAACTGCAGCAACAATGAACCCATTCAGTAAAAATCAAAATCAAACCAAAACTTTTAAAGACACAATTTAACTTCCTATGCAGACTGCAGTTCTCTTCCTTGCAGTGTCAACAAAAACCAGAAACCCAACGTCTGCATGGTCGGCTGCATTCTGGAACAATCCTACCACCGGTCAAACGTTCCATCGGACTGGCCCGTTTTCTAGCCTTCATGCACACAGATTGTAGTTAAGCAGAACTGTATACACCCGTATCCTAGCTACTAAACTTGGTTGGTTCTGTGTTCACCACAGCCATAAGCAGCACTGTGTCTGTGGTTTGCCCATTTTTACTGGCCTAGTGGGAAGCTTCTTGGTCTTGTAGCTGGCTACTGTAGCTACATCAAGCTAACCTGCTGTCTGGAACGGTTGTGACTCCTCCTTGTAATCCAGCTGCCTGCCTTCAGTTGTCCATACACTCAATGATTTCACCAGGACCATCAATCATATCCAGAGCCTTGTAAAAACTGGTGAGATGAAGCTCTTACTTTAAAATAGGGAGTGCTGATGAAAGGCATTGATAGGCATCTAGCTAACTCTGAGACAGTCAATGGCTGTCCATCGTCCCTGTGAAATAAATAAATAACATTGAATATCACAAAAAAATATCAAATTCCCTTTGAATCTTTATCATAATACAGGGTTTAGGGTTAGTCCTCTATCGTTTTCCCACCATCTGTTTCATTCTCATATTTAAGGGTTACGGTTAGTTATTATATTCTTTCCCATTGTGTGTATTCCATTCTCAAATTAAGGGTCAGGGTTAGTTCTTAAATTGTTTCCCATCATTCCACTCTCAAATTTAAGCTCTCATTTAGGCTCCGATTATAATCCTCCTGAAAAGATGAGGTTGCAGAGATTAGAAGAGAAAGGTGATGAGAAAATGCCTAAAATGAGCTACAAGGACAAAACAATAATTATTTATCTTCAGGAAACAACAACAACTGAGCTGAGACTGATTCCTGAGTGTCTCTTACCGGTCCCCTTCATGGCTCCTCGGAGTCTCTGGATATCGTCCTCCACTTTAAAGCCAGCAGCCTCGGTCACTACCCCACGCTGACCAATCTGTTACCAACACCACACTGGTCAGTCTTCAGGCTACTGAGTTGGATAGCCTACTTAGTACTTTTATGGTGACGATATAACTCACTTTCATCTCACAAATGTTTGCAATATTTTCAGTCTTTACTCATGTTAACTTTCGTGGACTATGATGTGTGCACATTAAGTAGTAACTTTTACTTTTAAATGCTGTTCTATTCTTTGAAATGAGCTTCACTAAAATTTGTCATAAGGTTTTGACAGTTGTGATTGGGCAGTTTTACGACGAATGCATGAAGCCATATGCAAACCTAATTTCAAATTCTAAGTCCAAACACCGGTTACTACATGCCATTTCCTTACTTTCATACTCTTTCCCAGACGCCTGTGGTTTCTACTTACCGCTGCCATTGTAATAAAAGCTGATGTAGAGTTCACAACTTGAGAGGGATTCTGCAAATAAAGCAAAAGGCAACTTAATCAAATGTGTGTTCCAGTGTAATAACACTCTGGCTTGGCTGCTGACCTAGTTAAAGCAGGGTGCTCTCTCATTAGACAGAAGATAGTATGCCTCCAAAACAAGAAGTCTCAAACGCAGGATCGGGTTATGGAGCCTGGGTAATATCTTACGTTTCACGTTTTGCTATTGTTAACCCCAAGCAATAATTAATGCCATCCTCTTCGGGAAGGGCTTTCCTCAGTAATGAGCCCTTTGTTGGAAAGCCTTGAAGTTATTTAAGTGGAAAGACAACCGTCGAGGGTTTGTAGAGCAACAGCTGCACCCATTGGAGTGAAGAGACCTGCTTATTGGTCTATCTTAACAGATTCAGTCGAGAATAATTATAAACACATATTTATAGACTGCAACATGTAGACAAGCCAGTAGATGCAACATTGTATGGCTAGAGTTGTGCAAATCAAATTTGGATATCACATGCCCTTTGCCATTACTGAATGCATACACTAACTGTTTTAGGTTTAATGAACAGTAAAAGGTGTATTTTCAACCTAGGAAGAAGGCTGGTCATCGATGTTTGGTATGGCAATATAATTTAGAGGGATTATACACAGGTTTTCTTCTGATGCTTAGTTAAACAGTGGCGGAAACCAAATGTAAAATGATTATTCGGAATTAAAATATGACATAGGTTACATATCATAGCATCCTCGTTGCCTTTATAAAGCTGAATATTTGTAATAAATAGCACCTTCCATTCAATAAGGAAATTCATATGGCACTGAATTTTGTTGATTTCAATACAATAATAAATGAGCAAAGGATCAACCATGGATCGAAAACAAATCAACTTGGTATTTTGTCATTTTCCATTTTTTTCCATTGTGCTGATCGTTGACTGCTCATGTTTGCAAAGTAGGGTTAGGGTTCGACTGAGACACAAGTCTAACCCTAACCCTAACCTCATCAAACAACCACATTAGACAACAAAAATCCCATATCTTCCAAAAAAAGGTCCATCGTTTTTTTAACTTTATCAAGAACGATTGAAAGAAGAGAATCAGACAACTGGACACTGACTAAGTTATTGCGGAACTTCAACACTTGGACACGCCCTTAATACTATGTTGTATGTAATATGTTGTAATAACTCCGTTTATACATCGATTGAACTGTTTTGAGAAAACATATAGAAAGATGATGATTCCCAAACGATAATAGATTACCTTTTCAGAAGACAGAAGACAGTCGGACGAAACGTTAGAGGGTTGACAACTGGACGAGTGAGATCCAGGAAACCAATTATATAACCTTTCATTCTTAGGTCCCGCCCCTTGCTCAGGGATCTGCCATCTCGAAACGCACGCACAAACACACTCGTGCACATACGTTCACACGCACACGAACGAAATACACTCTGGCTTTTACAACGAATGACAGAAGGGGCTGCAGCTTCTCGTTGAACTACAACACCCATAATCCCTTTCTAACATTAGCAGCCAAAGCTAGGATGCTGCGATATTGCTGGTAGCCAAAGACTGCTGGGGTTGCAGAGCTGACTAGAAATCTCTTTCTGCTATTTAGAAGATGTCAGTAGCTCCTATTGAAATAAAACTAGACTGCAGTTTAATGTCGATTTCATCCGGAATTATTTAACCAACCAATCAACCAACCAGTTTTCGCAAATACGTTGCATTACGAAAAAAATACAGTTTTGGTGGTAAATAGAAACAATGAATTAAACCCCTGAGTAGTTATAAGGCTACCCAAATATATTCTTGAAATAACTGTTAACTGACGATGGGAAATAATTTGCGACGTCTTTCAAATTGCACCACGAACACAAGGCACTCGAAGAAATGATGTTCCGAGGATAACCTGGATAACCTACACGAAATGCCCTAGCCGTCAGTAGCTAGCGCGGAGCTAGCCGTCAGTAGCAAGCGCAGAGCAAGCCTGCTGATGCTCATGAGATGGAGAAGGAGCTAACGTTGATAAAGAACCAAGTCTACCAGGGATCACTGCTTGACTAAAGGTGAACTTCAGTTATATAACCACCGGTCTGTTGCTCGTTTACCACAACACTGGTCAGGCAGATGGACTTTTCTCCTGATACATGTTTGGGTTGCCTGAACAACATATGTGAAGATACGACAACACAAACACTACACGTTTTGAATCGAACTGGAGACGTGAAGCTTCGGGTTTGTTAAATTATCCATCCATCGGGACTCGGGACTAAATATTGGGGGGATATATCCCAAGCTGGAAGAACTGCATCTGTGCAATTTTAAAACCATAATATCTGCTATCAATCGACATCATGAGGAAGTTCTTCGATTCTCGTCGGGAGTTGGTCAGTTCTGGACCTGGTTCTGGAGGTGCTGGTGGGGGCAGTGGTTCCAGCCATGCAGGTGGAAATTTCATTGGACGAGCCTTTACAATCGGACGGCACCAAGTTACCGTTGAAGAGATCATTGCAGAAGGTAAGAGGGATGAGATCATGTGTGTTATTAAGATGTGTTGCCTATTAAGTGGATTCTTCAGGCAAAGAGAACATTGACTACTCTGAACATTGACTACTCCTATACATGAATGTACTATTAGTATGATTACAATTAAAGGCCTGTTGTTTTCTTTCATCCTTTGTCCTAATTATAATTGTACATGCTAAGGAACATAATACAATCCAATATTTCACAATACATTTTTTAAAGGTGCTGTGTGTAGAATTTAGTGGCATCTAGCTGAACCGACTTGGTAGAAATTGCATATAGTATTCATAAGAATGTTTAGATTAGTGTATAATCCCATGAAAATAAGAATTGTTGTGTTTTCGTTACCTTAGATTTAACCCTTTATATCTACGTAGGGAGCGGGTCCTTTTTCAGAGAGGGCGCCATGTTTCTACAGTAGCCCAGAACTAACAAAAGGCTCTAGAGAGAACGCGTTCAGCGTTTTGTGCTAAGAGGTGTAGGAAGGAGGGTGGCATGTTTATCCCCGTGGCTCAACCCATTTGTGATACTGTTTCAGTGTTTTCGCTGTGTATGAGCGTTAAAATGAGCGATGTTGTACACATCCAAACACACTGTGGCGTTATACATAAGTGTATAGAAGCTTAACACTTTCTCACACGTGGACATCAACATCAACCTCTGGCCAGACAGGGCTCCACACATTCACACACACTGTGGCGTTATATATTGGTGTCCGAGAAGTTTAACCTTCTCTCAGGCTCCTCATATGATCAGTGAAGACAAGCATGCTCCGTCCGTACACTAAAATCCAAGTGTAAAATTGTTTAGTGAAGGGAAGTTTGCGGATGAGGGGGATTATGAAAAGTGGGTGTGCATTCTTTAATACATCCATGTTTAGGAGAAGTTAGTTAACATTTTGAGGTTGTTTAACTGTTAGATAACAAAAAGTAGGTATCACTCTTTCGGATAAAGTTTGTATCCAAAACTAAACTGGTGCGATACAACTGCACAACCTCATCTTATCAAAGGCCACCTATATTCACATACCGCAGTGCAAATTAACATTGGCTTGTAGCGCCAACTGCTATTGAGATGATTGATCAATATTTAACCCCGTATATATCCTGTACCTGGACCGGCCGAGTGTAGCCCAAAGGCTTAATGGCAATGACTCAACACACCAGCAACCTGAATTTTATAACCCAGTTGGACTATTATACAAATGGGCTAGATTATGCACACATTCACCACCGAATCTCCAAACATACTCATTATCCACTCGCTTCACACACAGATACTCCACACATTGCACACGCATACCACACATATTTCTACAGATACTTGTCTCATTCTCAGACCATTCAAGGTATTCTGAACATGTCATCCATCTATAGTCTGTTCAGGTAATCCACATTCTCCACATGTTCTATAATTTGCCACATACACACTTTTTTGTTTAAATTCTCTGAGTTTGTTTAAATTCTCTGAATTCTCTGAACTCTTCTCATTTAAAGAGTTAAAAGGTAAGCGATTGTGATGGAAAGCAAAGTCAATCTTCCAAGTCAATACTAATCTCCCAAAGGTATATCCTCTTTATGAACAGTGTTTGCTCAGTGCATTACGTACAACAAAACACCACAATATACTTTACGATTTAAAAATACATACAATAGAATTGTATCAGTTTTCAAAATGGCAAGGCATGGTAACCCGCTCAGATGCTAGACACACGCGTGTGTAAAGCAGTCCATGCCCTGGTATCATTATACCTACACTGAACGCATGTTGGCCTAATGGAAACAATCAGGCATCGTAGCAGCTGGGCAGCCTTGTTGCCAGTCCTTTATCAGTCTGAAAGAGCCATTCAGTTGCTCTTCAATGGCCCAGGTTAAAGGTCACTCTTGATGGCCACATTGATGAGATTAGAACTAAAATTAAATGCAATAATGTGTATTCGGACCCACATTGTTTTTCTTTATTTGCTGAAAAAAGGTTTCAAACTACTACTTGTCTGCTGTTGATTAAAATATTCCATAATTATTTATAATTTACATTTTCATGTAATGTGAGTTAAATGATAATATTTTAAAAGCCGATTAGCCAAAAGTCTTCAGACCAGTGCTCAACAAAACTCACTAACATAAAGCAAAGCATGAACATGGAGTGATCTGTACTTCAAATACATGCACAGTACACAGTACAGTACATGTCACAATTCACCCCTGTCCATTCCTCTAGTGTTTAAAATCCTCTAGAGTTTTATTTTGCTTTATAGTATAAATGATTAGATAATTAGTAGAAATAACATTCTATTGTCTCGCACCAGCAATTTTGGAAATTTGAAATGCCTCATTTTGGTGCCAGCCTATTTTTTTCAGACATTTATATATGCTGTTTAACGCATTAGCTTTGAAGTTATTTTTATACTCACTTGTATTATGGTTTCATGCAGACCATATCATATCTCTCCGCACCTCCCAGATTATGAAGGATATTGTGGTGTGTGAAAGATAAGGAACAACTATCAGCAAGTTACTCCGTCCTTATCTTAATGATTACAAAGATATATTTTACATTTTAAATGGACAATACCTTTTTTATTAGGGAGCATCTATGCTTATTATGTTTGGATTGTAGACTGGCAGCTTGGTTGATGTACAGGGCTTCTTTTTATACTTTCAATTTATTGTTACTAGTTCCACAATGTCCTGCAATAATGTTTCCCCCCATGTTGAGTTAAAAGTGCTATATTGTCTGGTTAAAATATGTTACCTTATTGAATGAAGAGAATTTGTGGCCTAATCCCTACCAGATGGATAGATATGAATGTAGGCCTCACAATAAGCCTAGCAGCAATGACATAACTTATACATTATGTTATCTGGCGACACCATTTGGAAGTGATTACAGTCAGTGCTAGTGGGTGTAAGGCTAAGGCAGTTGTTGTTTTAAATGTTTCTTACAGTTTATGCAAATGCACAACACATAGGTAATGGCCTGTGGTTATTATGTTCACCATGCTTTTCTTTTAGGTCTTCAATTTATTTAGATGAGGTTGCTTTCTTTGTATTGCTACTATTCTACGGTGTACTATTTTGTAATTCAACCCTCTGTGTCGGGATGCTATGCTGCAGTGAGAGGCTAGTGGTTGGCCTCTCACATGCTTTTATCCAAAGGAACTAACAGTGAACTTTAGACCCATGCCCCAATGGGTGATGAGCAGGTAGGGTTAAATTATCTTCCTCAAGGATGCCTACAGGTAGATTGCAGCCATTGGGATGACTAGATTATCGTACTAGTCATCCTGCTCCTCCCCATATCATAAATATGAAGACTAACAAACCAAATGGATGAATTGTCTTTCGCTTGCAGGGGGGTTCGCCATAGTGTTCCTGGTACGCACCAATCAGGGAGTGCGCTGTGCCTTGAAGAGGATGTACGTAAACAACGAGCACGACCTGCAGGTGTGCAAGAGAGAGGTCCAGATCATGGTGAGTTCCTGGCTTAAGAGATGGATCCAGAACATGTTGTGTTCCTTGTTAAAGAGAGACATCCAGATCACGTTGAGTTGCTGGCTTAAAAGATAGATCCAGATCATGGTGAGTTCCTGGTTAAAGAGAGACATCTGGATCACGTTGAGTTCCTGGCTTAAGAGATAGATCCAGATCATGGTGAGTTCCTGGTTAAAGAGAGACATCTGGATCACGTTGAGTTCCTGGCTCAAAAGATAGATCCAGATCATGGTGAGTTCCTGGTTAAAGAGAGACATCTGGATCACGTTGAGTTCCTGGTTAAAGAGAGACATCCAGATCACATTGAGATCCTGGTTGAAGAGAGACATCTAGATCGTGTTGAGTTCCTGTTTAAAGAGAGAGAGATCCAGATCATGTTGAGTTCCTGGTTAAAGAAAGAGACCTAGATCATGGTGAGTTCCTGTTTAAAGAGAGAGGGATCCAGATCATGTTGAGTTCCTGTTTAAAATGAGAGATCCAGATCATGGTGAGTTCCTGGTTAAAGAAAGAGACCTAGATCTTGGTGAGTTCCTATTTAAAGAGAGAGAGATCCAGATCATGTTAAGTTCCTGGTTAAAGAAAGAGACCTAGATCATGGTGAGTTCCTGTTTAAAGAGAGAAAGATCCAGATCATGTTGAGTTCCTGGTTAAAGAAAGAGACCTAGATCATGGTGAGTTCCTATTTAAAGAGAGAGAGATCCAGATCATGTTAAGTTCCTGGTTAAAGAAAGAGACCTAGATCATGGTGAGTTCCTGTTTAAAGAGAGAAAGATCCAGATTACGTTGAGTTCCAGGTTAAAGAGAGACATCCAGATCACATTGAGATCCTGGTTGAAGAGAGACATCTAGATCGTGTTGAGTTCCTGTTTAAAGAGAGAGAGATCCAGATCATGTTGAGTTCCTGGTTAAAGAAAGAGACCTAGATCATGGTGAGTTCCTGTTTAAAGAGAGAAAGATCCAGATCATGTTGAGTTCCTGGTTAAAGAAAGAGACCTAGATCATGGTGAGTTTCTGGTTAAAGAGAGACAGATCCAGATGATGTTGAGTTCCTGGTTAAAGAGAGATATCTAGATCATGGTTAGTTCCTGGTTAAAGACAGACAGATCCAGATTATGTTGAGTTCCTGGTTAAAGAGAGAGATCCAGATCATGATGAGTTCCTGGTTAAAGAGAGAGAGAGAGATCTAGATCATGATGAGTTCCTGGTTAAAGAGAGAGAGATCTAGACCATGGTGAGTTCCTGGTTAAAGATTGAGGTCCGGATCATGGTGAGTTCCATCATATGATGATTCCATGTTTTGCTTAAGTGGGCTTCTGCAAGGGTTGTCAAGACTGCATGGGTATGGAGTACCTGTTTCCATTTGAAAATAGTTAATGAAACTGTTAATAAACACACACATCCTCACACATTGGTTTGTCAAATATATGAAATGGTGTTGGGTGTTATCCAAGTATGCATTTTTTTATGAGCTTCTAAATGTTTAACATGTGGTCCAAGTTTGACTGCAGTATTAAAACATGTCACGGATAATGTAAAAATGCTAGAGTAGATGGGCAACGGCATTTGCATAATCACAAACTCCTATTTGTTTTCAAAACAACATTTGCTGAACTGCACTGTTTAGGCCTACTTGACAAGACTAAGTCCTAACCTTTCCAAAGAGATATATAAAAACAATGCGTTGGTATGTAAACTACAGACTATTGGTCTTAACCTGTCCTTTTAAACTTTAGTCTTGACAATGACAATGCGATAATATTCATAAATAGTTTTACAATATTTACATTTTACACTTATTCAAACGAGTTTATCCAAAAGTTGCACGTACAAATAAAACAACGGCATGCTATAGGATAAGAGATTTGTAAAAAGATACTAATCCTAAATTCAACATAACAGCTACAAATTACACAATTGCACAAGTCATTTCATGAGATGTTTGTGGAAGAGCTGTTTTTTCAGATGAGTTATTCCAGAAGAGGTGGTTCTTTAGGTCTTCAGATGATTTATTCTGGATGATGAACACCATGGTTTCATTCCTATTTTTTATATATATTTTTAACTTTCATTGTTGGATTTCAAAACCAAAAAACTCAAGGGAAGAGGATTTTATGTTACGTCTTGATCTCCCCTGACCATCAGTGTAAATGGATAGACTAACACTTGACTGCATGGCCCACTATGTGTCGATGAAGTCTACGGTCCATAAGTATTTTCTCCTACATTGCACGTTTCTGAATGGTTTTTGGTTTTATCAGGTGCCTCCTTTAAGAACCCTGTTATTTCCATATTGTCGACATCACTAATGAAACCACATGTGTCTTTTAGTGACCAAACACTTCTGCTATTGTCTTAAGGAAAACTCACTTTAACAACCAGTCAGCTGAGGTGAGTCATTTGGGTTTTTGGACATCCTCAATGTCAACAAACATTGGCATTGTATATTTAAGTGTCAATTCACCTTTCAAGAATCAGTATTAAGTGTTACATTATCTGTTGTATATTTTATCGTGTTCACTTTTTACATTATATTACAAGTTCCTTATAGGTGTAAGGCTATCCAGAGTCTTGGATTCATTGCAACCTAAGTGCAGCACACACACGCACCCACACACACACACACTCACACTCACTCTATTATATTGTCCTGACTGGGGCATACATACTATAGTATCTATGCTTTTTATACTCACTTAAGCCTGTGCCTGCAGTTTCCAATCTTGCTATTGCTCTATATCTCTACAGATCATTCTCACGTTATCATTTCATGTTTCTTGTATCCGCATGTTTTTTTTTTTACAGAAAGATCTAGTGGGCCACAAGAACATTGTTGGTTATGTGGACTCCAATATCACAGCTGTGGGAGGAAGGGAGGTCTGGGAGGTCCTCATTCTAATGGACTACTGCAAAGGTAGGCTGTCCCACCTGTACACACATTCAATCCACAAAATACATCCCTTGTTAAGTCTGAGACATACTCTGAAAATATGGGCTTGTATACTGTATATATGCTTATTATATGCATATTAAGTGTTTTCAAATGTGTAATTATTGTACATTTCTCAAACTATTAACTATATCTAAAAATGACTAGACCTATGATATACATTTTGTTGAGTTGTACTTGCATTATCCCAATTGTTTCCAACAATGTTCAAACCCAGAAAAATCCGTAGATTTATTCAAGGTGACGGACATTTGGTGAGGTTACATGTCAATGGTGACATATCCCCTTTACCCCCTAACTTCCGGGGAAACAGCAAAACAGTTATCTAGTAGAGACCTAATTTATTGATACGATATTTAAATATCGATCTAGCTTACTACGATGACAAGTGGCTCAAACCAGCCACCATCTAATGCAATGTTTCCCACACATAGGCTTTACTTAGATGGGTCATTTCTTTTAAAATATTTTTAAAATATTACGATATTTCAATGTAGAGCTGCACATGGATTTGCTCTCTCACTCTCGCTCTCACTCTCTCTCTCACACCAACACATTGACAACGGGCCGTCTGTGAAAAGCCTCCTGTCCCTGCACACTCTGAATCAAAACATGATCATGCGTGGGAGGATTGTCACTGGCACAGCGGTGAAGACAGCAAATCCCATGTTCCCACGCTACTTCACGACTTCATAAACTACGTCTTTTGTTATGGTTTGATGGAGAGACGCCAAGCTGCAAAAATGACATATTATACCTTTAAGCTAAGGTCTTTGAGTTAGGGTCAGTGTCCACTGAAAGACCAGTTATTTTCCCTGCTAGTATTTCAGCTGAATATATGAAGGGAATGTATCCTGCTTCAATAAGCGGTTTCCTCAGTGATTTCAATTTAAAAACGGATGTTTTGTAATCTTACCTGTGACCAGTAGATGCAGACATTTTCAAGATGTTCCCAGGCTTGAAGCTGTTACTTCAGATATTTCGATTTATGACTTAATCCTCCTTGTGTTAAAAGCATCTTTCACAAAGCCAATATTAGAACAAGCCGCCTTTTGTGCAATATGCATGAAACTTTGTATGCATGCACAATTCCTCATGATGAACAACTTTCACGCTTTTGATTTAACGCAATGAACACAACTTGACCAATTTGACTACTATGAAGTGTGCATTTGCCCATGCTCGCCATACCATGCAGGACCCCGTTATCGCTGCATGCGACTACTGTGTATTCTGTATTGTAATCGGAGGATGTCTTCTCAGGGGGCCAGGTGGTGAACCTGATGAACCAGAGGCTGCAGACGGGCTTTGCTGAGACGGAGGTCCTGCAGATCTTCTGCGACACGTGTGAGGGCCTGTCGCGTCTGCACCAGCGCAAAGTCCCCATCGTTCACCGAGACCTCAAGGTCCTCAATCTCTTTTTATAGACACATCTGTGGTACTTATGTACATCTGTAGTTCTTATACACATCTGTAGTTCTTATACACGTCTGTAGTTCTTATATACACCTCTGTAGTTCTAATATACACCTCTGTAGTTCTTTATATACACCTCTGTAGTTCTTATATACATGAGAACAGATGATGATCTAGATACAATGTAATGTAGATATTTCTCCAATGTAAACAGATCAGAACAGATGATGATCTAGATCAATATAATCTAGATATTTCTCCAATGTAAACAGATCAGAACAGATGATGATCTAGATCAATATAATCTAGATATTTATCTCATGTAAAAAACGACCAAAGCGTGTGAACTCCATTAGACAGTCAAACATACAGTCTCCCACAATCGGATACTGAACTGTTACCGTGTCTAACCATCTTTATCTTTAGTGTTGTTATGAATGGCCGTGTCCTCTGTTGACCCCCAGGTGGAGAACATCTTGTTGCATGACAAGGGCCACTACGTACTCTGTGACTTTGGCAGCGCCACCGATAAGTTCCAGAGCCCACAGACTGAGGGAGTAGCCACAGTGGAAGAAGAAATCAAAAAGTTTGTTCATGATCATTATAAGTTATACAACCAGCCCCACCCGGTTTTGGGCATTTTCAAATACATCTAAAACTCTGGTCAACTGAATGCTGTACTATGGTGTAATAAACACACTTATTTTTTCACTATTACTCAAAGTTAGTATCATTGTTTGACAAAATGGTAATGTATTGTTAAGGCGTCCAAAAATAACGTCTTAACATTTATCATTCCTATATTTAGTCTGTTATTTACTTGTGTCTTTTAGGTACACAACACTATCATACCGTGCTCCTGAAATGGTGAATCTATACAACAACAAAATCATCACAACTAAAGCAGATATCTGGGTATGTATGCTTGAAAACACTTAAAACTATTAAAAATATAATTACAATCCTGATTTAGGCTAGCTTCATTTTGAGAATCACTTCTTAACTACAAAGGTTAACTTTTGTGTATTACTTTTTCCTTTGATAATGAACTACATGCAATAGTCCTACACTTGTGTCTATTGTAGTTGACCTACATTTTCTGTGTGTGTGTGTGTGCGCACGTGTGTCTCTAGGCGCTGGGCTGCTTGCTGTATAAATTGTGTTTCTTCACTCTGCCCTTCGGCGAGAGCCAGGTGGCCATATGTGACGGCAGCTTCACCATCCCAGACAACTCGCGCTACTCCTACGACCTGCACTGCCTCATACGTTAGTGTTACCGTCTGTTAGCATGTTGCTCTGGTAGCATATAGATTCATTAGCATTATGATTCATTTGCATATTTGCTGGTTAGCATATTTAATCATTAGCGCATTTTTCTTTTTGCATTTCAGTTAATTAGCATAATGATTAGCACATTTAGTGAGCATAACTAGTTAATGTTATTATTCAACTTGGTTACCGTGACACCATCGGTTCTTGCTGACTTGATAGTGATACCCTCAATACACATTACTCTCTGATTCCCACCGACGTTTTAATCACACCCTTCATTCTGTATTTCTTGGCTGTGCGTCAGAAGCTGTTGTCGTTTTAGCTCAATTTTCTACTGGTGGTGGGCTTTGATATCAATTGTTGCTTGCTGTGACTTGTCTCACTGCCATTCACACACTGCCAGCAGAACAGTTAATTCGTTAAACATCCCTTTTCAGTCGAGGTCACGATTACGTCACAGCGTTAGCTGTGAAAGCAACAACGATTAGAAGGCTACACCCACTATCCACACTAGGTCTGGATTGTTGGTGAGTTGATTGAAACCAGACCCACCGTTCATGTGCTCCGCTGGTGGTGTGGTGTGAAACAGGCCTGAACTCTTTCCAGCTCTTCTGTCTAAATCCCCCTTCCTCCCTCCATCTCGTTCTTCTTCTTCTTCTTCTTCTTCTTCTTCTTCTTCTTCTTCTTCTTCTTCTTCTTCTTCTTCTTCTTTTCTTCTTCTTTCTAACTGGCGTCTGTCAGGGTACATGCTGGAGCCAGACCCTGACAAAAGGCCTGATATCTTCCAAGTGTCCCACTTGGCTTTCAAACTGTCTCAGCGGAGCTGCCCTGTTCAGAATGTGAAGGTCGGTGTCTAGGGGAACGGTGCACACATCTTGGTTCCTTTGGGATTGGTCTTTTAATGGGCTTTACTGCATGATCTACTATACACACAAAGGAGTGGTCTCTAGTTGCTATTCTTAAGCACTGTAACACTATGTACAAGACAGAGTTGTTTTATTTACATCAGTGAAACCTAGCAACTTTAGGAAAAACACCTCCCAAAAACATATATAATTTAACTACTTAACTAACTTTTGGGAGTTACAATTTCCAATATTTTTTATTCAAATAATTCTTTATTGTTCTTGAATAGGAAATTAGTTTTCAGTTACTACATGTAACATCTAACATGACAAAGATGCATAACAACCAAGAAAAACAATCTTTTCATATATCTAGAATTCTCCGTTACCGTCGAACCTTCCTGAGCCAATCAAAGCTAGTGCAGCGGCAGCAGCAAAGAAGAGCCAGACTCAGATCAAGGCCAGGTGAGCATGAAGCTATATTTGGCATTTAACGTTAGCATTACATATTGGCATTTCATGTTAGCATTCAATGATATCTTTCAATGGTAGCATTCAATTGTTCATGCCACATTAGCATTCAATGATAGCATTCAATATTAGCATACCCTTTACAAACTATGGAGTGTTATGGAATGCTAACGCACTGGGTGTCTGGGTGCAGACTGACGGACCCCGTCCCCACCACCGAGACTTCCATCACCCCTCGCCAGCGGCCCAAGGCGGCCCACGCACAGACCCCCGGCGCCGGCATCCTACCCATCCAGCCCGCTGCGCTCACGCCCCGCAAGAGAGCCAACATCCCTGCTGGGCCGGCCCAGCCCGTAGGTATGTACCCACCACCTCCTTCTCCTCGTCCTCCTCCCCCTCCCCTGAGTTTAACATTCAATGACTTGTTATCATGCCTTGAGGGAAAATATGGGTGGTGCATATTGAGTAGTTGCTGCCGGTGCCTGCATGTCTAACTGCGTTCACATATCCCACCCTCCAGAACAACCAGTTAGAGGAGAGATTGACCCCGCGCTGCGCTTTTGAGCTCTACTTTTATCAAGTGTTTGTTGTTGTCGTTTTCTGTACGTACCACAGATCAGTCTTGCCACAGAACATCTTTGCCATGGACTCCGGCCTTTATTGTTCACTGTCTCCCATGGGTTCAAGGGTTAAGAGTATTTATGTTGTGTTAACCACCACCAGGAGTCAGCCTGGACCTGTCACAGCCGGCTGCAGCTCTTCTATCACAGAAGGCCCCCAGCAGCCTGATGCTCAACAACTCCATCCAGCCAGCAGGGGTTCCTCAAAAACAGGTACGCCTCCTTTTTTTCTCTGTCGCTACAAGCTAAGCTAAAGAAGCTGATTTGGGGAAAGTGGAAACTGGACACACAATCTTCACATTCTTCACAATTCAGTGCTTGCAAAAAAGTTTTGAGCGAATAAAATTGATGACACTGCAGTACTTTGACTTCAAAATGTCCCCAGAAATAGAACTTATCTAACTTGAAATCCTACACATCACAGCAAAACAGGACCTGTTGTGCTTTATATGTCTAGGCCTGTATCTGTATTTTTCTAACAAGTCGTGAATGCTTCAGAAAACCAAACTCGTTTTGCTGTCATCATAATTGTCTGCGACAGCCGGCGCCCCCAGTGGCCGCCACCGTAACTGAGCTCTCCGCGTCGTCTGCTGCGACCAAGGTAGAGGCTCAGTCGATCCAGAGCCGAGCTCAGGTCACATGTCTGCCCGCGGCCGCGTCGGTCCCCGTTCCCCAGCAACAACAGCAACAAGCGTCTCAGGCTCCGGCCAGCCCGGCTCCGCCCCAGCGACCGGCCCGGCGCAAGCAGGCCACCGCTCAGCCGTCGCCCAGCAAACCAGTGGCCCCCCAGCAGCAGGCTCAGCCCTCACCTGTCCCGGGTCCCGCCGTGGCTCCTGTCCCGGCTCCTGTCTCGTTTCCTGTCCTGGCCCCTGTCTCGGTTCCTGTCCTGGCCCCTGTCTCGGTTCCTGTCCTGGCCCCTGTTCCAAGTTCTGTCCCGGCTGGAGCCCCGGAGCCCAGCTCCCAAAAGGCTGATACGGAGAAGATGGTAACCGTTTCAGTTCGCTGGCTAGTACCAACCCCCCTGCATACCAGATACACCCAACCATGTCCACATCCCGCAGCTATACTTTTCTTTTTCTTGTTACCTTCTGTTGGTTTTGCATCCAACCCTTGGTTATTTTTCCATCGGTCCATCTCGTGAAGACCTCGTTGTCCATCGTCACTGTCTGTTGTGGTTTTGTCATGTCATCCCAAAAAACAAACAATAAAAGTTCATTTCAATCACCTTTTTTGTCTTCATATTATTTTATATCCATTTAATTTATGTTCTATGTATTTATTCATTGTTTATTCATTTTGTAATTGATGTCTTATTTACCCAGCATGCATTGCACCTCTTTTTAAAAGTGTTAAGTTACCCATCTGTTTTTTCACAACAGGTTGTGACTCCGCCTCCTTGCTTAAATATGGTCATGGAGGAAGCAGCTGTGGCTGAGGTTCCAGTGAATGACTCTTCACAACAACAACATCCACAGGATACTCTGGGAGAGGCTGTGCCGAGCCAGTAAACACCACCCCCTCCACACCCCCACCCTCTGACTGATGCATTCACTGACCAATCAGAGATGCTCATCAATGCTCTGACATATAATTCAAACACAGATGTGCTGTTCTTTAGTCATCATCTCATGCTATCTATAACCTTTGACTCTGCACTGCTTGGCGGTTGAAAATAGTACAATCAAGAATATGTAACCATAGAAACCGTGTAAATATATAATTACCATGTCGGCTAATAGCTTACATTCAGCTAGACATTTGATCAAGTGGGCCTTGAAATACATGATGTGAATGTGTGTCCCTTCAGACCACCGGGTCCAGCTGGCCTGGTGGAGGACACGGTCCAGCCCAGTGTGGTCGAGGACGGGGTCCAGCCCTGCATGGGGGACAGACGCTCTCCACCCTCCCTGGGCTCAGCCAGCTCCACCCCCACGCAGCCCCAATGGAACCCCTTCGACGACCACGACAGCTTCTCTGGCCTGGCCGTTGGTCTGCTGATCAACACAGATGACGTAATGCCCACAGGTGAGTAGTTCCCCCCCCCCACTTGCTTGTATGATTAGATTTCTTGATTTATTTTTCTCTGTGGCAAATGGTAGGTGAAATATGTGTTTTTTCGGGTTCAGATGTACCTTCGGAAACTAACTTGGTGACCGTTGATGAACTGATTCCTGGTCTGCAGTCTTCGCCTACTGGGGAAGGTGAGCTACTACACTGTTTCATTAAACTTTACTCTGCCAAGAGGCCTTCTGTTAATGAGCAATTTAAAGCCATTTCAATATCTAACAATGTTTGACATTACAAGTGATGTGAATGTTCACACAGATGTATGATGGACAGATCAACGCCAGCTTACCAGGGTATAGGACACATATTAACACTCCGAAATTGTGATCTAATGGCTCATCAACAATAAAAAAAAATAGAGGCCCTTTAAACTGCATCTTATTTGGATTTTGAATTTATTCATAGCTAATAAAAACGAATGTGTTGCTGTTAAATTGAAGCTTTTGTTGGCTGTTGAGTATAGCAATAGATAAAATAGTTTTCCATGCTGAGCCATTTTTCCAACTCAGAATTTCGTACAGATTAGAAACAGATTCCTGGAAAGGGCCAGCCGGTCTCGTTCATTATCAGAGTGTATATCAGCATCGCCTTGTCAGCGCTACATATTTTCAACTTTGCTCATGAATTTCGTTGGACATGGACAGATTTCTGCTGTCCTCAGTGGCTCTATCTTACTCTCTGTGTCTCCTGTCTTTGGACCCTTACTTGCTCTATCCTACTCTCTCCATCTCCTGTCTTGAGATTGTTATTGCTGGCTATGATCAGCTATACAGCAGATGTCCCTTAATTCAATATGATAGTTAATCAAAAAAACATTATTGTATCTGTTTTATAGATTAATACTTTATATCGTCAAGTAAGCTTATGCAATCAGAGAAATTTGGGGCTCTTGAATGCAGATACATGATACATTCTCTTGTATTGTCAATTATTTTGTAAACTAATTTGAACAGTAAATCTTAACGCGTTGTTTTACCTTCTAGGTGAGAGACCGTCTGCTAGTCTTCTCTGTGGGGATTCTGTTGCCTCGCTGTTGTCCCTCCCTGATCCCTTCAATGGTCTACAACTTTCAGACACACCGGGTAAGAATCTCTACACGGTGGTGTAATATGCTCTCCTGGGGTCAATTTAAGGAAATGTCCAATTGCTACAGTATTCTATGTATATCCTCGCCTCTTTTGGAAATATCATTGAGTAATCCTCGTATAGCATATCATTACTTGGTAATAGTATCAGATGGCTTCACTAATACTAGTATCTGATATTGGTACAAAGCTTAAACCACAGTAACAGAACGAAGGGATATGGGAAAGTAAACTTTTCTAACTCTTAAGTTTCCTCCATGTTGTGTCTTCCTCCATGCTGTGTCTTCCTCCATGCTGTGTCTTCCTCCATGTTGTGTCTTCCATGTTGTGTCTTCCTCCATGTTGTGTCGTCCATGTTGTGTCTTCCATGTTGTGTCTTCCTTTATGTTGTGTCCTCCTCCATGTTGTGTCCTCCAAATTGTGTCCCCCTCCATATGCTGTCCTTTATGTTGTGTCCTCCTCCATATTTTGTCCTCCATGTTGTGTCTTTCTTCTTTTTTTGTCCATTTTGTGTCCACGTTGTGTCCTCCTTGCCCTCCATCAGAGAAACTGATTGAAGGACTGTCTCCAGACACATCCTCACTCCTACTTCCTGATCTGCTCTCATTGGCCGATCCCTTCGGTGGCTCTTCGGAGGACTCTGCCAAAGGTAAACCCCCATTTGCAAAAACAGATTGGGTGTCATCGATCTGATTTTCAATGACCTGACCCCCACCCAAACCTGTCTTTCCAGCGGAAGCTTCGGCAGCAGACGACTCCCTCCTGGGCTGTTCCCTGACCTCCGTTGCCTCCTCCTCCTCTGATCCTACAGGAGGAGCAGCAGGAGGAGGAGGAGGAAGGACCAGTGGCTACTCCTCCCTCTCCTCCGCTCCCACTTCCGCCACTGCCTCCGTGCTCGACGAATTCAGCCTCCTGACGGGGGCGACCATGCAGCCCCATGCAGGTAACTGTTGGAGAGATACCTAATGCTAATGCTAATGCTAATTAGTCCATGGTGTGTCACCCACCTCCTCCAAGGAATGAATATTTATGGTTTTTAATCCTCCACCTGTTGTAGAGTCCCTGATAGTGTACATCTTGTATGTAAGGTGTTTAATCCTCCACCTGTTGTAGAGTCCCTGATAGTGTACATCTTGTATGTAAGGTGTTTAATCCTCCACCTGTTGTAGAGTCCCTGATAGTGTACATCTTGTATGTAAGGTGTTTAATCCTCCACCTGTTGTAGAGTCCCTGATAGTGTACATCTTGTATGTAAGGTGTTTAATCCTCCACCTGTTGTAGAGTCCCTGATAGTGTACATCTTGTATGTAAAGTGTTCCAGTCTCTTCCTTTGAGACTGGAACTGTGATCCTAAGTAAAAACATGACTTGATTGTATAAACATTGAGAGGACATTCCACATATACTAAGATGATACAGTACAACCACAGTGCAATAAGTCATGTGGTTGAGCATGGCTGGGCTCTGGATCAACCTGTGGTATACTGCATATTGTAAAAAAGATATTGCTTTTCAAAATGTGGAAAACTCGTAGGATATATGTTTCAAAATGAAAGTGTGTATTGAAGGTGAATAGGAGAGATTGTACACCAGCAGTAATGAAACCATTTTAAACATGTCTCCTTTAGACCGTCTACTGCTGTCAGACTTTGACACCCAGGGGACCCCTGCAGAGGTGGGGGTCATGGAGGATGAGTTTGACCCCATCCCTGTCACCGGAAGGAAGAACTCACAAGGTAAGGAAGAACCCCCCCCCCCCCCTCTTCTTCATACTCTGACATACGCCGTCTGGAAGACTCTGACCCTAACCCTGACCTTGACTCTGACGCTAACCCTGACTTTGACCCTGATGCTAACCCTGACCCTGAGAGATCACAGGTCACTCAAGGTCAATGCAGGCACCCCAATCATCAATAACTTGTACCAGCTATGTAAGGAATATAAGTAATTATGGTTTTCCGTTGACCAGATGGGTATTATATGCTTAAAGTATACTTGAATGCATGGATACCTCATGAATGTTGTTAATATGTAACATATATAAAGAACGGTGTTAATATATAACATATACATCAATTTATATATATAAATATAACACAAACGGGATAGATGAAGGACTTCTTTAGACAAAATGTACTCTTTGTCTCAACCTCTTAACTATTCTCTTGGCCTCTTGTGACTTATGCTTTTTTGGTTCCCCTCCTCCTTTCTCTCCCCCTCCTCCCACCTCTTACTATTTCTCCTCCTCTCTCTCTCTCTCTCTCTGTCTGTCTGTCTGTCTGTCTGTCTGTCTGTCTGTCTGTCTGTCTGTCTGTCTGTCTGTCTGTCTGTCTGTCTGTCTGTCTGTCTGTCTGTCTGTCTGTCTGTCTGTCTGTCTGTCTGTCTGTCTGTCCTCCCGTGTTGTGGGACAGTTTCAGAAGGACATTCCCGTAGTAACAGCGGCGGCTCGGAGAACAGCCTGCCCAGCATGACCCGCCCCATGATGCTGGTGGACCAGCTGATCGACCTGTAGACCCCCCCCAAACTGTAGACCACCCCGCCACCCGTAGACCAAGACCCCCCCAACATGTAGACCACCCCCCATCTGTAGACCCAGACCTCCCCCCAGCATGTAGACCAAGACATCCCCCCAGCTGTAGCCCAAGACCTCTCCCCAGCATGTAGACCAAGACATCCCCCCAGCTGTAGCCCAAGACCTCCCCCCAGCATGTAGACCAAGACCTCCCCCCAGCATGTAGACCAAGACATCCCCCCCAGCTGTAGCCCAAGACCTCCCCCCAGCATGTAGACCAAGACCTCCCCCCAGCATGTAGACCAAGACATCCCCCCCAGCTGTAGCCCAAGACCTCCCCCCAGCATGTAGACCAAGACATCCCCCCAGCTGTAGCCCAAGACCTCTCCCCAGCATGTAGACCAAGACATCCCCCCCAGCTGTAGCCCAAGACCTCCCCCCAGCATGTAGACCAAGACATCCCCCCAGCTGTAGCCCAAGACCTCCCCCCCCACTTGTAGACCCAGAACCCCCACATGTAGACCAGACCAAGACGTTCCACCTGTAGACCAAGTTCTACCCCACCAACCCCCCCTCCTTCCTCCCTCCCTCCTCTCCATAGCTCTAATAACAACTACAGAAATAACATCTCCACCCCCCCCGGCTGTCAATACGATCATTAATAATAATAATAATATGAATATGAATAATAATAATACCCCTCGTAGTCAAAGTGATCTTTCTTCTTTAGTGCTTCTAACTCCTCCTCCTCCTCCTCCCCTCTCCCTTGCTTCTTCTTCTTCTTCGTCTTCTACTACTATGACATTGGTCACCATTGCACCCCGTCTTACACCCCGTCGTGTGTGTGATAAGAGATCGTCTATCTCTTATCGCCCTGGCTGCCATTTTGAGCTCCTTGTTCGCTTCCGTCTCTAGTTACTCTTAACGTCTTGTGAAATGCAAAAACGAAAACAAAGAAAAAAAGAGTGGCCTGTGCGCTAACTTCGCCAAACAACGTGATGATAAACGGAACATGAAGATGAATGGAACGTCAAGATGAACCGTTTTCTTTAAGTGAACTGAAACGATGCAATCTTGTTTTTTGTTTTTCTGTGGCATTGCATTGTTTCTCAGAGTGGAACGATAGACGATGAATCTATTTACCTATTATATAAATGTATATCTATTATAGGATATTAGGTATAGTTAGATATCATGTTTATTATTGTCCTTGTTTGGTTTGTTTATCCTTGAGTGATTTGCACATCTGAAGGGAAAAGTTAGTTACTTTAACATTTAACGCAACAACAAAAAACGAATGTTAATTATTTCCTAGAGGGCAAACTACCATTTGCTAACTATTTGTTTACATGGGCTGATTTACAACAGCCTTTATGTCTCTTGAGAGGCAGTTGAAGTCAGACCACATCGCCATTGGCTGACTCATACCATATGTGGATTATCCAAAACTTGCGGTCAAAGTTGAGATTGTAAATATCTTAATTAGATGAGGAAAAGTCTATATCAAAAATGTAGTTTGTTGATATCCGCCAACCGCTTCTGAGGGGAATAGTGCTTCTATTTTGAAAGTCTTTGAAAGACATTTCATGTCTACTATTTCAACATTTAGAAATAGCGACTGTAGCTTTTCAAAACAGATCATGTTCCTATCCGTTTACAACAACACAGTTGGACACAGTTATTAGGCTCCAGGCTAGGTGATGTAAGAATGCGCTGGGCATGCCTTCGTATTCACTTGAGGCTTAAGATTTCAATAGAATATCTAACTTTACATCTCTATCCTGTATCTCATAGATCAATATAATTCATTCTGCAGCTTACAGTTTACAATGTAGTATTTGTTCGTGTGGCCTCATACAATTATTTTGCTCAGTGACCTGTACGTTTTAGCAAAATTACAAACACTGTTCATTGTTTGTATAGCAATGTGCTGTATTGGTAGGAAATGCATGAAACGCAGATGAAAAAAAAAATAATAAGTAACATTCTAATAGAAGGATTTCAAAGTGTCTCTGTTGTGCGTAAAGAGAGAATCTGGTCCTCAATCCTCAACACTGATGGAAGAGTGTAGTTGTTTATTTTTATTGTTACAAGTATTTTTCTGACTTAGTTTTTATCTACTCCAAAACCATTCATCGTTGTGCAACATTCCTGTCATTGGTTTGCGTCTGCATTATGTAAATATGTCTTTGCAATCGGTATGGGACCATGTGATTGGTCCATTCCTATGTTTATATATCAAGTCATCGTCCACACTGGGTGTCATAAAACTTTACTTGTGGGGTAAAAAATATATATATATATTCATAGTTTACTGTTAATAAATGTCAATACGATTAGAGTGTTAGAGAATGAATGTATGAAATAAATATTAGTCTATAATTAAAGAAAATATGATTTCTTACATAATTATAATAAAATAATATTGAAAAACAGATCACTATATATAAATATGTCATTCCTCTTTGTGGAACTGTGTAGTGAAAACAATTTCCTGAGCCCTGGTCTAAATCCACACACTAACGGACACGAGGATAAACATACAGTTTACCCTGCTAGTCTTTAAGTTGCACCTCCTTCCATTCTGTATATCAAGCTCAATTCATGTTGTGTTCGTGTTAACTGATGAGGGATTATATTTGTAATCAAAACGATTAAAAAAGGCCTGCCCGTTCGCTCCTTTCATTTGAACTTCCATCTCTTCCATCTTCCGTATATTCCATCTATTCCATTTGAAAAGCCATCCCCCGAGACCTTCGAATACTAGCTGAATATTTTGTGTTTTTAGTGTCCACAAAGCCAGGTGTTGGTGTGGTCCCGTTAACATTTGTTGGTGTAATAGTGTTATGGTACGTGTATGTGTGCGCGTGCTTTTGAATGAGTGAGTTGTTGACAGATGTTTGACGTGTACGGTAGCTACTACATATGTTCTGAAACCTTGCTGTGTATTTTGGATGCAGCTGTAATTATAATTCATTTCTTGAAAGCACACCCTGCCCCCCCACCCCCACAACACACACACAGACACACACACACACACACACACACACACACACACACACACACACACACACACACACACACACACACACACACACACACACACACACACACACACACACACACACCCTCAATTCTTTCTCAGGTAGTAAGAACTCTTTAATCTGAGGGTTGCACCACGAGTGGCTATGTCTATACCTTGGTTTGTACATTCTGTTGCAGACTATACTTTGTATGACGTACGTATTAAAGCTCTATTTGTGATGTCACATACAGACTACTCTGGATGACAAACATTAAAGCTCTAAATGTGATGTCACATACAGACTATACTCTGTATAACGTATGTATTAAAGCCCTATTTGTAATGTCATACAGACTACACTCTGGATAACGTACGTATTAAAGCTCTATGTGATGTCACATACAGAGTATACTCTGTATAAAGTACGTACCAAGGCTCTATGTGATGTCACATACAGACTACACTGTATAACGTCTCTGGCAGTACGTATTAGAGTTGTATATGTGATGTCACATACAGACTATACTCGTTATAAATTATTTGGCAGTATTTATTAAAGCTCTTTATGTGATGTCACATATAGTATTATGTATCAACAGTAGCTAAACACGTCCTTGAAGGACCCAGCCCTACAATGGGAACCAATTAACATCCAATGGGAGTATAGAATAGATTTATTTTTTATTTGTTCCATCTGCAATAAATTGAGTGAAGCAATGAATGAAATGATAGATCAGTGAATGGTATGATTGATCAATATTTGTGTTTTACCACCAAACTTCAAACTTAAATGTTGCTCCTCCCATCATGACCTGTACCCAGACCCTCATTGATGTTTTCCTATTTTATGCATCATTCTTTTTTTGTGAGGTGTATTAAATGTTCATTTAAAAAATGGATTGGGTTTTCATGTGATTACTTTTTTATCAGACAAGTTATTCTGTTCTTTGCTTGAATGAATGAATATACCTTTTTAAATGAGTGGCCTGTTTATGTCTTTGCAATGTCATTTAGACTGGTGTGTGAGGAGCTGTGATCAAAGGCAACACTGCACTCTAGCGAGACAGTGTGTCATAAGAAGCTCGTTGTTCCTCAGCAATATTTCCTGTAATGATGAAAGAAATGATTACAAAGCAGATATTCCAATTAGTTAGTGACCACCTTCAAAATAGCAAGAATATTTATCACTAAGTCCATCTAACATTTCCTGTTAATATCTGTCCTCAATTGAATGAAATGGTTTAAAACATAAAAAGAAATGGTTTGAGACAAGTTTATTTACTCAAAGGTTTATAAAAAATAAAGTATCTAAACTTATTTTTACCTCCTAGTGGAACTATTTTTATCAACCAAATTCATTGCAATTCAAACAAACAAATTGGTTGAATTTTCAAAATTCTCACAATTCAGGTTAAAGTTGCCGTGACGATTTTCCCAAAGGAAAAACAAGCTTGTGTAATAATTGTATGACCTAATTATTAATGATATGTAATTGATTAACTATTATGCCCCCCCCCCCCCCCCAAAAAAAAAACAATCAATCAATACTTTGCAGTTAACTTGTCTAAACCTATGCAATCCCTGAGCTTTGTCCCCATCATCACATTAGGGCACGATGCCCCCCATCGTCGCATTAGGCCATGCCCCCATCATCACATTAGGGCACGATGCCCCCCCATCGTCGCATTAGGGCACGATGCCCCCCCTCATCACATTAGGTCATGCCCCCCCTCATCACATTAGGTCATGCCCCCCCTCATCACATTAGGTCATGCCCCCCATCATCACATTAGGGCACGATGCCCCCATCATCACATTAGGTCATGCCCCCCTCATCACATTAGGTCATGCCCCCCCTCATCACATTAGGTCATGCCCCCCATCATCACATTAGGGCACGATGCCCCCCCTCATCACATTAGGTCATGATGCCCCCCCATCATCACATTAGGGCACGATGCCCCCCATCATCACATTAGGTCATGCCCCCCATCATCACATTAGGGCACGATGCCCCCATCATCACATTAGGGCACGATGCCCCCATCATCACATTAGGGCACGATGCCCCCCCATCGTCACATTAGGTCATCAGATTGTGATATAAGGTTATTTTGTTCCGGAGTTGTTCTGTTTGGAAGCTGTTGTAAATTAAGTGTTTGTAACTGTGCTCCTGATTCTATTTTTGTGAGACAACTAAAAGAGTTATAAAAGGATGGCAAATAAAATACATATGTGAATGTGGCCGTGTTGAGTCCTGATTTAGCTGTGTTTTTTTTATCGTGAAGTTGATCTCTTCCTAATGAAAAGGAAAGAACAAGGCTTTTCACATAGTATTCATTTATTCAGTTTGTTGTATAGAAATCCTATTATACATATTTAAATACTGTATATGCTTCTGAATTAATTGAGTTCCCAGAACGTTTTCCAAAATTCTCTGATTAAAGATTACAATTAGGTTGTAATGACTTGCATGCACAATAAATGGAATGGGAATCATAATTAATCATAGTTAATCTATGCGGACTACAAAAAAACACGGTGAAATGAAAGACGTAAGAATACTTTGACCATTCAAATGCAACGATCACATTAGTAAACCAGTTACTTTCTGCTTGACGTCTGTCGTGTCTCCTGCAAACCAGCAGAGGGCGCCTCTGCCAGCAACCAGCAGCTCCATGCAGGCCTTAGTGGAGCACAGTCTGACCTCCAAGCCTGAGCGGAGCCTGCCACACGGCACATCACATGCAGGAGAAGAGAAACACTCCCATCCCATACCAAATAACACCACTCCTCTTCTGTTTCAATCTCCCTGCCGACAATCGCTTGGGCGACCAAATGGCCCGCAACGCCCCGACATCTCTGATGTCTGCCGCCTCCCACTCAGCATCAGGTCCCCGGACCTCCTTCCTGACATGTTCCTACAGGCCCCCTTGGGTCCAAAGCAGGACCATGCAGAGGTCGGTCCCGCTGTTAAACAACTGCAGCACCAAACACCCGGCCCCGTGCTAGCCACACCCCCGCGATGTGTCCCCTACACCCAATGACTTGTTAGTGCCCCCCGGTTTCTTACCGAGGCTCCGCCCCCTTACCTGCGCTACACGGCCCCGCCCGTGTTCCAGCAGCCAATAGCGGCGCACCGCATGGTATCCAGCGTGGGTCAGCAGGCTGCCGTTGATTCTGTGGCGGTTGGGCTGCTGTACGCCTGGCTGATAGGTCCATGACCCCCCCCCCCCCCCCCTCTCAGACTAGATCCTCCTGGACCCCCCCTCTCAGACCAGATCCTCCCAGGACCCCCCTCTCAGACCAGTTCCTCCTGGACCCTCTAAGACCAAATGCTCCTGGACCCCCCTTTCGTACCAGATCCTCCCAGGACCCTCCTCTAAGACCAGAGGCTCCTGGACCCCCCTTTCGTACCAGATCCTCCCAGGACCCTCCTCTAAGACCAGAGGCTCCTGGACCCCCCTTTCGGACCAGATCCTCCCAGGACTCCTCTCTCCTCCCAGGACAAACCCTGACTGCACCTGACTCTGACAATCTGGGTTGAATGATTAAGATTAAGATAAAGCATTTTTTTAGCACTATACAGGAAGTACTTTTATTCACGACGAAGAGTGTTAGCACTATACAGGAAGTGCTTTTATCCAAGACGAAGAGTGTAAGCACTATACAGGAAGGACTTTTATCCAAGATGAAGCGTGTGTTAGCACTATACAGGAAGTACTTTTATCCAAGATGAAGAGTGTTAGCACTATACAGGGAGGACTTTTATCGCTCCAAAAATAAGAAACAAACACATATGGTTTTGGTTTAGCGACAAACGCTGACTTCAGGTACATGTGAGGGGTTAGCCGTGTTGTTCAAGGATGTCTACAGGTAGGCTGTACACTTTGGGCATCAAACCAAGTACCTTTCGCCGTCCAACACCGTAGCGAGCACACTGCCTCCCTGGCCCTTACTTGTTAATTCTAGAGGGAGCAAACACAAGCAGACCCGCAAAACATGTTTCTGTGTGATGCAAAATGCATTTATTTGATTCTGTTGATTCTGTCCATATAATCATGACCTATTGTTATTTTTTTCTTGTTTCCCTAAATGACTTAAAATTAAGGGAAGCCACATAGAGCCAAAGGTAAATTGACAGTGTAACTTAACTAATTCTAGACTAATGGGACTATCTCTCTATCTCTCTTTATAATTATTATTATCCAGATATTATTTAGATACAGTGAGTATTAGGTTTGATCATACTCTCAATGTGGTCTAATAAATCTATAGACAGAGAGAGATTATTATTATTATTATCCAGATGTTGTTTAGATACAATGTGACCCATTATCATTTAAAAGTATTATGTTTGATTATCCTTCACATGTACCTCATATTGTGGCCTAATAAATCTATTTATCAATCAATGATATAGAACTATATCTGTGTCGATATAGACATAGGTGTGAAGTCGTGAAATTCGGTTTTACCACATATACGTAGATATAGATGTGATAAAACAGAATTTCACAAACTGGATAAGGGACAATAGAAGTTTTAATTCCAAGAACAAAATATATATATTTTTTACACTTTCTATAATACGTCACTTTAAACATTTGTTTTTATTGTATATGCATATGTCATTAAACATCCAAATTAGTTTCCGATTTTTCATTTGATTAATTTGGTTGAGAATAGGTGATGACATGCAGGAGCCTTCCGTTCAAGGCATTGAAGAAGGTTAAAGAAATTAAAATGACTTGGATACAACTCTCTCCTCCTGCAGAACAATCACAAGCTGGCTTGAAGAATTAAGGCTTGAACACTAAAGTGTCTTTGCGTTTGCCTGACCACTATATGTGTAAATAAAAATGAGAACATCCAAGAACGGTGGTTTCTGGTTTGGAGGGATTTAAAACGAGTCACTCTTTATAAAGGTAAGGAATGCCATTGTTTGCACACCTTATAAAATATAATCGAAAAGCAGTTTAAAAGTCTTTCCTCCTGTTTTAACCTTTCAATATATGTTTATTAGCTTGACTTTAAAGTCACATTTTAAGGGATAACATTTCAGCTGATTTAGTTTCCAATAAAAAAGGGACAAAACAAAACCCTATTTTCTTGTGCTAAGCTATTTGGCAATGTAGAAAGCGTGTATAAAACAAAGGATTTGGGGTAATGTCATTATGTTGTCAAGTTATATTGTGCTTCCAGGTGACGGCTGTTCCTACTCTGCGTTCTGCCTTCTAGTCTTGTGCACGTGAAGTGTGCACGTGAAGTGTGCATGCTTCACGTGCACAACGGGTGAGCTCACTGCCCACAGGATTGTCTGTCTGTCTCGTTTCAACAGCTAAAACAGAAGCAAAGAAAAGAAAATGGGGGGAATATCAAGTGGCTGTGAATCTCAGGATTCAATCAGTTAGAAAAAAAACGATGCAATATTATTTGTACTTTTGGAATAGCTTTATTTTTTACTATTCAACCATTGCCAAAGAAGGAGTGGAAATATTTTAAATGGACTATGTGTAGGATTTTCACATGCATAAAACGCTTTAAATGGCCAATATAAAAACCTAAAGACCTTCCCCGACTCTGCGTTGCGTAGAACAGTCTGTGAGCTGAATATCTGTTATAACTGAACCACGGTTAGCGGTTTCGCCGAGAAAACAGAATGAAGTGACGTCTAAGCACAGATGGTGGCCAAAATAGTTGTTCTTTCCTAACATTTTCATTTGTATGATCATTAATGTTGATAACCACTATCAGTTTATGATTCTTATGTTTCCACCCACGGAGCTTGCTCTCAATGCGTGAGTTCCAGCAGGCTGCAGTTCACTTACTGGCCAAAGGGGTCTGTAATGAAAACGAATGTCTGATTCTTCCACGTAGTACCTTTTAAAGTGTTTTTCTGTATGCATTGATCATTGCGATGGTTTGTAAAGACCACCCTGGCACATGATACACGACTCACAATACACAAATCAAGGATGAAAGCTTAACATTAACACAAATATGCAGACGAGACAGAGTTTTATTCATTTACACTTCATTCATAAGTTCACTTTTACAGTTCATTCATACGTTCACTGGGCACACTGCAGTTGGATTGCAGTATTTTGTCTGTGTGAGTGTGTGTGCCCAAAAATACTAAATTTTTGAAGTCATATAAAAACATTTAGACCGATGTACAAAATAATATACTTATAAAAACATTTGAACACGCCAGGAATGGTTTTCATAAAACATTCAAAGTCAGTTGCTGAGGCCTTTCGATTTGAGTTTCTGGATTATTAACAGATTAAAAACAGTTAATAAGAGACTGTTGGAAAATTGCAAACCTGATCGCAACTCAAGGGAAGGACATATATTAAAAACATACTTCAATTCCATGATTAATATGGGTTCGTAAAGAAACGGTGCTCACTCTAAGGACCCAAAGCAAGCCACACTTCATCTGTAGCTGCTCAGAGGACCAGACAGACACGTGTCTCAAGCCTTTCATATTCTGAAAAGAAGAAAGAAAGAAAATACCACACTATTAGCCTCTGGTATGAATTACAATGTTTTTTATATATCCAGGCTGGAGAAAATAAAAAAGAACAGCCAGATTTAAAGAATCATAATCCAAATCTTTAACACCACTTTTCCTATTGTAGTTCCCTACTGGCCTGGACCACTAGGAGGTTCACTACGGACCTCGACCACTAGGAGGTTCACTACTGACCTGGACCACTAGGACGGTCTGGGCGGAGGGCGGGAGGGGGGCGGGGCTCTGCATGGGGGAGGTCCTTGCGGTGCAGGTGGCAGAAAGCCTGATGTTGGGGATGGGGGTGTGGCCAGGCCAAAAAACTGCTGCTGCTGTGTGGGAGGGGATGCTGGTGGGGTCATGGCTGTGGAGAACGCAGGTGAAGGCAGGGCTCTGTTGGGCGGAGGAGAATGATGGTCCTCCAGAATGAAGGCGGGGGAGGTGATGGAGGAAGGTGGGGGCGTGGAGGGCAGCGGTGGCAGCATGGAGGTGGGTGATGGAGGCATGTCGGAGTAGAAGACGTTGTTGCCCTGGGAGACGGCAGCGTGGGTGTAGCTATGGGGCAGGGTGTAGATGGGTGTAGACGGGTGGTTGTAGATGGGATAGCGAGGGCCCACGTTGGGTTTGGACCCGCGGGTGAAGTTGATACACCTGCCCTGTAGATTGGTTCCAAGAAATGACAGTCAGGGTCATGTGAACGTCTCTTATCAAGTTCAGAGATGATTGCATCAGTCAGTTTCATTTGTCAAAGTTCAACAAGTTCTTACTTATACACCAATAATCCTAAATTTCCAGCAATAGTCCTCCAATAAACCCAGAGAATCCTTATCAGGGATCCCAAATCAACTATTTATCCAGTTGATACGGCTGCTGAATATTATTCCTATGAAAGTACTGTGTGGAGCTTCAACATGGCTGCTGAATATTATTCCTATGAAAGTACTGTGTGGAGCTTCAACATGGCTGCTGAATATTATTCCTATGAAAGTACTGTGTGGAGCTTCAACATGGCTGCTGAATATTATTCCTATGAAAGTACTGTGTGGAGCTTCAACATGGCTGCTGAATATTAGTCCTATGAAAGTACTGTGTGGAGCTTCAACATGGCTGCTGAATATTAGTCCTATGAAAGTACTGTGTGGAGCTTCAACATGGCTGCTGAATATTATTCCTATAAAGGTACTGTGTGGCGCAGCCTTTGTTTGGCAGTAGGAGCGCCGAGTTCTCCAGAGATGGAAAGAGGAAATGCCGAGGCTAGTCTTATTAGTGGGTGTCGGGGAGGAAAGTAGGGTGCCTGCCAAGCTGGCCATGGTGAAGCTGGATGGAGCTGGGGGCAGACAGCTACTCTTGATGGCTTTTACAGACAAAAAGCCCTTTTTTGAAACCCTGGGACGAAATTAATCCATGCTAAATAATGAGAAGCTTTCTGCTGCATCATACTTTGACTTCCTCTCTCCTCCTCACTCTTCTCCTTCTCTGATTGGTTGAAGCCTAGGGATCTGTGCTTGGTTAGTACATTTATTAAGTTAAGACGTTTTAGTTCCTACTGTAATTTGTTGAGTATGAGGCTTCGTTTACAGATATATTGCCTTCTTTTTCCGAAGAAGTAATGATTTACAAAGATTCTGCTGCCAGCAAGAGTTTGATGTAGTATTATTTTTCCTTCTGTCATATCTTATAACAGTAGCATTTCAAATATGTTTTATCTGCTATTTCCAAAGTTGTGAATGAAAACAATTCAGTTATTTTTTGCTTGCCATCCTTTATGTCATTTAATAAAAGCAATTAAATAAAAAATACACCTAGTCTCACAACCATTTTGTGGTTGGAACCACCACACACCAACACCACCTACAGAATGTTGGTCCAGGTTGGAAGTTACAAACACCACCCCAACAACCACCAACGGGCCTGCCTAATGTTGGAGTTTGTTAATCTGCTGCACAATGCCCCAATACGGACCAACACACACTAACACACACCAACAACCACCAACACGCAGCAACACACACCAACACACACCAACAACCACCAACAACCACCAACAACCACCAACACGCAGCAACACACACCAACACACACCAACAACCACCAACAACCACCAACACGCAACACACACTAACAACCACCAACACGCACCAACAACCACCAACATGCAGCAACACACCCTAACACACACTAACAACCACCAATACACACCAACAACCACCAACACGCACTAACAACCACCAACACGCACTAACACACACCAACACGCACTAACACACACCAACACGCACTAACAACCACCAACAACCACCAACACGCAGCAACACACACCAACACACACCAACAACCACCAACAACCACCAACAACCACCAACACGCAACACACACTAACAACCACCAACACGCAGCAACACACCCTAACACACACTAACAACCACCAACACGCACCAACAACCACCAACACGTAGCAACACACACTAACAACCACCAACACACACCAACAACCACCAACACGCAGCAACACACACTAACAACCACCAACACACACCAACAACCACCAACACGCACTAACACAAGTTTCTCATTAGCTGTTGAACACGTGATTTCCTCACCTTGTCCCCTGGGTGGGGTCGCAACACAGAGACCCGGGCGTAGCTCTTCCTCAGCAGCAGGCCCAGTGCGTCCAGCTTACCCTGGCCAGGAAACAAAAACCAGCCACAAATGATCCTCCGGTTGAAAAACAGTTTCTATTTTATATATATATAGGATATATAATATAGGATAAATGAGCTTCACTTCACAGCGGCTAGTAGTGCTACTCCACTGTATTGTTTACTCCTTGTTAGTCTTACACAATGCCATGTGTCTGTATCTGGTCGGTATTGGTTAGAGAGAGACGTGTCCCATAGAAATGTATTACATAAGAGAGAAGCACATATTCCGAGAGGAAAATATTTGGTTAGTAATCACGCCAGCTCCAGAGATTTAATGCGTCGGAGGTCAGCTCAATTCAATTCACGTCTGGTTTTCATTTATCTCTACAGCTGACTCGTGTTTTATGAACCTATACAGCTGACTAGCATGTTATGAACCCAATTGTATTAAGCGTGTTCTTGAACACATGAACACGAGAAACAGAAACACTCTCTAAAAAACATGCGAGACGTTGACCTACTACCTATTGTGTTTGGCTTATATATAGTATGGTTTGTATGGTTTATATATTATGTATGGTTTATATAAGTATGGTATGTATGTTTTTACCACACTTATATAATATACAATTAATGACAACTTTCTAAACTACACTATAAAATAGAGTTTTAAACAGACTGTATAAAATACACTGTGTACAACAGTGTATAAAATGTACTATAAAATAGGTTCCACCTAATTTTAAAGAGCCTCTATTGGATTGAGATCTTGGTAAGTTGTGCAGGTCTATGTATAAGTATATCTATGTAAATCTGGGTATGAGTACGATGAAGTCATCTGTAATCCACCATAGTCGGTAACAACACCCTGGTGCACACTGTTGCACGCACATTAGGTCACGTCATACCAATGTGCTCCACTGGTATGATCGGACCTCATGTCTGCTAAGAAAAGATAATCCTAGATGGTTGTGTAGATCCAGACTGTTTTTGTTCAATTCTGTGTTTAAGACCTGACTCTGCATGTTGATGCAAGAAGCTTCATCGCGTAGTTTAATCAAGCCTTTGCACGAATCCCAGTTTTAGTGCTCTTCCTTGCCATATTTTCCTGTTCTTTGCTGACAGGAGTCCAATGGGGTGTGCCCCTCTATCGCTAAGGTCAGACAACCAAAGTAGAGAGTGGTCGTATAGGTAGTTGTGTTCTTTCCTTTCAGACTGAAAATCCACAGAACTGCTTTTGACTTGACGTTTGTTTCGTATTCTCTGATCATTATCTGGAAACTCCACAAGGAGGACTGTGGTGTGTAAAAAGCCCCGCAGGTCAGCAGTTTCTGAGGCTGCAGGCCTCATGTCTGGCACCAAACATCAGGCTCTTGGATCTCGTTTGATCAAACAGCAGATGAAAACAGATTTTGGCCATTTGTGTTTTATTGCAGCCTGGCTATTTTGGGTGTACCTAATAAAGTGAGACATTTGTATAGAAAGAAGATGACGTGCATGCTGGTACATATAAAGAACGATACATAGCAGTAGCACTTAAATGTTAAGCCATTTCACATGTTTGTGACATCACAAGTTGAAGTGTATTATGTTTATACAGACCACTCCACAGTCACCTACTTGATGTACTGTAAAACCTGGTGGTGATTTCATCATCATTCTCGGGGGGCACTCCCATTTATGTTATCACAAGTGGGCATCTTTTTGAAGTTGCTTGTAATGACCAACCTCACACCTGGTTATACGATAAGGACCCTTTTACGCCTCATTAACTGCCTGACCAAAAATGATGACTGTATCTCCTGTGAGAGCATCCTGTCATAGGTTACATAAATACAACATGCTTACCTTGATGGGTGAATACCATTTCTGCAGACGGACGGGTCTGCGCACACCATTGTTGAAGGTCCGTGACGGTGGATACTCAAAGTCTTGTTCAGGCATTACCACGCGGGCGTTCTTCGCCTTCTCTAGTTTAGCCCCCTCCTCTGTGGACCCTTTGTCCCCCCAGTACACCTGGATATGAGAATAGAAGTTGGTTTATTCAACATCTGGCAAACATCAACGTTATTCATGTTCACATAGGCACACTGGGATGTTCCATTAGCAAGGTTTTTGTTTCATTCATACTTTTTTTGTCAAAAACTTGAATGAATGATATTAAAGAGATTATTATTTCACAACACTGACTCAACTGTTAACTGAGTCGAGTATTATTTATTATATTTATCTGGCCTTAGTTCAGAGACATGTTGTTCATTAGTGGGCTTTATATAGGCCTGGTTAAGTGAAAAGCCACCTCCACCACATCACCACAAACTCTTCCTAGCACACCAAGCCATCTGGTTAAAAAAAAAAACAGCGAAAAGGAAATCTTTTAAAACTCTGTTGATTTCAGTTGGAGCTGAACACAAGAGGCTTCTTGGTAACCTAATCTACCGTGACTGTCATGGTCAGGATCTTCACTAAAATATTCAAACTGGGGACATTTCATCCTTTGCTTCTAATTTAATTCTCTTTAAGATATTGCTGATACGTTTTACACTAGTTGTTATTCCTAGCTTTAAGCCTGACCTCCTTAAATTCCCGCATGTCACTCCGTGTTGGATTAACTCCACTTTCTTCCCTCGTAAGAACAACTTACTCCTTATCTGCCGATAAATCCTGCAATAGGTTTGAAAGGTCTCTGTTGAAGACAACTTCTTTCTCTGCTTGCAGTTAATCTAAACCACAGTGTTGTACCAAAAATGGACGAAATGTAATGTAAATGTAACTATTATTTAATATCATGGATGTAGGACCTACTTCCATTCTTTTGATGCCTCCCACTCCTCGCCCCCCATAGTACGAGGCGTCCACGGTGGGCCATCTCTTCTTGGGGTATCCTTCGTCCTCTTCATCCTTAATGAGAGATAACAACTTATTGTAACGCTACATATTAGTCGTATGTCACACACCCGGAATAATCCTATGTATATACATAGGATTATTCCGGGTGTGTGTGTGTATGGGACATGCAGCCAACATTTGTTATGGCAAATTTTCAATTATGATATTTAGATGTAATTACAGCATTTTTTTGCATCAAAGTGAGCATTAAAACACAAATTCAATACATTTCCATGATATTGTTAAAAACGTGTCCACCCTAACATCTCTATCCTCCTGAGAGGAACATCTAAGATGAGTGACTCACAGAGCTGTACTCCATCGCCGGAGGCGGGGGGTCGTTGATGATCTGTAAACAGCAACATCAGATTCAACAGACTGCTGTCCTCCTCCAGGTGGTACATGTTTCATGAACTTACTCTAATATATATATTTATATATATATATATATATATATATATATATATATATATATATATATATATATATATAATCTCCTATATTTATATCTAATGTAATCCCAGAAACGTTGAGTGCAGCTCTGAAGAATGCTTTGAATTTTCACTTCACTTCACCTCAGGTCAACTCAATCACAAATAGCTAATATTTTATAAACTAATAACAAATCCTGTTTTTGCTGGCAATTTTGCCAAAAAGAAATAAAGAATTGCTTTTGTGTTCTAGTCCCCTGACTTGACAGCGGAGAAAACACAAGATGGCTGACCTACCACAGTGCAGCACAAAGGCCAGAACCACCAGAGTAGAGCCAGGATGAGTAGCAGCATCAGGATCAGCAGAGCGATGGCTATGAAGGTCCCATCAGACTAGACAGGAGACAGAAGAGACACACTGAACTTAGCGTTAAGATAACCAAACTCATAATCAATCTCAATTATCAATGGGACAACATGTTGTAGACATTAGCTTTTCTTTGGACTGCCTCCAAAATATGTGAATGAATTCCATCTGTTGGAAAGAATCACTTGAGGACAGATTGGATTCGTTTTTAAAACCGTAATCTGCCCCATTGGGAATCCTGCTGTGAAGTTGATCAAATGTTGTAGTTTCACAGAGTAGGCCAACTTACACAGCTAGTATGTATAACTCCATGTGTGTTGTTGTAGCTTCAGGGAGTAGGTCTACTTACACAGCTAGTATGTGTCACTAGTGTGGGTTGTTGTTGTAGTTTCACAGAGTAGGCCTACTTACACAACTATTATGTGTAACTAGTGTGGGTTGTTATTGTCAGGGAGACAGCCTACTTCTTACTACTATAATGCAAGTTTGACTTATTCCTTTATTCAAATGTCTTCCATGCATTCTTTAAATCCTGTTTTCATGTGTATTTTATTGATTATTTTAAATCCAGTTGTTAAATGTCTTTTATGCACTCTTTGAATTTTATTGTATGACATGTTTTTACGTGAAGCACATTGAGTCTGCCTTGTGTATGAAATGTGCTATATAAATAAAGTTTACTTGACTTGACTGTTATTGTAATTGTTGCAGTTTCACAAAGTAGACCTATTTACAAAGCTAGTGTAACTAGTGTGTAAGTAGACCTACTTACGCAGCTGACTGCAGTGGTTGTCACAGCGCTGGAGATGAAGCTCAGGCCGTTGTTCATGCTGACGTGTAGAGTAGCAGTCCTGCCAAAGGTCAAAGGTCACACCTTGATATATTACGTTGGCTAACAGTAATAAACTTGTAACCGGGGCTTGATGCTGAATTATGAAAATCACTGATTCAGAAAACTACAAAAGATTTACCAAAAGGGCCATGAATGAGCTTGTTGCTAGTTGTCGTTCTAGCTACTTTGACCTCATTGTTTTTCATTCTAGCTACTATGACGCCATTGATTGTCATTCTACCTACTATGAGCTCATTGCTTGTCATTCTAGCTACTATGAGCTCATTGTTTGTCATTCTAGCTACTATGAGCTCATTGATTGTCATTCTAGCTACTATGACCTCATTGATTATCATTTTACCAACTATGACCTCATTGTTTGTCATTCTAGCTACTATGACCTCATTGATTGTCATTCTAGCTACTATGACCATATTGTTTGTCATTCTAGCTTCTATGACCTCATTGATTGTCTGACGGTTATGGTTTTTATTACATTTGATTATTTGTTATAAGACTACAAGTAGCTGGTCCTTATTTTAGGCCCCGATATCCAACATTCAGTTCCATGTCAGCTTTTAATGAAACCATAATCACGAAATATAACACAGGCAGGTGCATTGAGACAAACATCTGGATTGTAAACACAATCTATTGCGTGTAAATAGAATATAATATAATATAGTTCCTTTGATTGTCATTGCTCAGAGTACAGCGAAATTGAGTATTCACACATCTCAAACAGCAATTAAAAATAGAAGAAAAAATATAATAAAGTTCAAAACACAAACATCGACAATGTAAACACACCATCTTGAGTGTAAACACAACATACCTGGAGTGCAATCACAACATCTGGAGTGTAAACACAACATCTGGAGTGTTAACACAATGCTGAATGCTGAATTCATCACATTGAATTGATCTCTAAATAGAATTAACTTTGTAACTTACGTCCCCTCTTTGTCTAAAACAGGAGCTGGACACAGCAGGTACGTGTCTCTGACCACCAACGGTCTCTTCACTGTGGAATGGAAACAAACGGCAACAAACAACTCTGTTACCCATGTATATATTAATATATATAATATAATGTTGTCATAAAATATCATTAAAAGGGTGTCTATTTTAGCACCAGGTGTGATGTTGATTAGCCATTTCAAGCCTTTTACAAATATACCCATTAGTCACATCACAAGTGGGAGTGTCCAACTATCCAGATTATGATGGATACACAGCAAGCTATCGCATTCTGCTGTCTGAGGAGTGAGGAGTTTTGAGTGATGTAGCAGCTGAGGGGAGCTGGGAGGATGCTTTAAGGGAGGCAGGGGGCGGGGGCAGTGGATTTATATCCTTATGAGCCTTTGGAGGACCTCAGCCCCCCCCTCAACATCAACCAAAACAAACTTGGATCAAATGATTTCAGAGTGAAATGTTACATAACTGCTGATGGACTTCGTTCACTTCACACCATTGGCTGTAATGCCAGTGTTTTGTTGGCGCTACCCCATGGCAATTCTTCAACCGTTTTTGCCTTGTCAGTATATCAGAGTGCAGTTTCTAAAGTTCTAGTGGGAACACTCCAGACTAATGCTTATTCCATCCCCTGGAATAAGAAAAAAGGATACAATTGCAAAAGGGGTTTCTATTCCCTAACTATTAAACTGCACTCTCAGCAGAACATTTACGCTTCACTGCCAAAAGTTAAAATATGGTGGTGCCACCGGGCCACTCCCACTTGAGTCTCTCTTCAAAACACAGCAAATATGAAGCAGACTCCAAACAAAGCTCCTGGTCGTCTCCTTGTGTTGTTAAGCTGTTTTTCTGCTAACTCATCAGAACCGCTCTGTGGTTCACTCATTTGATTATTCCTAAAACAAAAGCCCGGGCAGCTTTGAACGGACAACAGGATGTGATTAAAGCTAGATCAAAAAGAAATGAAAATCCTGGTTTCTTGATGTAAAAAAAATATTTGATTAATTTACTCTGATTTGTTCTGGTGGTTGTTGGGAATCTTGGCAATCTACGAAAGGTCATCGTTGTTCAAATTTGTTCTGATGTTCTTTGAACACATATAACATCCAATGTAAACATATATTGCTTTTGGGAGATGCTCTATTGGCAGAACTTTAATCAATCAGCTGGAGTATAATCCATGATTCTGTTCGTGAGCCCAGTTCAAAAGAGCGGATCCTTTGTCTCCATGCGGTTCCACTCACTCAGCGTCACCGTGTCGTTGATGCGGAAGCTGCAGAGGACCTTCTGCACATCCCGTGCGTGCAGGAAGCCGTTGCCCTTCACGACCACCTGGAAGGATTCTATTGGGCAGTGAAACAAACGAGTGGTATCAAGCGATGGGTGGTGAACGTTGTACTACACTTCAAAATGGTGTTTTGAGGAACACCTCACACTACCTCCTTGACAGACGCTGGAAGGCTCTACAGCCAGGATCTCGATGCACGATCTCTTCAGGATCTTGAGGAAAGAATGGAATATGACCCAGTGCGAGTGTTAATGTTTAAAATAACAGAACATGCATCCAAAGTACAGTTCATGAAGAGTGCAGCTGAATCGTACCGAATCGATGATCCCTTGCAGCGCCTGGAAGCCGTCGTTCACAGGGAAGACGTGATCCTTCCCGTCAGCTATTGTCCAAAGCTGGAACGGAACGTGAACAGACTGTAAGTGATTCGTCCCTTTTATTGGTTGTTAGGTGATTGGTTGATTGGTTTACCTGTGTTTCATTAAAGTCTTTAACTCCAACACAGTAGACCGTTGCACCTAGCTGGCGTGCTCTGCTGGCCTGACAGAAACAACAACTTCAGAGGTAATCAGACAACGATAATATATGGCTAATATTTAACATACATTGGAATAAGAAGTAAAAAGCTGTTACGTTGGCATGGTGATATTATCTACACTGTAATGCTGTAAATGTGGTGGTTTGATCGTCTACCCTTAATGGCGTATTATGGCTGCTTCTGTGACGTCTAAAGTGAGTAAACATAAGTAGAGCGGTATGTTTGTGTTCTCATGTTTCTACCTCTCTCTCTGCCAGGTCAAACTGATCCTCTCGTAGTTCGCCGTCGGTCAGCGCGATGATGACGCTGGCGGTCCGGTATCCTTGAGGAAGCGCAGCAGACATGTTAGTAACATGTTAGTAACCTGGAGGAAGCGCAGCAGACATGTGAGTAACATGTTAGTAACCTGGAGGAAGCGCAGCAGACATGTGAGTGACATGTTAGTAACCTGGAGGAAGCGCAGCAGACATGTGAGTAACATGTTAGTAACCTGGAGGAAGCGCAGCAGACATGTTAGTAACATGTTAGTAACCTGGAGGAAGCGCAGCAGACATGTTAGTAACATGTTAGTAACCTGGAGGAAGCGCAGCAGACATGTTAGTAACATGTTAGTAACCTGGAGGAAGCGCAGCAGACATGTTAGTAACATGCTAGTAACCTGGAGGAAGCGCAGCAGACCTGTTAGTAACCTGGAGGAAGCGCAGCAGACATGTAAGTAACATGTTAGTAACCTGGAGGAAGCACAACAGACCTGTTAGTAACCTGAAGGAAGCGCAGCAGACATGTTAGTAACATGTTAGTAACCTGGAGGAAGCGCAGCAGACATGTTAGTAACATTGTAGGGACCTGGAGGAAGCGCAGCAGACATGTTAGTAACATTTTAGGGACCTGGAAGAAACAAATGTTAATGACCAGGAGGAAGCGCAGCAGACCTGTTACTAACATGTTAGGGACCTGGAGGAAGCGCAGCAGACCTGTTACTAACATGTTAGGGACCTGGAGGAAGCGCAGCAGACCTGTTACTAACATATTAGGGACCTGGAGGAAGCGCAGCAGACATGTTAGTAACATGTTAGGGACCTGGAGGAAGCGCAGCAGACCTGTTAGTAACCTGGAGGAAACATGTAGAGACATGTCGGCTTAGTGGATGAATGCCATGAATAGCATTAGTGATCCTAAAAACAGAGCCACTCGCGTGTATTGAACTAGGTTGATATTATAAATAAAACGAAATAGCTGATGCATGTGTCACAGACAATCCAATACTAAAGAAAAAGGGCAGCTACAATATTCTCACCATCCCCTGTTGCATAGTAGATTTGTTCACTGGCCTGAAGGTAAAAACACACAAAAGTTTGCTTCAACAGCAATGAAGTTAAATACGCCCTTATATTGGCATGAGACATACTATTATCCCAATGATTTTAAGATGACATAAAACAAGATATACTTTATTCATCCCAGATGTTGAATTGAACGGGTGTTAACGCAGCAGATTTACAGGACAGAGATGTATTAGAAGTAAGGATAAAAGAAAATACATACAAAATATAAAATCAGCCTAAACGTTTACCCTTTCAAATCCTTTGTGCATGGCGGTGTCTCCTCCTGGATGGACCATGCGCAGCTCCTCCAGGCCTTGGCCTATCCGCTCCCTGCAGCTCACGCACACAAGATCACATGCAGCAGGACTACATTTAGAGAGCAGTTGTGCAAAAAATGGTTTGGTTTTAATTCATATTTATTTCTTTTCTTGCCTGTCTTCAGTTAGTTCCATCAGAGTCCTTCCTTCTTTTGAGAAAACTATGAAGGACATTCGAAGCTGAGGACTAACGAGACAACACATCCAACATATAAATATATAAATCACGGTATATACAGTGGAGAATGGTACTCTCATGTTAATGTGCTTACAGATACAAGCGGTTTTCAATCTTTTTTTTAATCTATATTTGTTTATATTTTGTAGTTCATAAAACCTACCTGATGAATTTATGAGCCAAATGGTCCACAAAGTAATAGATCTCATTCCAGTGGTGCTGCACACTGCCAGACCTGGGAGGACAAGTCTAATTTATCAACTGACGACCACTTTAAACCTTGGAGAAAACGGTCATGAAGTTCAGTACACTACTCAGTTTTGACAGAAACATTCTAGATTTAAAACAGCGTCATTGTGATCAACTGCTTATTGATCTAAACAAAATCAAACTGGTTCTAAAGAAAATATGTCATAAACAGCAAACCATAATCTGTCCCTATGGAACTCTATAGGATGACATCACAGAAGGAATGAATGGTTAATCAAAGCAATGTTGGGGTTTTGCTTTGAGTAATCACTGTTCAAGCAGCCAGACATATAGACTGAACAAATCTTCAGTCTCTCCAGGTAAACATCTACACATTGTTCTGGGTTTTCTGTTCCGGCTCTCTCCTTATGTTTCCATTCCTACTACCACACGACTTCCAAGAGATACAGAGAGCCAAGAGCTCCTCTCTCTGGAACATCTGGCACCAATGGAGAAAAGGTTTCAGAGACACTCGTTCAAGAAAGTTTGTTAGCATTAAGAGTAATATATAAGATTAAGAGTAAGAGTTAAGATTGAGTGTAAAATTTCAGATTTAGAGTAATAGTGCAGATGAACAGTAATAGTTAAGATTCCACAAAGAGCAAAGCCCTAAAGAGCACTTCAGCAAAGCAAATTAAAAAACGATGCCAGGGAAGGTTAAGCCACGATAACATAAAATAAGTATAAGCTAGGTTTGGGTATTTGTGACAGTTCAGGGGGGAAATCTGGTTATATGTAGTGTGTACGAAGAGCTTGGTTTATTTTATTCATACAATTACCTGGTGTATTGTAGAATAATGGAAAAATACAAAGCAGGACCAAACATTTTCTTTCAACAAAGTTTACAGCCGTCTCTTGCTTTGAGCTCAAATAATAAAAAGGTGATTCAGACAGCGAGTTTCTGCATGGAGAATCAATCAACAATGAGATGTCAAATTATTGATACACAAGATGTGCCAAAAATTATATGATATTTTGGGGCCAGTTGCAAAATCACAAATGGCACTGATTGTGACTGTCAGTTGATACTCAAGCTGTGCCAAATAATCTTTTTTACATTGATGAAATAAAATCCCAGCAGAATTACTGTCAAAACCAGAGAATGTTTTTTTCTAAAACAATATCAACTGGTATCCTCTGGCTGGATATTAGTCTGTTCTCGATCAAAAAAGTTTACTGATTTGATTAAGCTCTTATTTCCATTTTGTTTACACAATTATGATCGACACATTTTGTTTGATAAAACCAGGTTTATTGTATGTTTAAAAATATATGTGAAATTGAGTTCCGAATTGAAATACTGCTCATGTGGAAAACAAACATGTGTTTCTGTTTTGATGACATATGTCAAATACTCAAGCAGTAGCTTCATTATTGAACAAAACAAAACTGTAATTCAGTTCTTGTTCAGCAATGGACCAGCAAGTATGGTTTCCAACCTTCCACAGAGCACACAGCATGCCACTCTACGTGGCATCTAAAGACACATCTATTAACATATTTAGGAACATTCCCTTTTAGACTAGCAACAACCCTAACCCTATTAGACTGAATCATTTATAAGCAAGAAGCTATCATTAGCTTGAAACTATCATTCATGAGCATTAAGCTATCATTCATAAGCATGAAGCTATCATTCATAAGCAAGAAGCTATCATTTACATGCATGAAGCTATCATTTACATGCATGAAGCTATCATTTACATGGATGAAGCTATCATAAGCATGAAGCTATCGTTTACATGCATGAAACTATCATTTACATGGATGAAGCTATCATAAGCATGAAACTATCGCTCATAAGCATAAAGCTATCATTCATAAGCTTGAAGCTATCATTTACATGCATGAAGCTATCATTTATAAGTATCAAGCTATCATTAATAAGCATGAATGTTAGCTATAATGTATAAGCATGAAGCTATCATTTATAAGTATGAAGCTTAGCTATCATTTATAAGCATGAAGCTATCATTAATAAACATGAAGCTATCATTTATAAGCATGAAGCTATCATTCATAAACATGAAGCAATCATTCATAAGCATCAAGCTATCATTTATTAGCATCAAGCTATCATTCATAAGCATGAAGCTATCATTCATAAGCATAAAGCTATCAGTCAGAAGCATAAAACTATCAATCATAAGCGTGAAGCTATCCTTTATAGCATGAAGCTATCATTTATAAGCATGAAACTATCATTCATAAGCATGAATCTATCATTCATAAGCATCAAGCTATCATTTATATGCATCATGACGCCAAGTCACCCCCATGGCCCCTCTGTAAGCTGCTTCTTCTGATCTGACGGAAGGATATGCTTAAGTTATAATATGCTAATAAATACACTTATTCAAATTAACATTAAAGAAACTTTAATATATATATATATATATATACATACATACACACATACACATATACACATACACACACACATACACACACACACATACACACACACACACACACACACACACACACACACACACACACACATATATATTCATTTATATGTATACATCTACTCTCTCTGGGCCCCAGCACCAACACACACGCACACACACATGTGTGCAAAACCAAATTAACACTGATGGCTTTCCCAACCTCAACTTGGAAGATGTTTGCAGCCACGTGTCTGTGATGTTTACACCATCATCACATTCTAACTAGAGCAACCACTCTGCAGGACAAGAAGAAGAAGAAAGATGGCAACACGCTTACTTGTCCAGGACAAAGTAGAGGTCAAATCCTCCGTAGCAGGAGGATCCCACCTCTCGCTCCTTTGCATATAGGCTCTGAATTGCACAGCCCGCCACCAGGAAAGACGCCAGAATTCCAAGTTCCACACCAAGCAGTACCTGCCTGCACCAGCCCCAGGGCATTATCCCTCAGACTGCCTCCACACTGCACCTCCCTTGGAGATACAGAGAGAGAGAGAGAGAGAGAGAGAGAGAGAGAGAGAGAGAGAGAGACTAGCAGCAACTCAATGAGAAAAGTCAAAAATGTTCTTTCTTGATTCTGCTTAAAGTCGTCCTTCGACAAACGACTTATGACTTCTACATCGGTTCTCCATCTCCACAGCAGCAGATGTGAGAGGAGAAGGAGGAGGAGGAGGAGAAGAAGAGGAGGAGTGAAGGGTCTTAAGACCAGCAATGTTTATGTTTCTCTCTCTCCACACTCAAATCGTTTTATAGCGACCGTTTTGCTTTTATGAGCAAACTGTCTGAGCTCTGCTCTCAATTTCAGTGGTTTTGTATTAGAGATAAAACCCTATTTTCTTTAAACCTATTAAGGAATTCTTGTGAGTTATTTTCTTTGGTTTTTGGGGTATTCTTGTTTTCATCCATTCTAATGTATTTGTGTTTATTTGTATTACATCCTATGCACTATTGCCACTCAGTGGTAAACAATGGTACTTGAAATAGTAAGCAGGAAGACTAACGTTTTACATAAAAAGAATGTCGCTGATAAAACATAATGGTACATTCGCTCATTGCAATAGTGTTCCTTTATAGCTTTCTTTTATTATTATTGCTATATAACTATAATGTACATAACACTAATAATAATACATAAATATACCATACCAAACTCAAGGACACAAAACTGTCAGTTTACGTCATGATTCTTTCAAATGACAAATATGTTAATAAGTATTAAACAATGTTTTTCTTCACTTTTATTACAATACTTGCTGTTTACATTTGACTCAAAGGATTGTTGAGGAGCATTCATGCATCTGTTGTTTATGTGTTTGTTTTAGAGAAGTATTATACAGGTGAATCTTTATCATTTGTGGAGAGTGACTTGGACATTCGAGGAAATGGGGTCATTTATTCATTGAGGACTTGAAGAATCGAATTCAACCATTCAAAAACATAACGTGTGACTGTTGCATCCTGGCTAACTACTGTACATGTCAGTGACTTGGCCCTGAGAAGACCATGTGATCACTTCAGTCTTCAGACTTCAGGCTGTACCCATGTTCTCTAACATCTGTACCCATGTTCTCTAACATCTGTACCCATGTTCTCTTACAAACATCTGTACCCATGTTCTCTAAAACACCTGTACCCATGTTCTCTAACATCTGTACCCATGTTCTCTAACAGCTGTACCCATGTTCTCTAACATCTGTACCCATGTTCTCTAACAGCTGTACCCATGTTCTCTAACATCTGTACCCATGTTCTCTAACAGCTGTACCCATGTTCTCTAACATCTGTACCCATGTTCTCTAACATCTGTACCCATGTTCTCTAACAGCTGTACCCATGTTCTCTAACATCTGTACCCATGTTCTCTAACATCTGTACCCATGTTCTCTAACGTCTGTACCCATGTTCTCTACCATCTGTACCCGTGTTCTCTAACGTCTGTACCCATGTTCTCTACCATCTGTACCCGTGTTCTCTAACAGCTGGGAGGCAGTTAGAGAACACGGGATATTGAAACTAAACAACCCCAAAAATGTCCCCTCCCACTGAGTTTCTGTCACATTACGGGCAATTAATTAAAATCCAAAATAAAACTACAACAATTGAATAGGCTCATTTGAAATCTAGGCAGTTGAAACCTTTGAGACTAGGCCTAGGCTACTTGTCAGGCTGAAATTGATGAGCCTAAAATCAACTATTGAATGTTTTTCTGTATTTAATACCAGCATTGTATCTGATGCAGGCCTTCGGAGTTAGGTTCTCAATACCTTTTTTGCTGTAGTGGGTTCAAGGCACATACGCACACACACACACACACACACACACACACACACACACACACACACACACACACACACACTCGCGCGCGAACACACACACATACACACACACACACACACACACACACACACACACACACACACACACACTGGCACGTGAACACACACACACACACACACGCACACACACACACACCCACTGGCTGTGCGCCCAGTCCTACAGTTTTGTCAGCGAATCACCGCTGCAGAATGGAGACGTGGAGAATCAGCGCCTTGTTTATAAAAGCCAAGCGTTGCTCTCAACCAACTTTGCGACTATTTTCAATTACATCTCCGTTTGTGCACAAGTTTCTGCATATGTTTCATTTGGCTGCAGAGGTGATCCAAGGTTATGGCTGTCGTTCCAGACTTGTTGCTACTGCTCTGTGGTCTACACGTCGTTTCTCTGGCGGTTGAGCCACAGCTGACGGCCCCGAGGGTCGGTTCCCCGAAGGTGATCCACTATAAGGATCCCTGTAAAGCCGGTACGATGTTACTTTTTATGTTTTATTGATTATTTATTTTAACGTTTACATTGCTAGCCTATCTGACGAATTGCACACATTTCCCCACTAATCAATTGTATTATTATATCAATCCAAACTTGCATGTCTTTAAGAAGTCTGTATTTTTTAAGTTGTATAATATAATAATGGAAAACAAAAGTTGGATGCAGATTTATAAACATTTAAATACAAAACAAGATTGAATTGCATTCTTTTCACTACCTATTACAAATAAATATTTATTCTGGAACTTGTGTCTCATGTGCAACTGAAAGCAGGCTGTCACATGCAGAAATTACCTCACTTATGACCCCATAACCTATTATAATTATTGAATATAGATAGCAACATATAACTGATAACTTATCCTCTATAGGCCTCCTGTGTGAATAGCCTTCCGATACAAATCTGCAACTATGGTTTTCTGAATTTCACCCAACAACATTATTCTGATTGTAACATTTCTAGATATACCTGTTTCTTATTCATTCAATTACAATTACAATTATTCTTGATAAATTATGTCCCTGTCAACTTCATACAACTTGACTTAACCGTATGCGACACGAATGCCATTATGTGACAATAGTTAAGTCAATGTTAAAAGTACCTCAAGTAGAGCAAATGGTCATTCAGTGGCATCTACTTCAAAGAAGTGTTCAAATACATTTTCAAAAGAAGTAGCCTATGATCAATGATAGCCTACAGGTGTATCAGACAGTTCAATAGTAGTAGTCGTAGTAGTAGTAGTAGTAGTAGTAGTAGTAGTAGTAGTAGTAGTAGTAGTAGCAGTCGTAGTAGCACTAGTATCTCTAATCCAGTAGAAAGTGTGTGTTTGTTGCCTGCTAAATGAACAACCTCATCCCGCTAACGGTCTATTGTCCGGAACCTCAGGAGTCCCAGCTAATTGGTTTCATTTGAGACTCCAAACTACCAAAAGAAAAAAAAATGAAAAAAACTCACTGCTCCTTTTCCTGAGGCTGGTTGCCATGGCGACGAGCAGGGTCACTGAGGCCAATGTTCGCTGGAGTTGAAATCCCTCTGGAACCTCTGGGGGGTATGGTGGGGGGATGGGGGGGTGGGGGTGGTGGTCACTTACACTCACCCCTGCATGAGTGAGTTACACTTCAAAGTCCCCCCCCCCACCCCCCCACCCCCCCCACCCCGACTAGGGCGTTGCTGTTACCAGGCAGAACGTCAGCAGTCAGCAATTCATAACAACTATGTCATGCAAGTTATATGTACATTTACAGTTTTACAATTACATTCATTTACAATATATAGTTTATATGAAATGGTATGACAATAGCATTTCAATTGAATCAAAATACTAATAAAAGTGAAGACAAGATAGTAATAAATGATCTAACTATAGCTTTATCTGCCATGCCAAACGTTATTTGTGTGTTGTCACTTTCTATCCGCATCAGGCTTCTCAACACAATGTCTCCACTATACCCTGTAACATGTCTGGTGATAGAACCAACCTTTTAAAATGCTAGGAAATCTCTTTGTACCAAACTGTGCATGTTTGAGGGCTTAGTGTGTGGTGAAGTAGTCTATACTATACTCTGTGGTATGTGCTGTGTATGGTGTAGTAGTGTAGACTGTACTCTACGGTATGTGCTGGAAAAACACTGGATCACAATCACACACCACCAGATTCACCTTAATCCATGGCTACACACTCTTTTGTTGTGATTACAAAGGTAATGTTAGAATAATGATGTGCATGTGTGTGTGTGTGTGTGTGTATTTAGTTAAACGTACTACTATTACATGCCTAGTTTAGGTCTATGTGCAGCATGTTCTCATTCACTATTCTATTTTGTTACCAGATTATGCTTTTTGTTATTCTAACATAACCCAATTAAAAAATATAGTTAAAATAAATAGAAACATACTTTTGTGTTCATCTTTCCGGTACATTTGCCTTTCTTTGGACGTCATAGTGGCCTTTCTGGGGGACATGGCCCTGGAAGAGGAGGACCTGCTCATGTTCCGGGCGTCTGACATCCTGCAGCCTGCACAGACCCTCACTCGCACCCTGACAGACATCGGTAGGCCTACTTATCAATGACATTAAACATAAAAGCTTTATAATCATAACGTCACTTACTTATCAATAACATTACACTTAAAGGCCTTATGATCATTACATCACTTGTACTTCACCATGACTTTGTTGTGAGACTTGTTGAATGGATTATGACATATCTGTTCTGAACTTGCAGCTACACAATGTTCTGTATCAGTATCAGGTCTGACATTGGAGTCAGAAATGATAGAAATAAAATCATAATACTTTTGAAACAGGGCCAAGAGATTGATTGTCAATAGACTTTATTCACAGAGGTGTCATCGTAGGATAAACACAGGTGTCGCTCATAACGCAAATTCTGGTGCTACTTTCATGTCCCAGGTCACGGGTAACATCCTCATCCTCACTAGTTTAGTACTCATCTTCACTAGTCATCCTCACTAGTTGAGTAGACTCATCTTCACTAGTTAAGTAGACTCATCCTCACTAGTTTAGTAGACTCGTCCTCACTAGTTGAGTCTACTACCAACGCAGCAGATACCTAAGAGAAGCAGATCCTTCTTTGGTTTTGAGTGTGGGAGTACTGATCCGTGTGTTGTTTGGCGTCCGCAGGGAGCAGAGCGGTGTCCAGCAGGAGTAGAAGAGCTGCAGGCGGGGAGGCGCCGGCCCGTCGGAGGAGAGCCAGCACCTCCAGGCCCGAGAGGATCTGGCCAGATGCCATCATCCCCTACGTCATCAGCGGGAACTTCAGCGGTGAGGTCTGCTAACCAGGAGTGGAAGAGGAGGAAGGGAGGAGAGGGATGTGAGGAAGAGGTAGTGAGGAGTTGATGAGGATGTGAATAGGATGTGAGGAGGGGGATGTGAAGAGGAGGATGTGCGGAGGAAGATGTGAGGATGTGAGGATGATGATGTGATGAAGAGGATGTGAGGAGGGAGATGTGAGGATGATGTGAGGAAGAGGATGTGAGGAGTTGTGTTTTTTTGGCAGATACTCCAGCTGCTTCTGTATTTTTTCAACAACTATTCAAATCTGTAGCTTTGTCTGTGATTGGGGAAAGTAACAGCTAGTTCTTACAACTACTTCTATTACTATCACTACTACTACTACTACTATTACTACTACTAATACTTCTCCTATTTCTACTACTACTACTCCTACTATGACTACTACTCTTTCTCCTTACTACTACCACATATAGACTGACTGCCTCTACTGTACAGGCAGCCAGCGAGCCATATTCCGGCAGGCTATGCGACACTGGGAGAGGCACACATGTGTGACGTTCATCGAGAGGTCTGGCGAGGAGAGCTACATCGTGTTCACCTACAGACCCTGTGGGTGAGTCACGTGCATGCTCATCAGGCTTCACACGTGCACTATGTACAGAGAATATTACTTTTACTGCAGATACTGCAGGGTAAATGCATAAAATAAATCCTTTAAAATGCAATATATATACTTTCTTTCTGGTTGAAATGATTCATGATTGGATTTCAATCTACCATACAGCAAAGTGACAAAGTGCAAGTTCCATCCAAAGATGCATTGGTAAATGCATGTTCACCTTAACATCATGTTGTTCGCTTAATGCAATGGACATATTCCTTCTATCGACTGTTTTCTAAATAAACAGACAGTCAAAAATATCCAGATAGGCCCAAGCATGCACCAAAAAAGCTGTTACTGAACTTTAAACAATTTCCTCCAGGGTCAACAAACTCACCTGTATCTGTGTCTGTATCTATATCTGTGTCTGTGTCTGTGTCTGTGTCTGTGTCTATCTGTATCCGTGTCTGTATCCGTGTCTGTGTCTGTATCTATATCTGTTTCTGTGTCTGTGTCCGTGTCTGTATCTGTGTCTGCATCCATGTCTGTGTCTGTATCCGTGTCCGTGTCTGTATCCGTGTCTGTGTCTGTGTCTGTATCTATCTGTATCCGTGTCTGTATCCGTGTCCGTGTCTGTATCCGTGTCCGTGTCTGTGTCTGTGTCTGTATCTGTATCTGTGTCTGTGTCCGTATCCGTGTCTGTGTCTGTATCCGTGTCTGTGTCTGTATCCGTGTCTGTGTCTGTGTCTGTGTCTGTATCCGTGTCTGTGTCTGTGTCTGTGTCTGTGTCTGTATCCGTGTCTGTGTCTGTATCCGTGTCTGTGTCTGTGTCTGTGTCTGTATCCGTGTCTGTGTCTGTGTCTGTGTCTGTGTCTGTGTCTGTATCTGTATCTGTGTCTGTGTCCGTATCCGTGTCTGTATCCGTATCTGTGTCTGTGTCTGTGTCTGTGTCTGTGTCTGTATCTGTGTCTGTACGACAGCTACAGGATGTCTGCTGTGATCATGACGTCTTCTCCTCTCGACAGGTGTTGCTCCTATGTGGGGAAGAGAGGAGGGGGCCCTCAGGGCGTCTCCATAGGAAAGAACTGCGACAAGCTGGGCATCGTGGTTCATGAGCTGGGTCACGTGATCGGCTTCTGGCATGAGCACACCCGCCCAGACCGCGACGACCACGTGAGCATCGTCAGAGACAACATCCAATCGGGTAATCCGTGTCTCATAGCCCAGTTAGGATGTGTTATTACAGAACCCAAGCCTTTTACAAGTACTTATGGGTTATAGTTTGGTATGGAGGTCTTATGAGTGTGTGGATTAGTGTGCATTTGTCTGGCGGTTTTGTATTCTTTGTTTTGGTTTGTAAAGTCCTTGATAAATCTGATAAATGGTGGCTTAATTGATACGATATCCAAATAAAAGTTGTAAAAATATTTATATGTGCAATGTACAGGCTCTATACTATTGGTCATGTTCCAGCACTGTGTACTACTTCTCCTGATCTCTCTAAATAGATAGCAACCTAATAGACGGCAACCTAGCAAACCTAATAGGCCTATGCTCAGTATCACTCCCATTGGTTCTCCTCCAACAGTTAAGCAACCGATTCCACCATCACTAATCACTTTCCCTTCTTTTGTATTGGCTCATGTCTCATGCATCATTCGGTCTCTGACTCTGCCTTCATCCATAGGACAGGAGTACAACTTCCTGAAGATGGAGCCGGCCGAGGTGGACTCACTGGGGGAGGAGTATGACTTTGACAGCATCATGCATTACGCCAGGAACACATTCTCCAGGTTGGAACTTCTGCTTATGGGCCTCATGCATACAGAACTTAAAACACTTTTAAGAACTATGCCAAAGTGGTGGTTTGATCGCTGTCAGGCAGCCACCATTGATGTCCACTATGCAGGACTTGTATGTTGCATCTCAAGACACGGTGGGGAACCTCAGGGATTATCTCAAAAGCTTCGCTAACCTTTTTTTTTTATTTCTGCCTCATGAACGCCAACCTTTGACAACCTTTTTTTTCTCTTTCATTGGTTGTGCCTCTTACCTCACCCTTCATCATCCTAGTGATGAGGAGTGATGTAAGGAGGGAGGAGGCCATGGATAGGAGATAGGTCGTAAAGGGTTAGGGTCCTATTATGCTAGGAAGTTATGGTTCTAGAGGGTTATGGTCCTATTATGCTAGGAGGTTATGGTTCTAGAGGGTTAGGGTCCTATAACGCTAGGAGGTTATGGTTCTAGAGGGTTATGGTCCTATTATGCTAGGAGGTTATGGTTCTAGAGGGTTAGGGTCCTATAACGCTAGGAGGTTATGGTTCTAGAGGGTTATGGTCCTATTATGCTAGGAGGTTATGGTTCTAGAGGGTTAGGGTCCTATAACACTAGGAGGTTATGGTTCTAGAGGGTGATGGTCCTATTATGCTAGGATGTTAAGGATCTAGGGTTAGGGTTAGGGTGAGGCCAAGCTAAATCTCAAATCCTTCCAGTTAATTGTTTTGTCACTCAGACTGACTGTCAGGCTCAAGTGGTCTTGTTCTGTGGTATTCAGCATCGAGATCTGCTGGGCCTGCCGGAACGACCCTGCACCCTCTCACCTTCTCACACCAGCCTGTTTACACATGCGATGGGAACATCACCCGGGTCTAGACTAAACTAGCCAAGCCTAGTGGTGGAACTCCAGAGCATGTGGTTGTAGTATTGATCACACTGAACCCGTATTGAGATGTGCACTGATTGAGTGTCGAGTGCACCAATGTATATCATGATGTTCCACCCATATGAATGATGCCATACAATACTTTTAGTGATATTAATTAGGTTTTGTGTTAAATGGATCCCTTCTCTGAAATAACACTGCTCAGAGAGCTTCTTCTGTGTGGTTATCATGAGGTCCTGCCAATGTGTGATTGTCTGTAAAAGGGGCATGTTCTTGGATACCATCGTTCCTCGTTATGATGTCACCGGAGTGAGGCCTCCAATTGGCCAGCGGACCCGACTCAGCCAGGGGGACATCGCTCAAGCTCGCAAGCTTTATAAATGCACCTGTAAGTAACGTCTTCACGCGTGAACTCGGGTCTTCAGTCATTGTATTGAAACCATGTTTGTTCATCACATTGACCTTCTATTGACAATAACTACTCCCTGTTCCCTGCTGATTTTATTATATTTTTTATTAAGTTGAATGCATTTACATAGCATTCTGCTGCTGTATAAATGCCAAACTATACTACTATTGGTGTAATATTTTGCTTGCAGAAGTGTTTAGTGTGTCATGCCACACACACACACACACACACACACACACACATACACACTTCTCACTTCACAAGCAACGCTACACCTCACCACATGACCAGGTACAACGTGTACTTCATAACAATACCACCTCATAATAACAGTCCACTAATGATAATGATAAGAATGATAAATAATATAATTTTACATTTTATCTTTACCGACAATGACACCTGGTGTGCCTCACGGTTCACAGTGTGTGGAGACAGTCTGCAGGACAGCTCTGGGAACCTCTCCTCTCCTGGGTTCCCTAGCGGCTACGCGGCCTATGCTAACTGTGTGTGGAGGATCTCCGTCACACCCGGGGAGAAGGTAAACACCAGTAGATGCTAGACGATCTAAATGACTCCTCTCTTACCCACCAACCCCCTGACCCGTCTCTCTTGCCCTAACCCTTACCCTAACCCTGACCCGTAACGCTCGGTTCCTCGCAGATAGTTCTGAACTTCACAGCCATGGACCTCTTCAGGAGCCCCCTGTGCCGGTACGACCACGTGGAAGTCCGGGACGGCTTCTGGAAGAAAGCCCCTCTCAAAGGTCTCTACACGGGGGACATCTTAGGAGTAGGACATCTCTCACGACAAGACATTATTAAAGTGGATCTTCTCCAGATAATCACTAGTAGTAGTCAATAGTAGTAGACAGATACATTTAAAAAGTTATCTAAAGCAAGGTAATAATCTACAGGTTACTGGGGAACTTACTCTGTGTTTTTTGTAAAGGCCGTTTCTGTGGAGACACGCTTCCAGAAACCATCGTCTCTACAGACAGTCGTCTATGGATCGAGTTCAGAAGCAGCAGAGACTGGCTGGGAAAAGGCTTCTCAGCGGTCTACAAAGGTATCTGGTTGCTGGTCACGCCCACGTATCCTCTGATCTCATTCATTGACTAGGATTCATCCAACACTGTATCCTATAGTGTGTTACAGTGGGTTTGTTCTGAATGTATTCACTGGGGACCCCCACTGCTCTGCACCTTTATCTTCTAACTTGTCTACTTCAAGGTGTTGACACACCTGGTTCCACCAAGAACACCCAAGACTCCCTGATTAGATGAATATGTATCAGGTGTATTGCAGGACAAAGGCACCTCAAGGGCCACAATCGCAAGACTGACCACTGCTATGATTGGGTGTCCAATAGACTCTTTCCACAGAGAGGTCATCGTAGGACAAACACAAATGTCACTCATGACAATTTGTATGGGTCTGCTCCTTTAATTTACCAGGGCACGGCTAGTGGACTTATCTTCACTAGTTAAGTCTACTGCCCATGCCCTGATACATAAAAGTAGCAGACCTGTAATTAGTGTTAGGAGTGACACCTGTTGTAAGAGCCAAATAAGGACGTAGTTTTAGTTTGAAGTTAGAGACGTACGTGCCATTACACCTGTGTTTGTCCTACGATGACACCTCTGAGAAAAAGGGTCTATATTAGAAGACATGTTCACTTAACCTAACCTGGCGGTCTCCTTCTCTTTCGGTGTGCATTCATGCAGCTAAATGTGGAGGAGATGTGAGGAAGGACACGGGACAGATCCAGTCACCAAACTATCCAGATGACTATCAGTCCAACAAAGACTGTGTGTGGATCATCACAGTAGCCCAAGAGTTCCACGTGGGCCTCTCCTTCCAGTCATTTGAGGTAAAAACAATTTTGTGTGTTCAGGAAAGATGAGAATTAATTGACATTACAATAGTGTTTATATTGTTTTGATGGTTATCTATTATATTAGCACCTTTAATAATCAGTTCATACATTTATATTTTCTGTACTAAAAGCCATGTTCTGTGATAAAGCTACACATTGGATGAGTCATATACTCTCCCCACTAGACTATCCTCCCCCCCTTGTATTCTAGAGAAGATATGATATGACATATATATGATATGCCCTCCCCCCGTGCCAGATTGAGAACCACGACAGCTGTTCCTACGACTACCTGGATGTGAGGGATGGAGGGTCCGCAAGCAGCCCAATGCTGGGCCACTTCTGTGGCCGCGACAAGCCGGCCGACATCCAGAGCAGCTCTAACCAGCTGTGGATCACGTTTGTGTCCGACGGATCCGTCAACAAGGCTGGGTTCTCCGCCAGCTTTTTCAAAGGTTTGAATATTTTGGTAACCAGCACCTGAGGCCCATGTTGTGGTGAATGATCATGAATAAACGCAGAGCTGTTTCTTTTCCCATAAGGTTAAAAAAAGGCCATAAAATGCAAATAAAGAAAAAATAGTAGTTCATTAAGGTTAATTAAGTGTATGTATTAATGTATTCATTACTTAATGAATACATTAAAAAATTAATAAACAGAATTTAATTCGATACTGACTATCGCTCACTCCCCTGCTTGCTGTCGGTCTCCAGAGACGGACGAGTGTTCTGCGCCAGACAGGGGTGGCTGTGAGCAGCGATGTCTGAACACGCTGGGCAGCTACACATGTGCTTGTGATCCCGGGTACGAGCTGGTGTCCGACGGGCGCCGCTGTGACAGTGAGTCCACGGAGCAGATCTCGCTCTCTCTTGCGCTGTGCTCTTGCTGTGTATAATCTGTCGTCTTGGACGGTTATCTTTTACCAGTAGAGGGAGTAATAGGACTATTTATTTATCCATGCTGCTCACCTCTTCATGTAGAGTCTATAGAGTCTATGAGCTATACTGTATTGACAATGAATGCAAAGCTGTGCCCGATTGTCCTGGTAGTCTTTGATATCACACGTTATATCACATGTATTTTCAAGACCTACAGGTACAATGCTGCGTTCTATTACTTCAAATTGATCCAAGTTCTACTTTGCAATGATTGAGCCTGAGTTGCTCCATACAAAGCATTTAGCTTAGTTTTTGATATCAACAAAGAAAACCCTTGAACCTGTATGTATGTATCAGGTCCCAGCCATGTGGTGCAGCTTTAGAGCTGACTCAGAGTTAATGTTCATGTTTTCATGTGAACTCTGAACTCCAAGTCCCGCTAAATGGAGCTCTCTCCCCCTACCAGCAGCTGCCTGCGGTGGGTTCATCACGGAGCTGAATGGTTCCCTGAGCACCCCTGGGTGGCCCAAAGAGTACCCGCCCAACAAGAACTGTGTCTGGCAGCTGGTGGCACCGGCCCAGTACTGCATCACACTCGTCTTCGATGCATTCGAGACCGAAGGCAACCATGTAGGTGGTAGGACCTCAACCACCTACATGATGGATGATAGATGGATGATGAATGATGGATGGATGATGGCTGGATGATGGGAGTGGGGGTGGGGGGGGGGGGGGGGTCTGGATATTCTCAGGGTATTTAACTCCCAGACGAAAAGTTCTGGGGTCGATCCCCAACATCTGCAGTCTACCTGTAAGCATCATTGAGCAAACCTTTACCATAGCACCAGCTGGTGGTTGACCCGGTGTGTTGGCTCCCTGCAGGTCTGTAAGTACGACCGGGTGGAGGTGAGCAGGGTTCTGACCCGGTGTGTTGGCTCCCTGCAGGTCTGTAAGTACGACCGGGTGGAGGTGAGCAGGGTTCTGACCCGGTGTGTTGGCTCCCTGCAGGTCTGTAAGTACGACCGGGTGGAGGTGAGCAGGGTTCTGACCCGGTGTGTTGGCTCCCTGCAGGTCTGTAAGTACGACCGGGTGGAGGTGAGCAGGGTTCTGACCCGGTGTGTTGGCTCCCTGCAGGTCTGTAAGTACGACCGGGTGGAGGTGAGCAGGGTTCTGACCCGGTGTGTTGGCTCCCTGCAGGTCTGTAAGTACGACTACGTGGAGGTGAGCAGTGGGCTGAGCCCGGCCGACTCCAGGCTCCACGGGAGGTTCTGTGGGTCAGACACGCCGGAGACCATCACCTCCCAGCTCAACAACCTGAGGGTGGAGTTCAGGTCGGACAACACCGTGTCCAAGACGGGCTTCCAGGCCCGTTTCTTCTCTGGTGAGCAGACGACGCCAGTGCTGAACAAGATTTGTATCTGCTGTTTTAAGGGTGTCAAAAACCGACAGACAAATGTGGTGTTTATTGAGTCAAATCATAATTCATGCTGTAAAGTTTTACATTGGAGCATGATGTTTATACGATGCATGGTGTTTTATAACAGACAGGCCTTCTGTTTCCCCCACCAGATAAGGACGAGTGCTCCCATGAGAATGGGGGCTGCCAGCATGAGTGCGTCAACACCTTTGGGAGCTACATCTGCCGCTGCCGCAGTGGATTTGTGTTGCACGAAAATAAACACGACTGCAAGGAAGGTACCGTTCTGCAGTTGAATTGAATGTGTCTTGTTCTTAGATTCTACATTTTATAATGTGATAGAATATAAGGATCATAAAAGGGACATGGAAAACAAAGTCAGTCTGGGGAATTCTTGAATGAGAAGCAAAGGTTCCACACAAGTCGTTTTGTCTCTGTGTGATGGTGATTCAAATTCCTGCTTGATCATTGGCAGCGGGGTGCGACCAGGTGGTGACCGGTTTGACGGGCATCCTCAGCAGCCCCGACTGGCCGGACACCTACCCCAGCCAGAAGGCTTGCACCTGGTCTCTGGCCACCGTCCCGGGCCACAGGATTAAAATAGTATGTTGGCCACCAGAGGGCGCTGTTTCTTATGTAAAGCAATAAGAATGAATAAAGGTGCAACGTTTGCGACTTCACGCCAGCATCAGTCTAAATTTTGAAAAAAATAAAAACTCTGCTCCTCGCCTTTCCCCTCTCCCTACTCTCTCCAAACCCTCAAAAGGGGAGGCCATCTCAAAAAAAGTAACATGACATTTCTCTATCTTTTTAGCTCCTTAAAGTTACCTTTATTGACTTATAATCCTCTATCATCATTTTCAGGCTTTTAATGAGCTTGACATGGAGGCTCATCTGGAGTGCGTCTACGATCATCTCCAAATCCACGACGGAGAAGACGGACGCGCGCCGAGTTTAGGACGTTTCTGCGGCGCCAAGAAGCCCCCCCCTGTCATCTCCAGCGGCAACCAGATGTTCCTGCGCTTTTACTCTGACAACTCAGTCCAGAAGAGGGGCTTTGAGCTCTCCTATAGCACAGGTAGGCATCAAGGGAAGGAGACATCAGCAGGTAGGCCCCAAGGGAAGGAGACATTAACAAGTAGGCATCAAGGGAAGGAGATGTCAAGGGAAGGAGACATCAACAGGTAGACATCAAGGGAAGGAGGCATCAACAAGTGGGCATCAAGGGAAGGAGACATCAACAGATAGGCATCAAGGGAAAGAGACATCAACAGGTAGGCGTCAAGGGAAGGAGACGAACAGAGTTTATCTGAACTCACTGTCAAACCCCCTGTGAAAGAAAAGATGGATGGACTGGGATGATTAGGATGGAATGTTTCCCGATGCTATACTGTGTGCTTCAGTGTTTGCAAAATATACGTCTCGAACAGATAATGCTACACTGTGTGCTACAGTTTGCGTGCAAAATATACGTCTCCACAGTTAATGCTATACTGTGTGCTACAGTGTGTGTTTCTCCACATTTCAAACTAACTTTAGACACAACAGACGAGCAGAATATAAATTATGCTTGTTTTTCTGCCCCTGCTGCATTCCTTGTTTTATTTCATTTTTACGACCTTTGCTGTCCTGACTCGTCTTTCATTTCGTGGTCTCACGTCCCCAGAGTGCGGCGGGCCCCTCAGAGCCGAGGTCCAGACCAGAGACCTGTACTCGCACGCACGGTTCGGCGACAACTACCCGCCCGGCGCCGACTGCCAGTGGGTGGTGTGGGCGGAGAAGGGCTACGGTGTGGAGGTGGTGTTCCTCCTCTTCGAGACGGAGGAGGAGGCGGACTGCGGCTACGATTACGTAGAGCTCTACGACGGCGCTGACCTCAACGCCCCAAGGCTAGGCCGGTACTGCGGCACTGGGGTGAGTTGGCCATCTTGAAAAGCTCTTGTTGTTGTTGTTGTTGTTGGACCAATACAAGTCTTTTTCTTATGAAAAAGTAATGACACACAACACTGGCCTCTGCCTGCTGTATAAATTCTTTAACAATTCCCCCCATGTAGGCCAAACCCATAGAAAACACGCTAGTGTACTAATGGGGAATAACCCTTCTTGCTATCTATTCAAGAAGTAACAGAAGATTGAACTACCCCCTCCACCCACTTTGTGTCAAAGAGAATATACAAACTACATCATCAAAAAGCCTCACTGACATCATGAAAAGGTGATGCAATAGTTCATAGCAGAGAAAAAACAATGAAACAATAAACAATGAACAATGAAAATACTGCAGGCTAGCTTAAACAAGGTCATTCATACTCTTTAAATATGCCATGTCCTAAGGGTTCCAATGTATGACTATATATAAATGGAATTTATGGAACAAGTGGAGCCTAACGGTGTTGTCGTTGAACTAATTGCTTCCCCTTCCCAGCCCCCAGAAGATGTGAACTCTGCAGGCGACGCAATCGTCTTGCTCTTCCACTCAGACGACAGCGTCAACAAGAAGGGCTTCCACCTGCGCTACAGCAGCACTAAGTTTCAGGACATGTTACACGTAAGCCAGTGACTCCAGAACCAAAGGGGACGGTACGCCTCCCAGCCAACGTGTATGTGCTAGTAGCACAGAGAATGCATGAGAGCAACGTCATTCATGTGTAGAGTTTTCAACTATCGTTTGGCAATTGAAGACTGGATTTGAGAATGAACTCAAACCCACTCCTTATGAATTGATTGCAGCATGGCAGCATTGTGTGTATGGTTAGGATGTTAAATAATTTATTTATATGCGGCAGCATGGTATTTATCGTTGTGATGTTGTAGAATGTATTTATTGCTTGTAGTTTGTTTCGGACTGAGGACAAGCGTTTCTGTTCTGCAGGCATCCATTGTCTTGCAATGCAATTTGTAGTTGATTTGATCTTCTTTCAGTGATTATTATCTTGTTTAATTTACACTGGAGGACTGCACATAGCAATAGAAATGTTGACTTTATTTGTTCATTTTTATTTGTTCATTTACACCATTTTTATTGAATCTGAAATATACATGATTAGCATTTCTTGGAAACAACATTTATTAACTTATTTTGGAAGGTAAGACGTCATGCAGCCTTGTGGTCAGTTGATATTGACATGCTGATAGCGCATCTAAACGGCTTGAAGGCTTGCTAATTGGAGAGCAGATGTCTTTCAAGTCCTTGTCCTTCTTTAAAGGAGTATGTGGGGCAATGGGAACTCCAGGTCTTCGAAGCACGTATGAACCACTTGGTTAATGAATGTCCTCATGTTCAGTTGGCCTCAGAGAAGCTCTTCGTTCAAGGTTTAACAGCCTTGGAGCTGATTAACCAACTATTCAAAATAAATATTTGATCGCTCACTCTCTCACTCTCATGCCACTCAAGCTCTGACTATCTATTTTTAAATAGTGGATTGGTGGTAAATCTTTTTTTATTATAATGGCATTCAAATGTAATTAACTTATGTTGTTTATTAGAGACCCAGTAAACATGTAGATATTTGAATAATATTTGAAACGTTACAAATAAAATAAAAGGTAAAATCTGGTAAAACACAAATATTGATATAGACTTTGTCTTTATCAGAAGAATAGTATTAGTTAAGTTATTCACTGGTTTTGGGTCCGTAGATACCGCCAACACATGTTTAGCATTCTGTTAAATGTTTATTCACATTGCTGTAGATTTACATTGTCAAATATACACACATCCTGCTCTATCAACCCTCCCTTCTCGGGTCACATTTCCGCCGCCAAGCACCAGGCACCCACCTCAGATCTTCGGCATAAACACCTTAAGCGGTTCGTTCTCGTGCACCTTGTCTAGGAAGCCCAGGTTGAAGTACGGGTACAGCGTCTCGGTGAAACGCTCCCGGAACGTGTACAGGTGCGTCATGCTCTCTGCGTTGTAGAAGGACACCAGGCCGCGCTTGTAGTCCAGGTAGACGGCGATGCGCGCCAACGGCTCCTCCAGCGCCAGCACACTGGGCGGCGACGTGCCCGCCATGTACTGCACGCCGTACGACAGCGACAGCGTCCAGAAGCCGTTTGCCGGCAGCGCCTTGATCACGCCCTTGCGGTCCACCGACTCCCGCGCCACCCCCACCGTCCACACAGCGCTGCTGTGCACCTCCACCTCCCAGTAGTGGCGTCCGTGCGTGAAGCCCTGGCTGCCCAGCAGCGAGAGCGCAGCGTTGAAGCGGTGCGGGTTGTCCTGCACGGCGCGGTTGAACGTCTGGTAGCGGACGCACGTCTGCGAGGACGTCAGGCTGAGCCACGGGTTGGCCGTGCTGGCGTTGAAGGTGATGGCGGCGGGGACTGGATGGACGGACGGACGGACACACACACACACACCGATGAACAGTGAAGGAAAAAATGGTTACTAAAACAGATTAAGTTATACAGGCTAGTATCTCAGATGGGCTAGTGTATCAGATGGGCTAGTGTCTCAGACGGGGGGCTAGTGTCTCAGACGGGGGGCTAGTGTCTCAGACGGGCTAGTGTATCGGACAGGCTAGTGTCTCAGACGGGCTAGTGTCTCAGACGGGGGGCTAGTGTCTCAGACAGGGGGCTAGTGTCTCAGATAGGCTAGTATCTCAGATGGGCCAGTGTATCAAATGGGCTAGTGTCTCAGACGGGGGGCTAGTGTCTCAGACGGGGGCTAGTGTCTCAGACGGGCTAGTGTCTCAGACGGGCTAGTGTCTCAGACGGGGGGCTAGTGTCTCAGACAGGGGGCTAGTGTCTCAGACAGGGGGCTAGTGTCTCAGACGGGCTAGTGTCTCAGACGGGCTAGTGTCTCAGACGGGGGGCTAGTGTCTCAGACGGGCTAGTGTCTCAGACGGGGGGCTAGTGTCTCAGACGGGCTAGTGTATCAGACAGGCTAGTGTCTCAGACAGGGGGCTAGTGTATCAGACAGGCTAGTGTCTCAGACGGGCTAGTGTCTCAGACGGGGGGCTAGTGTCTCAGATAGGCTAGTATCTCAGATGGGCTAGTGTATCAAATGGGCTAGTGTCTCAGACGGGGGGCTAGTGTCTCAGACGGGCTAGTGTCTCAGACGGGCTAGTGTCTCAGACGGGGGGCTAGTGTCTCAGACAGGGGGCTAGTGTCTCAGACAGGGGGCTAGTGTCTCAGACAGGGGGCAAGTGTCTCAGACGGGCTAGTGTCTTGGCAAGTGTGCAGCAGTACCTGGGTACAGACTTCCTTTGAGAGACTTCCACACTCGATACTGCAGGGGCCCGGCAAAGCGGCCCTCACACAGGCTGGGAGGTGTGAGCACGGGACTCTCAAACTTCACAGACGGCCTGCGAAGAACAGCAAACAGAGATCTTCAGACATAAGGAAATTCTCGGCTGGAGGAGAAATGAAAACAAAATTCCCTACCCCCGCCCACCACAGGATGCCGTCTCACTCACCTCTGGAGCAGGGTCTTAATACCCTGTGGGAGGACCGGACACATGGATACACAAGAAGGAAAGACAGACAGACAGGGAGTGTTTGATTAGTTTTTCAAGGTCTTGCATGGAGGCTAAGCTGTTTTTTTCCCACATGGCATCAGAGGTTGGCAGGAGTTTGTGCTATCCCACCCTTCTTGGATCCCCCTGAGGGGGGAGGGGGAGGCGGAGGGGGAGGCGGAGGGGGAGGGGAGCAGAACGGGGGAAAGTCCCTCTCTTAGCCAGAATCCTCAGCCAACCCAGCCCCTCTCTAACCGAAGACCGCTAACAGCTACTTATCGCTCTCTAGATGAAGTGAAGTAATCGCTCCGGCCCACATCCTGTCTGCTCAGCGCTCCACCCCGGTACTCCTCTTCCCTCTTTTGTTCCTGACCTGGGAAGTCACGCAACCGTTGTCTACAGCATAACTAGAAAAAGCATTTACGGCTCTCTCGTCACACATAATTGCCTTCTTATCAAGAAAAACAAACTGTCTGGATGATTCACCCAAATGGTTATTTGATGTAAACCAACTTCCAGATGTCACTGATTATAGCATTCTGCAGCTATAACAACACAAGCCACCGGGCCCTTTAGACTAAATCACAACGGACGTGTTCGTTGAAGCCCATTGAGGCTGTAACTGACTAAATACAACAGACTCGTCGCAATGGACATGGCAGTGTTTTCCTACCCTCAGCAGGGCGAAGGGGTCCTGCTCCTGCAGCTGCGCCTCCACCTCGTGCAGCGCCCCCTGCAGGCGGGAGATCTCCACGCAGAGCAGCGCCTTGTGCTCGTCCAGACGGATCAGCTCGCGGCGCTCCTCGGTCTTCAGCTTCACCTGCAGCAGCTTCTCCTCCTGGTACAGGAACTGGTGCAGGTCGCTGAACTGGGCCTCGATGCGCTGCTTCAGGTCCGCTGTGTGCTCCTGGGTCAGAGGTCAAAGGTCAGAGACTTGCAATTCATTGCTCCGACAATGGGTAGATACTGTATTGCATATACTGGCAATGTTGGGAGAGGAAAATAGTTTTGTGTATGTATTTGCACAAAAAGTGGAGGCTATATTTAGTGAGTATGAGTTTGTTTTATCATGCATGAGTATGGAATTATCATGCAGACATGAATGATAAATTTGTATAGGATTAACATACTGACATTAATAAAGCAACAAGGCTTCTTTGACGGCTTACCTGGTGACTTCGTAAACAATAGCCAAACAGTTTACAATCAATAATAGATTAATAGATATAATTTAATATCTGATATAGGTTACAGATAATGTAGCCCCCCCCCCCCCCCCCCCCACCCCCCCGACTCAAAGAGATCGTTTTAATAATAAATGTTAATAATTTAAATATAATTTAAATAAATAAGGTTTTAGGATCCTGCTCACCTTGAGCTTCTTCACCTCTTCTTCGGCCTCTTGGTCGCAACGCATGGCGGTGTTGAGTTCCGTCTTCAGGGAGTCTATGGAGCTGTTCAGAGAAGCCTTACAGACACACACACACAGCAAACACACACACACACACACACACACACACAGTTAATTAAAATTACTTATTAATGGAGTGCTTTGAATGAATACAAATCAGTTTAGAAGTCAGGTTTAATGTGTAAACCATTCTGAGAGATTTGTACACTTTCTGTACCAACCTCAACACCAGTATAAAGGGACAGAGCAAGGCATTAGCAATGCATGGGGTCAGGGGTTTGATTCCTGAGCACTCGCGGTATTGTTTTCAAACGCTTCCGATTAAAAGGCGTTGATTGACACCGCATTAATATGATGACGTCACTGCAGTGTGTGTCACTAAGACCACACTCCTTTAGACTTGTGGGAGGTCTGGGAGGACCACTCACTTTGTACCGCTGCCCGGCCTCCTGGACGCACAGCAGGTTGTGGCTCCGATGCTCCTGGGAGATCCCGCACACCAGACACACCAGCTCCTGGTCCTCCTCACAGTACAGCTTCAGCTCCTCGTGGTGTCTGAGGCAGCGTGGGGCCGGGGGCGGAATGGCCACCCTGGCATCCTTCTCCTCCCGCACCTCCTCCTCCACATCCAACTCCTTCTCCACCTCCTGAGGCTGGAATCCCGTCCCGTTCTCCTCCTCCAGGCCCTGGCAGTAGCTCTCCACGATGTTGGCCACGATGCGGTTGGGCCTGTAGCTCAGCCCGGGGCACACCTTCCTGCACTGGGGGCAGCAGCCCGTGCCGCCCGGCCCTGTGGTCCTCGGGCCGGCCCAGTAGCCGGCGATGCAGCCCTTGCAGAAGGTGTGGTCACAGGACAGGGAGACGGGCTGCTTGAACAGATCTAGACATATGGAGCAGGTCAGATCCCTGCTGAGTCTCTGCCTGGAGGTCTTGGACGCTTGTTGTTGTGATGGTGGTAGTTGTTGGGACGTCTTGGTGGTTTTGTGCTGTTTCTCCATGGCCGACTTCCTCAAGAACTCTGCGTCTTTGTGTTTCCAGCTTTTCTTCTCCGGTTTCAAACCCTGTTTCAGCTTCTCGACGTTCTGGAGGTAATGCAGCTGGATTTTCTTCACGTCTTTCTGAGTGTTGCTCATTCCGCCACCTTGGTCTGGTTTCCTCTCGTTCTTCTGTGAGCTGCTAGTCCACCGTGTCCTCTTTCCGCTCTCTCTCTCTTTCACTCCCTGCAAAATGTGAGTTTTCTCTCCCTCGCTCTCCCTGCAGAATGGAAGTTATCTGTCTCTCCCTCGCTCTCCCTGCAGAATGGGAGTTATCTTTTTCTGTCTCTCTCGCATTCTCTTTCACTTTTTCCGAGCAGTTTTTTTTCTCTGTCTCCCTCTCTCTCTCTCACTCTCTCTCTCCCTCTCCCTCTCTCTGTGTCCTTGCAGGATCCAGTCTTCCTGTTGACTGGGAAAGGAAAGGGGAGGTCCTCCCTCCATGAATGTCTGGAGTCGTCAGGAAGTGACCATGGACCCTGGAGGTCCTATTGGTGGATGTGTTTGTTTGGAAATGCCAGGGTAAAAAGGGCAAGATGGACTGGTTTCTCATTTGGAAACTGTTAACATTTCATCTACTGTGCCATTCCTGGGCAAATATGTTAATCCAATACATGGGACTTTGGTGTGTGTATGTGTGTGCGTGTGCATGTGTGTGTGTGTGTGTGTATGTGTGTCAGAGGAACAGAGTAAAAGACAGAGAGAGAGGCAGAGAGAGATGGAGAGAATAAGAGAGAAAGTTGTGTGTGGTAGAATGTGTAATTGCACATTTCCTGTTTCTTCTTTTAACTATACTCTGCAGCCGCAAAATCATTATTATTGTTTGAGGATAAACATCAGGATGGAAAGACTACATTTTGGAACTGTTTTATCACACATATATTCTGCTGAAGTTAAACAAAGTATCCAATTCCATGCAAAGCATTTTATTCATCACCGCACTCGTAAGTTCTCTCCCCTCTAGTGTATTTGAGGTCTGTCCAGTAATACCCAATAAGAGTTACCGCTTTTAAAACATTGTCTGCCAAAAAAGAAAATCTAAAATGTTCTAAATATTGTTTTTTTAATCCCGGATGAAAATTTGGGAAATACACATTGTTAGAGAGGAATCAAACCCCAAAGAACGTTTAGATTGGTTGGAAGTAGAGGACTCCCTCTTGAGGTTAAACACGTGCTACTGCATGCATTACTTCATTTAAATGAATCACTGTACGGGAAACTGGGTCTACAAGTTTACACACCGAGCTACTACTATATTGTGGCGCCAGGACTATATTATTAATATTATCATGCAACTTAAATCTAATTTGGGATGTCATGATATGTGATTTGACTCGTGTCTGGAAATGTCATGCTATGTGATTTTACTAGTCATGTCTTGATAAGGCAGGATATGTGATTTAAGTAGTCGTGATATGTCATGATAAGTGTACCCAATGTGTGTTGTCCTTCGCCAGTACTACTCATCGTTTGCATTAGACTGCATATATATATGTAATATATAATATATATATATATATATGTATATATATATGTAATATATTACATTTCAGGTGGACAGTTCAGATAGGGTCAGGAAAGTGCAATGTAATTCCATTTAGAATGGAAACACAGTGATTCACAATGCGATCGATCAGATGAAAGAACAAAAATCTAGATAATCAATTTTGGATGGAGTCTTATAGATCCCTTATGTCGGTGGAATATATTATGGAGGAAGTTGGCTATGGATGGAGCAGGCTATAGATGTGATGGTGAAGAGAAAGGTTAAGCCCAGAATAATGTCTACACCCGACTGAATGTGTTTCTAAACAAAAAATGAATACATTTTATAAAAATAAAGTATTTTTATAACTCTGCATCTCTTACTCCCTTTCCCTCCATCTCTCACTGTCTCTCTCCATCTCTGTCTCTGTCTTTGTGCGTCTCTCTCTCTGTCTCTCTCTGTCTCTGTGCGTCTCTGTATCTCTCTTTCTTCTTCTTCTTCTAAAACTAATAAACTCAGGCGAACACACGATCATCCTCTCATTGTTCGCTTCCGGCCCCACCTTCTTTCCTTTCCCGCCGCCTCTTTCCTATCGCCTCCTTTCCTATCCCCTCCTTTTCTATCGCCTCCTTTCCTATCGCCTACCTCTCGATGCTCGCACATCGGTCGCAGCTCCGCTGGATCCCCCAACACATGGAGATGTCTGAAACGATTTCAGGACAACACAAATCAAACAAAATGCAGGTATTTCCGAGTTTTAGTTTTTTTTTAAGTATTAGTATCTGTATCAGTTTTCTGAGTCGGCAATCGTGGATTTAAACAGAACAAAACAAATCTGGTTGTTAAATGGAGTTGAGTGATTTTGGCGTAAACAATTCAGTAGGCTAAATCTGTATTTTTGAACATGAAACGAGGCTACTTGTCGTTTTATCATTCCTCTGTCATACAGCTTGTGCCTCCACATCTCCTGGTGCGCCTGCGTTCTGGCTCTGATCAAGTCATTAACGGAAAACAATCCTCACTTTTGGCCCATGCTCATTTGTCGTGTTGTTATTATAGTTAGACGTCCTCTGCCCCAAATCTATTTATGGGGAAATAATTCAAACCGTTCGTTTATTTTTTGTGTGAAGAATAACGCCTTATACAGTCTACATCTAATTCTAAATGTATTATATTGGAGGTATGACAACAATAAGCAAGCTTATTATGGTGTTGTGACATCACCACAAAAACAGCATGATTTAGAACTTAGCTGGAACAAAACGAAGACATTGGCAGATAGGAGACTGGCAACTGCTGCAGTCACTATAGTTTATATAAAACTAACAAGTATATTCTGGTGAGTGATCTTGTGACAGCAGTCGGCCCCATAATCTTCCAATGGTCTCGGGATGGTCCCACGGTCCTGGGAGGTGCACGGTGTCTGGTCTGGTCTGGTCTGGTAGTGAATGAGGACTTGGGAGGTACACGGTGTGAAGTCTAGTCTGGTCTAGTCTGATCTGGTCTGGTCTGGTGGTGAATGAGGACCAGGGAGGTACACAGTGTCTAGTCTGGTCTGGTCTGGTGGTGAATGAGGACCAGGGAGGTACACGGTGTGAAGTCTAGTCTGGTCTAGTCTGATCTGGTCTGGTCTGGTGGTGAATGAGGACCAGGGAGGTACACGGTGTGAAGTCTAGTCTGGTCTAGTCTGATCTGGTCTGGTCTGGTGGTGAATGAGGACCAGGGAGGTACACAGTGTCTAGTCTGGTCTGGTCTGGTGGTGAATGAGGACCAGGGAGGTACACGGTGTGTAGTCTAGTCTGGTCTAGTCTGATCTGGTCTGGTCTGGTGGTGAATGAGGACCAGTGAGGTACACAGTGTCTAGTCTGGTCTGATCTGGTGGTGAATGTGCATGTAGGGCATAACTCTGCATCGATGCTCTGCTCTCGACATGTTGTCTTGTTGATGATGTTGTCTTGTTAATTTATTTTTTATTATTGTCTTATTATTTTTATCTGGGTATATAAACTTACATAAACGTGTCAATGCATGTGTGTTTGTGTGACTGTGTGTGTGTGTGTGTGTGTGTGCTGTACTCCACTCCTGACCACCATCCTGGGCCACCCGCTGTGATCTTTTATTGATGGTGTTTTATGGAGGGTGACTTATTATGCGTCTTACTCACCGATTTCATATTCCAACGTAGGGGGGAACTCCCCAGCTGCCCCCTCTCTCTCTCTCTCTCTCTCTCTCTCTCTCTCTCTCTCTCTCTCTCTCTCTCTCTCTCTCTCTCTCTCTCTCAAGATGGAAACGTTTTCCATCTTGTATAAAATAGTAACATTTAAAGTGATCCTTATGTTGTTTACCAGCATGAGGAAGATGAGATTGACTGATATACTGCCAGTTTGTTGGTTGTCCATTAATGTTAATTTAGTCATTCAGTAAATACTTTCATTCAAAGCAATTTACAACAAATCAGTCAAAGCATCAATCATTATTGAAAGAAATAGTCAAAAAACCTATTGGACAGAGTACAGTAGCTAGATATTATTACATTATTGTATTATTATGATATATTATTATTATTATATTATAATTATAGTTATTATTATTATTATGATTGTTATTATGATTATATGATTATTATTATGATTATTATGATTATTATTATTATTATAGGACTCAAAACACATAATGATGGAACATTCTGGAACACTTTAAGTTTAGCCATCACAGAATAACTTGGCAGAGAACATGGTTGATGATTCAATTAAATAATTGAGGACCATATTATTAATATTATCATGCAACTTAAATCTAATGTGGGAGTTACATCAATTAAAGGTCCATTATTGATTACCAGAGAGGGCAGAAAACAATAGCGTAAACACCAGTGAACTATAAGGTGACAGCAAAGCCACTTCTATTATATATATATAAGCATAAGCCACTCCATTACAGTATAAGCTTTAATGAGACTCTTTGCAGACCAGTTTCCATAAATACAAAATTTAATACTGCCCTCTGACCCAAGTTTGAAATAGCTTTCATAGTATTGTGACAGCCAGCCAGGGCAAGCAGATAGCACAAACAGCTAGCATAAGCTAGCGGAGAGCACCAAGGAATGGGAATGGCTAAATAGAATTAAGGAAATGAAATGACCAGATTGCTTAGTGTTTGTTTTGTGTATATTTTGTGTTTATTTTATGTTTATTTTGTGTTTACTGACACCCCTCCCACTTGGGGGGGGGGGGGGGGGGGGGTCCTGTCCTGGAACCCACACAGAGCTGTCAATAAAGTTGAGTTGAGTAACCTGCAAGCTTGTTAACTCACACAATTTCATGTTGTTTCATTCTCTCTTCAGGCGGATGGGAAAGGAGGGGGAGGCGGCCTTGTGCCTGAGGCCAATGGGACGGAGCCGTCTCCGGGGCCCGCCGGCCTGACTGAGGGGCCCAAGTGGCAGCGACCCAGGATCACACGCAGCTCCTTTATGAAGTGTTGTCTCGTCAAGTGGATCATAGAGAGCACCACTCCTCAGGGCCCAGGTATACACCCACCAATCAGAACACACAGAACAACGGCAACACAGCACACACACACACACACACAGACACACACGCCACATACACACACACACACACACACACACACACACACACCACATACACACACACATGAATTGAAAGTTAAAACAGCATAAACAGCTCTGAGATAACAAGAGAGGAGAGGAGAGACAAGGAGAGGAGAGAAAAGGAGAGAGACGGAGGAGAGAGGAGGAGAGGAGGAAAGCTAGGAGAGAGGAGAGGAGAGGAGAGGAGAGGAGAGGAGAGGAGAGGAGAGGAGAGGAGAGGAGAGGAGAGGAGAGGAGAGGAGAGGAGAGGAGAGGAGAGGGTACTTCAAAAGGCATTAATTTTAATGCCTGTGTCCCAGCTCTAGAAGTTTATTTAAAGCTCTGTCGTCTCTCTCTCTCCCTGTGGACGGTTAAAAGGGGAAACCTCTGTCTTCATCAGATGCCACATTAGTTCAGCAGCTCGGTCAATCTATCCACACGATCCACTTCCTATTACAGCCGACAGAATCCATTCTATTGGTCACGTGGGACACAGTTTTCTTCACCCTCCCTCACACACACACACGCATGCATATAAACACACACGCACGCACACACACGCACGCACGCACACACACACACACACACACCCCTACACACACACACCCACACACACACATGTGTAAGCACTTGTTTACATTTGTAATCATGTCTGCTGATTTTATGTTAATGTTAAATATATTTTGACACACACACACATGCATACACACACAGAAACAAATACACACACACAAACATGCATACATGCAGGCTACCGCAGACACACACACACACACACACACACACACACACACACACACATGCATACAGGCTCACACTGACACACACACACAAACAGACCAAGCTAAATCTAGTTTATGGAGGATTTGGATTTGACCGGCGGAGCCCCCCAATATTCTGGCCAAATAAATACCTGGAGCTTCTATTGAACCAAGGAGGACAAGCAGATATTATCATACACCTTGTTTTTGTATGAGCGGATATATCCTCCACGACATGAAAAAGAAGAAGCGCACCGTACTAAAATCATGGCCTCATTTTCCTGGTTGATGTAAATTATTGAGGCTGCTCTGAAGGACACTACAGCTATACACATACAGCTCTCTTCCTCAACACAGCAACGCAGAACCTAACGCAGAACCCAATCCAGCCCACAAAATGTCCACTCTCCAAGTGATGTCAGGGTCAAAATGTCAAGTTATAGCGTCGTCCAATTTTCCATGATGTCAAATATAGCATTTCATTACAAGGGTCAGACCACACCACGTTCAAACTGCCCAATGGCTGTAAGAGTGAGATGATGATAATAATAATAACCTAATAATAAAAATGTGTGGCTCCGTTCCAACTTAGATTTGTTATAAGGAAGCCAGGTATCCTTGCACAGTACTTTATCTGCATGCAATTCAGCTCCTGCAGAGCGGCAGAGCTGCAGGTCCCTCACAGCTCACTGCTGCTGTACAAGGAGACATCTGTCTTGTGACAGATGTTCATTTGGACCTGTTCTCCTGGGCATTTTTGACACCATAAAAGACACCCCCATTTCTAATGTGTTTCTAATGCTCATACAGTCAATATAATACACTTGTATACATGTTATCTCTGTTGAGGGACACTTTCACCTAGAAAGTGATTTTCCCATATAAGTCTTACCACTGTGGTTGTAGGATTATTCTATTATTCTATTAATGTCATGATTCAAATTCTTCATTTTAAGAGTCTCAAATGATCAGTTAAATGTGAACATTGCATCTCTATATAAATACATTATTTTGTTAACTGAGCCGTGGTTTCATTTGATCATATGTTTTTTAAACTCATTATCTCAATTGACTCACAAAGGTGAAGCGCTAGCAATGTTCCGATGAACAAATTATATTATTGGATCAGTGACTGGTATTTATCGCCATCTAGTGGTCACTATGTAATGCACTTAGATTGAGCTTCTCGTGTAGTAGAATTTACTTTGAAACATGGGTTACTTTGAGTAAACTGGCTTCACAAAAACAAAACAAAAATATATCATAGGATGTACATCATAATTCCTTGCCAAAAGAAGAGGACTATAACTAGATGAAACAATAATAATCATTTGTCCAGAAAGGTTCTCGTTTAAACTACAACGTACACAATTCCCAGACAGTATGTGTAGATGAAGCAATGTAATAGCTATTATGCTTGAAGGGATTATTATGTTGCCTATAAAAGCATTAACAAAATGTTTTAGTTGATGTATCAGCAGAAATGTAAGTATTCACTTCAATGCACTCTCTTCTCCGCTGTCACAGACCACATTACATTATCTACCTCAGTGTATTATCCCAGTCACTTGTTCCCAATTTCACCACCAGGTGTGAGATTAATTACTCCTTACTATCCATTGTAGAAAACCATCCCCTTATGACATCACAAGCGGTGGTGTCCAGCCCGATGCATAGATAAACTCCAGCCTAACCAGTAACTAACAGGTTAGTCCTGCCCACCACTGATGCCATGCCCACTTGTGGTTTGCAGAGACCTTTGTCTCTAACCAGTTTGTACAGTCCAGTAGTGAGGTTACTGGAAACCTTACCCTTGAACTAACTATTATCCATCTGGGTGGACACTCCCACTTGTGACGTCACAAGGGGAGGGATTTGCAATGACTTGTAATGCCTAATCAACCTCAGGCCTGGTGGTGAAACAAGGCTTTAAGAACGGGATTATCATGGTTTAGTATTTCTGTGCCTTAATGAACAGTGAAGAGAGACAGGTCTGTGTGTTGATGAAGAGAGGGAATGGGTCTCCACAAGGCGTATTGCACACATGGTTAGCGCACTAGTGGGTTCAGCCATCAAGCAGCCCTCATTCTGACAATTTATCGTTTACTTTTTATTATTAAAGTAAATATGGACAGCAGCAGTAGCTCAGAAGGTAGAGCAGAATGGTATCACTTCCAAGAAGATATAGCTTCAAATACACAACGTTTCTGTTGTGGAAGAGGAATACAAAATATAATACAAAATAAATAAAATAAAATTAACATGGTTGAAGATGATATGATTTCAAGACTGGTAAAAGAGACAAAAAGGGTTCATTCATGGTTTAAAATTTAAAGCTTGTTGAGGGTGTGTGTTTTTTATTGATAAACATATACTCTTATCCTGTTCTCACTAAGTCATTAAAGGCTGACAATGAGCTGATATTTGCACCGTTGGCGTCTCCGTACTCCACTGATGTTGGTCAGTATTTATTAGCATGGACACATCAGCACTTAGGGTGCATTAAAAATGTAAAGTTACATTAACTTATTGCCTCAACCTCATACCACTTATAGGCCTGAGTAGGGCATGAGATACATACATATTATATATATATGCATATATATAATATTATATATATATATATATATATATATAGAGAGAGAGAGAGAGAGATATATAGCTGGATAGATAGATAGTTCGATCTTTATCGAGAGAGAGAGATGGATTCCTAATATTTTTATCACGTTTCTAGCACTTATTATTATTATTATTATTAATGGGGTACATTAGGAACCTTGCGGTCTCACCTGTCCACCAAAATGCTTTTGTGGCCCAGCTACATGTCTCTCCATCAGACCAGTATTTTACCTCTCTCCCATTGATCTCACCCCCACCCCAAGCTCCACTTTCCTGCTCCAACTTAGTCCATTATGGTGTGCTGAATCATCATTTGTCACCGGTGCTCTCTGCTCCCTTTGTCTGCTTCTTGTCTGCATCTTTCAACAAACGATAGAAACAAATAAATACATAGATAAATAGAATGTGTGTAACAATCAAAACACATTGAAGTGTTGTAGGACCAATACTTTTTTGATCTACAGCATTTGTGTTTTTGATCTCAACCTGACAACTAAACCTGCGCCTTGATTGGCCCAAAAGCGCGATCCGTCTGATTGTGTGTCTGAATGACTGATGTGACCGATCCAACTGATCTGCTCTATTTCTAAGACACCGTCAGTCTAACACACCTAGCGCCACAACAACAACACAACTCTTAAGTGCTGCACATATTCAAGCCATCAGCAGATCAATGACTGGTTTAAGACTTTTTACATCCTCTAAATGACGGGGCAAATACTGCCCTGAGAAGTGCTTAGGGTGTCAATCAAAGTTATCTATTAGAACTAGTAGTCATTCATTCACATATCCCGCCCACCCAACCAAGAGGGAAAAATAGAGAGGGATAACATGGGAGAGAGAGACATAGAGTGAGAGAGAGAGAAATAGAGAAAGAGACATGGAGAAAGGGAGTGAGAGAGAGAGTGAGAGAGTGTGAGAGAGAGAGAGAGAGAGAGAGTGAGAGAGAGAGAGAGAGGGAGAGGGAGAGGGGAGGAGTTCCTGACATGGACGAAGCTCTGGCAGTACAATGAACTGTGAGGTGGGGTGAACGCGAGGTAGCAGAATGGACCGGTGGGAGCGTTACACGGACACTTCATTTGCACCAGAGCATACGCTGCCCACTGGAGCTGTTTGGTCTGCACCAGGACAACCTTCTAGAGTTAGTTACCAGGTTTTAGTTGTGTTTAAAGTAGTAAACCTAATGCATCTGGTGCGTAACGAGCATCGATGAACGTATTCACATGTATTATTTAGAAGCTGCTGTAGTTAGTGTCTTGTCGATTAATTACTAGTGTAGCGTAGTGAGTTTGAGAGGAAAACAACTAGTTTTTTCTGATGCCAGAGCACCATGGGGCTGGAGGGCATGGAGGTCATGGGCATCGCCGTGGTAATCTGTCTCTTTGTGGTCGTGCTCAAACAGTTTGGTATCTGGGAGCCCCTGTCCCTGGAAGGTAAGTAGACAGCTTTTGTCTGTCCAAGATCTTTCAATAAAGGTTTTTATTTTTTAAAGATTTGTTCTGTGGGGGAGTTGTAATGGGAGGTTAACATGCAGACTTTTTCCCTCAGCGTGCTCGTTTTGTATTTGTATTTGAAATACGACAGGAATTGTATTGTTGACACGTTGTAGTGCACCTACTGTCTGTGTGATGAAAGAAGAAAGGAAACGTCTGGATCTTCAATGATTTAAAATACATTTTCTAACTGTCTGAAAATGTGCTTTTCCCTCTCACTTGGTCAAACCCTCATCGCTCTGTTTTAAGATGGTGAGTAACTTCACTCCATTCACTTTGTTTGATTCCATGATGTATTCACTTTTTTGGTGTTTTCTTTGTCACTTCAAATCGGTGTGACTTCTAACTGCCTCTTTCCTATTCACTCTTTCATATTTCCTATTTTCCACCTTTACCTATGATTCTCCCCACCATTTTCCAACCCTTTTTTTACGGTTGTGTGAAAAGATGGTGAGTGTTCATATTTGTTGACCTCGGTTTTCATTCAATGGTTCATCCAATGAGCCAAAACTCTTTGCAGTTTAGCATCAAACTCCTTAGTCCTTAAGCCCTCCTTTATTGGGAACCTCTTTTATTTTCTTGATTAAAGAAAAGAAAAGAAACAATTATTTTGCATGCGCCTCACCACTCCTTCCTCCCGTCTCCACCTACTCCGCCTCCCTCCCAACCAACCACTCCCACCTCTCCTCCTCCCTGCTGCCTCCCCCATCCCGACCAGAGAGCTGTGATATGGAGCTGGAGCTGTCCATGGTGCGCCACCAGCCAGAGGGTCTGGAGCAGCTGCAGGCCCAGACCCAGTTCACCAGGAAGGAGCTGCAGTCGCTCTACAGAGGCTTCAAGAATGTAGGCATGAGAGATCCACTGAATAACAGAGTGATCGGTCAGTCGTCGGCCGGCCGGTCGGTCTGTCTGTCAGTTGATTGTTTGATTGATTGATTGCTCTCTTTCTTTCTTTCATTCTTTCATTTCTTTCGCTAATCAATTACCTTGTTGAGCCCATTTATGAACCCGATTCTTAAATTCCTGACACAGTTGGTTTTTAAATGCCATCTGGATTTATCCAAGGCGCCTTACAACATCGTCGGCCCGTGTCATGTACCCACCGTGGGTGTGTTCAATATACGTCCATGTACCCACCGTGGCTGCGTTCAATATACGTCCATGTACCCACCGTGGCTGCGTTCAATATACGTCCATGTACCCACCGTGGGTGTGTTCAATATACTTCCATGCACACACTGTGGGTAGGTGTAATGTCTGCCATGTGTACAACGTTGGTGTACGGTCTTGGGTGGCCCCAGGAGCAGGGAATGGAAGCCCTAACCATGGCATTGTTTGTGCCTTGCTCTACCAGTTGAGACAGGACACACGCAGAGAGCAGATTGCATGTAAACATTCACTTTATTACTGGACTGGGAGGCAAACCTTTATTAGGAAACACCTGTCACTTTCCTTTCTTTAGACACTCTTTAGTGGAATACTAATGCAAAAGCTTCCAGCATGTTGACAGCCTTAATGGGTTGGTAAACCTGTCTTCTTTTTAACAGGAGTGTCCCAGCGGACTGGTGGATGAGGAGACTTTTAAGATTATTTACTCCCAGTTCTTCCCTCAAGGAGGTGAGTAGAAACAACTCTCTAATAGGGAATGAATCAGTTTGTCTCAAAGCTTTCTCTTTTCTTTTTAAAACTGCTGACACACTTTATGCTGGCAGTCGTTAGTATTTTCGATCTTTTTAAATTGAAAAAGAATAAAAACATTCCTAATGGCCCCAAATTAATATAACATTGGATCAGTAGAATTTGATGGTTTCTGTTTTAGTCTATACAGGGACAGTATATGCGGTAAAATATGTTACATTACATTACATTTATTTAGCTGACGCTTACATCACAAGCGACTTACAATAAGTACATTCAACCATGAGGAAACTAACCAGAAAGTGCAAAAATCAAGCAAAGGGAGAAATCATTATAGAAATAAAAGGTAGAGAAAGTGATTATTTATAAAAACAAATCTTAATGGGCTGTGATGCGGTCCGAGCAGGTGAGTTTTCAGTCTGCGGCAGAAGCAATGCAAAACAATCTCGATTTTGGTGAGTGGCATCTGGGGCCCCCTCGTAGTGAGGGAGTAGCAAGCCGTTTGGCAGTTGAAAGCATTGTAGACAAGCTGGTGTGTATGGGCTGACCATGTCCTGGATGTAGGATGGGCCTGAGCCAGTGCAGGGTGCGGAAGAGTGGGGTCATTTGGGAGAACTTGGGTAGGTTGAAGATCAGCCGGGCTGCTGCATTCTGGATGAGCTGCAGAAGTCAAATGACACATGCTGGCAGGCAGAAGGGAGTTGCAGTAGTCTTCAAGATGCAAGATGACAAAGCCTGGACCAAAACCTTCGTGGCCGTCTGGGTGAGGAACGGACGCATCCTCCTGATGTTCTGGAGCATGAATCTGCAGGAGCAGGTTGTCGCAGCGATGTCGTCCGAGCAACAGACACCACAAAATTCCCAATATTGATGGAGAGGTCGTTGATGGGAGATTCCTTCCCTGGAAGGAAGAGCAGCTCAGTCCAGATTGAGCTTCATGTGGTGTGTCTGCATCCACTGAGAGATGTCCACCAGACAATGCCACCTGGGTCTCAGAACGTGGAAAAGACTGAATTAATTGTGTGTCATCTGCATAGCTGTGGTAGGAAAAGCCATGTGAGTGAATGACAGAACCCAGTGACTTGGTGTACAGAGAGAAGAGGATGGGACCCAGAAGAGAACCCTGAAGGACCCCAGTAGTGACACTACGAGGTTCAGACACAGATTCTTTCCAGGTTAAATACGTAATGATTCAAACTCTTTCTGTGATCACTGAGTTAAAGTTATAGTTTGTTTAGTATGTTTATTGTCAAATTAAGTTTACCTTTTCACTCTAATAAATCAACCATGTGTTTTTCTTGCTAGATGCCACCACCTATGCACATTTCCTGTTCAATGCATTTGACACGGACAGAAATGGTTCAATTCGGTTTGAAGTAAGTTTATCTAGAGATTAAAACAAAATAAAGGATATATAATAAGGATATTTACATGAATCATACATCGTAATTGTGCTTAATTGTTTATGCATCACATATGGTTTCAGTTAGAATGAGTTATCAGAAATCTCGACTTTCATTTTGAATCCTCATTACTTCTGTAGGACTTTGTGATTGGATTATCCGTGTTGCTTCGAGGCTCTGTGACTGACAAACTTCGATGGGCCTTCAACCTTTACGATATCAATAAGGACGGATATGTTACTAAAGAGGTAAAGTTAATCATCTCCTATGGATGTTGTATTAATTAGAATGATATCAATAAGGAGGGTTACGTTACTTTAGAGGTACAGTAGTTACAGTAAATAATGTCAGTACATACTAACATTAATTAATACGACACACATCTCTAATAGGTGTTATCTCACTCATCCATGTGTGTGCGCGTGTTCTTCAGGAAATGCTGGCCATAATGACGTCCATATACGATATGATGGGCAGGTACACGTGTCCCAGCGTCCGAGACGACGCGCCGGTCGATCACGTGGAGAGATTCTTCCAGGTATGTGTGTGTGTGTGTGTGTGTGTGTGTGTGTGTGTGTGTGTGTGTGTTCACCAAACACCAACGCATCCTCTCTCTCTTTGGTCTTTATAAAACATTGCATAGTTAGCATACTCAACTGTGAAGTATGGGTGGGTCGGTGCTAAGAGGCCTCTATCACAGAAGTGTAATAGTAGGGTGAAACTAGCTGAGAGGCCTCTATCACAGAAGTGTAATAGTAGGGTGAAACTAGCTGAGAGGCCTCTATCACAGAAGTGTAATAGTAGGGTGAAACTAGCTGAGAGGCCTCTATCACAGAAGTGTAATAGTAGGGTGAAACTAGCTGAGAGGCCTCTATCACAGAAGTGTAATAGTAGGGTGAAACTAGCTGAGAGGCCTCTATCACAGAAGTGTAATAGTAGGGTGAAACTAGCTGAGAGGCCTCTATCACAGAAGTGTAATAGTAGGGTGAAACTAGCTGAGAGGCCTCTATCACAGAAGTGTAATAGTAGGGTGAAACTAGCTGAGAGGCCTCTATCACAGAAGTGTAATAGTAGGGTGAAACTAGCTGAGAGGCCTCTATCACAGAAGTGTAATAGTAGGGTGAAACTAGCTGAGAGGCCTCTATCACAGAGGTGTAATAGTAGGGTGAAACTAGCTGAGAGGCCTATCACAGAGGTGTAATAGTAGGGTGAAACTAGCTTAGAGGCCTCTATCACAGAGGTGTAATAGTAGGGTGAAACCAGCTGAGAGGCCTCTATCACAGAGGTGTAATAGCAGGGTGAGGCCTCTTAGCTACTTGAATGAATATATGCATATTCATATTCATATGGTTATTATTGTGATTATGATTATGATGATGATTATTTTTATTATTATTATTATTATTTAGAAGATGGACCGGAACAGAGACGGAGTGGTGACCATTGATGAGTTCATAGAAACTTGTCAGAAGGTAAACTTTGTGTTCCTTTTCACAGCATATATTGTGTTTTTATTGTTCAGAGTCAAGATTAAGGTCTGAAGTCAATTATTTTTCCAACAGGATGAAAGTATTATGGCATCCATGCAGCTCTTTGAGAACGTCATCTAGGAGCATATGAAATCCTCAGAGTACTTAGTGTGCTATTTTTTAAAGACCTCATTGTCACCAGTAAGGATATTGCATGGGACACGATGGTAACAGAACCCATCATCTTTATTCTAAAGCTTGTTTCAGTGTATTCCACATTTAAAACACTTTAAGTAACACTGTTACATTCTAGTTAAGAATGCAATTGAATGCAAAGGATTATGCACAAGAAAACCTTTTACTCAAACACAAGTTAAGATCTTTGTATTATCACTTGAAATGGGGCAACATGGACAAAACAAGGATGTTGTTTGAAGATACCAGACTAGAATAAATTTCTGCTTTGCAAGGCAAATTCCAGGACTCATTCAAGTTAGAGTCATTGTTCACTTTGAAAAGAAAGTGTAGGGGAATGGATGGATGAGTTTGTGCTGTAATGTACTGTAAACAAATAGGTTGAATCACTTTCTAAATGTGAAATACTTGTTATTTGCTCCAAAATAAACATCTACAGTATGTTCACCTTTAACCTTGGCCTTGGATTCAGTTTTCAATTGATGTTCCGAGTTGTAGTCATTGTCATAGTATTGAATTTGAACGTTAATAATAGAGCTCTTTGCTCTTGGTATTACTGTTTGGCAGCTGCGGGACAGCAAAGAGGTAATGAGCAGGGACAGCACTTTGAAGCACTGAAAGTACAGTGAAACGGTAGCATTGGATGAATAACAGGAGCAGAGTAGCATTTCAGCACAAAACATCATGCCTGCTACAACATTCCCTACTGCATCCATGATATTCAACCAATGGCAAAGGCACGTTGGTTTGTGGGTGGGAGGAGCTATGTTGTCGGTCAACCTACTACATGTGGATATGGTCGTCCTGGAAACCACTATGTGCTACCCTGACATGGGTACGATTTGACTGAATACTCTTCCTGTGATTATTCAGAAAGGTAAATGTTTTGAATTATATTATATAATATTATAGTATTTATGCATTTATATGTTTCCTATTTATTCCAGCCATTGCATTATTCTGTAGGATGACATGAAGGGGGAATAATATCATGTTCAATTTCCATTATAATCCTGTGCCACATGAATGTAGATATTATATATTGCCTATGTGTACTGTCGTGATGTATGTTTGTATTTATTTAGATCAAATGTTATTTGCATAGGAGGTAATAGAGGCAAGGTGCTGTATAAAGGTTGTGTACGGCCACACAATGCCTGAATCCCTGTGTGCACAGAACTCAGGGAGAGTTCTAGATGCTGTATTGTTCTCTAGAGACCATGTGGCTCTAAGAATTTGATTTGCATTGAGCGATGACAGGTGGCTTGATGTCCGTTTACCCATAGCAGCCAACTACTGTGTGTGTATGTGTGTGTGTGTGTATGTGTGTGTGTCTGACACAAATGTGTGTGTGTCTCTGTGTTTGCGTGTGTCTGACACACCTTTGAGTGTGTGTGTGTGTGTGTGTGTGTGTGTGTGTGTGTGTGTGTGTGTGTGTGTGCAAGATGTGTGTGTGTGTGTGTGCGTGTGTGTGAGGTGTCTGTGTAAAAGTACTTGAGTTATTGTCATCATCCGTAGTAATATTTTGAGTAGTAGTAGAAGTAGTATTATTCATAGTAGTAGGAGTAATATTTTGTTATTATTATTATTCTTGTTTTTTGTTTATCTTGCCCTTTGTGGGGCTATAGGGTTATGGGAAGTCATCAATATATGGCCTGTAAAGCCCTTTGAGACTGTTACTGTGATTAAGGGCTATACAAATGCAATGGACTTGACTTATAGTATTCTTATTCAAAGTAACAGGAGTACTATTATTATTGTTAGTAGTAGTACTATAGTATACTATTTCAAAGTAACAGGGGTAATATTATTATTAGTTGTAGTAGTAGTATTGTATTCTTATTCATAGTAACAGGAGTAATATTAATATAAGTAGTAGTAGAAGTATAGTATTCTTATTCATAGTAACAGGAGTAATATTATTATAAGTAGTAGTAGAAGTATAGTATTCTTATTCATAGTAACAGGAGTAATAGTATTATTATTATTATTAGTTGTAGTAAAGTATTCTCATTCATAGTAACAGGAGTCCTATTATTAGTAGTATAGTATTCTTATTCATAGTAACAGGATACATATTAGTAGTAGTTGTAGTAGTATAGTGTTCTTATTAATAGTAACAGGAGTAATATTATTATTAGTTGTAGAACTACTCAAATAGTATTGTTATTCGAAGAAACAGGAGTAATATTGATTGTTGTGGACCGAACTTCTGAACTGATTGTATTGGCAGCGCGAGGTGTTGACCATGAACGGTCAAAAGAAGATCATGGTCCTGTGCTTCTGCACGTTGCTGCTGGCGACGCTGTGCCCCGTCGTACAGTCCAAGCGTGGCGGTGGCGTGGGCGGTTTCATTAAAGGCCGAGGGAAGGGCAGTAAGAAGGAAGGGAGCGATGGGCGGGGGAACACTCCCGCGCTGCAGCCCACCAAGAAGAGTCTCTTCTCCCCCAAGCAAGGACTGAAGCTGGCGGGAGCCGCGGCCGCCGGAGCGCTGGGGGGCTACGGCCTGGGGTCCTGGGGCCGGCCGAAGTTTGGTGTCGGCCACCACGGCTCCGGCGGTAAGAACGACTACAAGCGTGATGGTCAAAGAGGGAAGAACAGCTTCATGGTGAAGTCTTCTGCCCCCACGGCTCGGGGAGACAGCCTCTTCTGGACCGTGGGGTCGGTGATGGTCTACCTGTCTGTAGCCTGGAACAGGGGCCTGTAGTGTAGCAGGCAGCCCACCACAAACGGGGCGCACCAGACCTTTGTGCGTAGAAACTGCTGCCGCCTAGTTTACAATGTGGAAACAATAATCCACAGGATTTCACAATAAAGTGAATTTAACCACGTTGTTGTCCTTTCTTACTTAAATGGCAGGCCTACTCTTTCTGTGTCCTACATTCTACACTGAACCTGACAAACACATAAATTAAAATGGAGCAGTTGTGGCGAGAAACATAGATAGGTGTACACTTTGTTCAAAGTGTGTATACAATACCATATTGTAACACACTTGGATGAAAAAGACACACACACAGACACACACACACACACACAGAAGGCATGGCATCATTAGTCATTAGTCTTGTGTCAGTAGAACTGAAGTTTATTATGAATTGGTTGCTTCTCTTTGAAAACATCTTCTGTTTGAGAGGGTTTCATGTCTGTCTCGTGTTCATTTCAAAGTTATGTTCCCTCTAAAATGATCTGCTGACCAACAAACGTTGGTTCTTTTGACGTTTGTTGTTTCAATGTGCTGTCTACAGTCCTGGTGGTGACCTGTATATACCTAGATATATGTTGTGTTCACTGGTCAGTTGGTCTATATATACTTGTTGTGTTCACTGTTCAGGTGGTCTATGTAGACCTAGATATACATTGTTGTGTTCACTGGTCAGACAAGGTTAGAGCAGGATTGAAACACTTGAGATGTCAACCGTGAGAAAAACAATGTTGAAACAATTGAACTGTAATGTAACTAATAAAATCTAATGTATTTATAGAGCACATTGATAGAATAATAGAACAAATTATTAGCCCCTTTCCTGCCATCCTATACCTGCGATCTTAATAGGTTGCAAAACATTGAACAACTGGTTTTACTATTTTATTTGAGTAAAAAGCCTTTTGTAGAACAGTCCAAGGGTGAACGTGTTTACAATCAGCTTATGTTCAACATATACATGTATTATAATAGTTATCACAACACTGCACGTATTAGTGTACTCTACACCTTGCATTCCCATACTGCAAAAATTTTAATATTTATTTTTGTGTTGGATTACTTCTATAAGAAATAATCAAATGAGATTGTAGTTTTTTTCTGTTTATTAGTATTTTATATGTTAGGCAGGCAAGGAAAACAATTAACAATTAACTTAACTTACAATTTCATATATAAGTCAGCCCATTCATAGTAGCAACCCAAAATTCATAAACATGTCTTCATGCTTGACAAATGATAAACAACAGTACTAATTGCAACACATTAATAAAGAATAATAAGTGCACTTCTAGAGGTTCAACAATGTAATAGGGCATTAGAAAACAATTCCAGTTCTGATTTGACAAACTACTATTGTACTGAGATATTATGAATGGAGTAAAAAAGTTAAGTTAAGTGTTAAGTAAGGTCAAGTAAATTCTGAGGATGAGTTAAGAGTTGAATTACTAATGTGTCATATCAGACATTACTTGGAAACCCTTACATACTGCATTGTTAATAAAACAGTTGCAGCTATATTGTTTTGGTCAGTAATAATGACAACATTTTTATCTACTTCTAATCCTTAACTTGTTTTATAACATTGCATCATATAGCTGTTGACAGCATCAGAAATGTCTACGATTTAGCAGTGCAATGTTAGACAGATTAGACATTTAGGTTTGTTTGTGTTTCAACTGAAAATAGCTATTAAGTAGGCAAATATCCTGCACAGCATGCCTTTAAAAGCAGTAGTAATTTCTGTTAGTAAGGATATTTAAACTGCATAACATTTACCATTTATATATTAATCCATGACAAATGATAACAAAATGCATATATACATAACATTCAATGTGATTCACCATATTATGAACTAGATAACTAGAACAGCCAAAGGAAACTATTACACTTCGAGCATGACTTCTGCAATGTATCCAGCACTATAAACAAGGATTGCAGAGAAACTCCTTTTAAAAAGTGCAATTATACTAGTCATATTATGCTAGTAAAATTACTTACAAATTCTATAATTTCTGTTTAATTTCAGTGCAGTTTCATGAAATGTGCAATTTCCTACAAGTAAATCTTTAATCATATATACACACAGCTTCTGTCCCTTTCTAATTGAAATTGATGATTATGTCATTGTTGATTCCTTTTGATTAATTGACTAATCATTTAGTCTTTCAAATGACATAATTAGAGGCAGATGCTCATCAAAAGTTACAGTACCCAATGTCATAAATTATGTCAGAAAATTGATACTTTGTATTAATTTACCATAAAATCTAGCAAACATTTTCATTCCTTAAGAAATCAGCATGTTTGGGAATTTGACTTGAAAATCGACCGAAATTATTCACCTGATTATCAAAAAAAAAGAAAACTTACAGTCCAAATGATTTCCAGTCGACTAGTGTTCATATACACAGTATGTATGAAACAGGTGCAATACAGAGTAACAGTGTTGACAACGTACAGATGGGAACGACAGTAACGACATGGGAGTGACGACATGGGAGTGTTGGATGGGGGGGGGGGGGAGACGGTTGGCGGAGAGGCTTCTCAGTGCAGGAGGAAGACGCTGCACAGCAGCATGAGGAGCGAGGCGTACAGCTGCCCTCCTCCGCTCAAGCTCTGCGGGGCCTTACTCTCGGGCCGTTGCTGCTGCTCCGCCGTCTCCTTCTTCAGAAACGACTCAGAGTACTTCATGTAGTTCTCCACGCAGCGCCGGGACTTCACCTGATCAATCAGCGCCGGGTACCCGATCTCCTCGATGCTCACCTCTGGCAGCAGCGCCTCCTCCGCCTCCGCCTCCTCTGCCGCCTGCCCTCTCCTTGTCGCCCGCCCCGGAGACGTTGGCTGGGTTCGGCGGGGGGTCGGTGATGAGCGGGGTGCTGGGCGCATTGATGGTCTTGTCTTGCAGGAGATCCGTGCGCTTCATGCAGGTGGCCATGAAGCTGTCGTAGGACTGGGCGCGCGGAGGCGGCTTGTAGGCGTAGTCGCGGCCGTAGTCGTTCTCGTCCGTGGACTTGGTGCCGTAGCGGCGGTACATGTAGCTGTTGTAGTACTGCTCCTCCTCCGGGTTGCGGAAGTTGAAGTGCGGCCGGGGGAAACGCCCCAGGCCGTAGCCCACCGCCATGCCGGCCACGGCCCCCACGCCGGCCGCCATCATGGCCTTCTTGGCGAAGCCCCTGGACTGCGACGACGCGCCGTAGCCCATGTTCTGGACAGAGTGCGAGAACGGAGAACCTCCCATTCCGTGTCCCCCTCCTCCTCCGTACCCTCCTCCACCGTACCGGGGGCTGAGGATCTTATTGTTGGGGTTCCAGTTGGGGTAACCGCCTGCTCCTCCACCCGGGTACCCTCCTGCTCCTCCACCCGGGTACCCTCCTGCTCCTCCACCCGGGTACCCTCCTGCTCCTCCACCCGGGTACCCGCCGCCTGGATATCCACCGGGTTGACCCCATCCTTGCCCTCCAGCCCCTCGGACCGGGTACCCTCCGCCTGCTGGGTATCCGCCGCCTGCTGGGTATCCGCCGCCTGCTGGGTATCCGCCGCCTGCTGGGTATCCGCCAGCCGGGTTCTGGTTGGGATAGCCTCCTGGGTTGGCCCGGCCTGGGTACTGGTTAGGCTGACCCCCAGCAGCAGGGTATCCACCAGCCGGGTTCTGGTTGGGATAGCCTCCTGGGTTGGCCCGGCCTGGGTACTGGTTAGGCTGACCCCCAGCAGCAGGGTATCCACCAGCCGGGTTCTGGTTGGGATAGCCTCCTGGGTTCGCCCTGCCTGGGTTCTGGTTAGGGTATCCACCTCCCGCAGGGTATCCACCAGCAGGGTTCTGGTTGGGGTAGCCCCCAGGATTGGCTCTTCCTGGGTTCTGGTTTGGGTAACTACCTCCACCTGGGTAACTTCCACCACCAGGGTAACTTCCAGGTGCTGGGTTCTGTTTGGGAGGATGTGGGTAGCTCCCACCGGCCGGATATGGGTTGGGTTGGTTTCTATTGGGAGTCTGTGGCTGTCGACTAGGGTGGTTTCCCGACTGCGTGTTTGTTTTCCGAGATGAAGAAGAGGTCTTTGATCCGCTGCTGCTGCTGCCCCTCTTAGCCCATGCAGGCTCAGAGTGCAGAAGGGCGATGGCCAGCAGACACAGAAGCGCCACACTCTTCATCATGCCTCTGTAAATTAATTATCTTTAATATACTTGAAAACAAATGTGCATTGCATCCTGTGGTTTTAGGCCTAAATCCTGGTATGAATACAAGAAGCAGTCCAATCACCATAATGCATTAGCTTTTCATCCGAACACAGATTCTGATATTTTATAAGTAAATAATCTAAATAAATAAATGAATAAAACCCGATCGGTCATGTGTCTATATATATAGGCTACACAATGTGAAGAGGCTACAACTGACGGGATACGATTGAACTAATAAACTATTGTGTTCTTCTAGACAATATTCGTGAAGCGATTTCAAACATCCAAATATCAATAATATGAGTCAAATAACTATTCTGCTGGTGGTTGAACCAATCTATTTAATTATTACAAAATCATGACGTTATTCTGAAAACACCCGTATGTCCCGATAACGGGCAATATAATAGATAATAACCTTAAAACTACTAAAGCTTAAAGCTACTACATATAACATATAGATATAATAAATGCGAAGCGCATTCCCGTCTTTCTTACCAAAAACTTGAATTAAATATCTTGTTCTAGGATATTTTCCATGAAACGACGTCGTCCGCTGCTGTGAAAAGGATTGTTGCCTTTAGAATCTGATGAGGTGCACTTGATTTGGTTACATCCATCATCCGGGTTGCAAGGGTGGATCCCTTGGATGACTTGCGGATGGGACAGCACAGAGGGGACAGCCGTAACAATATAAAATATTGTTAATTTAATAATGAATTACTTGTCTCGATTACAATAATTAATTAATTAATATACTTATTACATTTATTGTCAACTGATTTGATGCAGCGATTTGTCAAATATTTTAGAAAAAAAATACATTTTACTATGAGAAGTTTTATTGTATTCTAAGATTAGATGTTGGTTATTTATCGTGTATATGCACAGTATTATAATTCTATTCCATTGACTATGTGTCCCAATCGTTTATTATTGCTAACGGTTTCCCGATGATGTTACAGCGAGCTAACGCATGAGTGAAGACCACACGGCCCAGACTCAAGAATCGACGCATGCGGTGCACTCTGTAGAAACTATCAAGCGCACCCATGAGCTCTGCGTGCGCAGCCGTCTGTGACGTAGACACTGCAAGTCGTGACACCCGAGTGGATGAGAAACATGTCGGGGAGGATAGTGCACACCGGAGGAACTCAGTTGCTATCTAATAAAACATAGACGTCGGACAATAGTAAGGACTTGGAGATCTTCGTGACTGCTTCCTCGTGGTATATTACTAGTTTCATACGGTGGAAATGGGCTGTGTTGAACGGAACCAGGCCCAGATCCTTTAGTGCGCGACGTGGGAAGACTATAAGGTTGTTTGGGTTTAAAGACGGGTTCTGGTCTTTGGGGCATGTTGTCTGTATTATCTTATGGGAGACTGGTGGCCAGGGCGGTCCTCGGAGGACTCTCTCAAACCGATGGTCGAGATTACAGTTTGGTCACCGCTAGTTATGGGTTCGGAAAGGACTTCCGTAAAGGGATTCTGAAGAAAGGGATGTGCTACGGAGACGACGCCTGCTTCATAGCGCGCCACAAGGCGGCCGATGTTCTGGGTAAGCATCCCCACTGTTAACAAATGTAGCACTGTTGTTGTATACACTAGTTGTGTTCACTCATGTGTTGACTGTGCAGACATGCCATCTAGTGTCTGTCTGACCTCCTGGTTAGGGTTACGGATGACCTTCAGGGCTAGGATTAGATATGACCTTTGGGGTTAGGGATGACCGTCAGGGTTAGGATCAGGGATGACCTTCAGTGATCCAGCACGTGATCACACTCGGATGGAAACACGACCAGCCTCTCGTCCACCGCTGGGCTACAATATTTAATGGGATTGTTGTCTTAAATGACTCATAACATACAACAACTGTATACCAAAATAATAGTGGGATGCCTCAATAAATGAATAAGTGTGAAAACCGTGAGGAAAAACGCGTAAATATGACGGATTGTAATTGTGGGTAAAGCGGTGACCTTTCACCCAGAAACTCCCTTCAGAGCCAGGGCACTGCTGGAGCAGTTTTAAATACGTTAACTTATATGTGATTGGATCTGTACATCTGCAATAAATATGTGTGTTAGACTTATTGTTACAATGTCTTATAAAGGTCAGAATGGTTGACAGTGGAGGCAGCCATGTTGCTAACGGTGGTAGCAGTGTAGCTGAGGACAACTGCTTTGTTGCGGGCGCTAAAGGGTCCAGACAACACAACAATGTTTGGCAATCGCTTGGCGTTCATTGTCTTTGTATTTGTATTGTACTGTACTGTATTTGTCTTAAAATCATCGCCGCGGAATGGGCGACATATGGGCCGACGTCCTCGTCCGTGCGGTCGCTCCAGGCTCACGTGCCACATACCGTGGCGTAGTATTGCAGCCGCGTGCCCAGTGTCTGCTCTGCACGCCAGTCTCTGGGCACGGCGCCTAGGGGTCTTTACGTCATCGTTCTACACAATTCATCGAGAACGGCGTATTTGACTTATTTTACTACGAATCATCGTTTCCCCATTGCTGTCGCAATGTTTGCGTCAATGGTCACAAATTAGTCCCCTAGTGCTGCTGCTCCGCCAAACAGCCTTGAGAATAAATATTTATTTGACCTCAGTTAACTTACCCATGGCAAAGCCAATCCATGTTGATATATTCAGATAGGAGGATAGTCTTGGTCATTTCGATTTTGGACTTTGACTCCTCATTCACAAGATTTCCACTAGTTTTAAACTAAAAAGAAACCTTTCTCTGTTAGGATGCCTGAAGGTATATTCTATTCTTGTCCGTGTCCTATTGAAACAGACTTGGTACAGTACAACTCACTCAAAACATATCTCCTGTATGTTCTATCTCTTCTCAAGGTGTGGCAGATGGCGTCGGTGGTTGGCGTGACTACGGCGTGGACCCCTCACAGTTTTCCGCCACCCTGATGCGGACGTGTGAACGGCTGGTGAAGGAGGGGCGCTTCACGCCCAGTCAGCCCGTGGGCATCCTCACCTCTGGGTACTACGAACTCCTGCAGAACAAAGTCCCGCTGTTGGGTGAGCACATCCTTAAACTAGCAGCTGTTCTACCTGCCAGTCTACTCAGTGGACTGTACCAACTGTTAGAATAGATAGATCAGTTTACCCAGTAGACTGTACCAACAGGTAGGATAGATAGATCCAGCCTACCCATGGACCGAACCAACAGTTAGAATAGATAGAAACAGCTACACAGTAGACTGTACCAACTGGTAGGATAGATATATCCGGCTACACAGTAGACTGTACCAACTGGTAGGATAAATAGATCCGGCTACACAGCGGACTGTACCAACTCGTAGGATAGATGTATCAGCTTACCCAGTGAACTGTACCAACTGGGAGGATAGATAGATACTGCTACACAGTGAACTGTACCAACTCGTAGGATAGATGGATCAGCTTACCCAGTGGACTGTACCAACTGGTAGTATTGGTAGAACCAGCTACACAGTGGACTGTACCAGCTAGTAGTATAGATAGATCAGCTTACCCAGTGGACTGTACCAACTGATAGAATAGATAGATCCGGCTACACCGTGGACTGTACCAACTGGTAGGCTTATACATCCATCACACATCTGGGTGGACACTCCCACGTGTGATGTCACTGTAGGTAGATTTTGAAATGGCTGATAAACCTCACGCCTGATGGTAAAATAGGGCCCTTATAAGCATGGTTAGTGATATGTTTTCCTTATGCTGTATGCATGCTGCTGAGTCTCTACTACGTCTCCTCTAGCCAAGGGGCTGCTCTTGTCTGGCTACTGACTCTCTGTGGGAGGCTGTAATTGGTTACTCATAATAGCAGGGACATTTGAGCTATTAAGGGCCATGTTCATATACGTTAAATGCTTTTGCTTTCAGTCTCACTATAAAATGATATTTTGATATTAAAGTGCCATAGAAAATGCATTGAATCAGCCAGGCCTTGAGACTAAGTTCTTGACACACGCCCATCCAGCGGAAAGACATAATAAAGTTAGTTCCAGAGTGAGTCATTTTGTACTCTGCGTGAAAACACATGAGCAGAGTGAGCCATAACTACAGCATGAGTCAGAGAAGGCCCTGCAGGGTTACATAAAAGGTTCTAAAAACTTGGGGGTAAATCCACTTTTGTGTTTGTTCACACTGCAACAGATACAATATTTGAACTACTTGGGAACTACAAAAAACAATTGTACATCCATCGGTTTTTGGTATGTGTTGGTTCATAGCGGACTCTGAACTGTTTCTTCTGAACAACTTTATCTGTATGTGTTGGTTCATAGCAGACTCTTTACTGTTCCTTTTGAAGCATCAAGCTCTGTTGTCTGGTTTTGCAAACAGTATTGGTTCAAAGTGTAGTGGTACAGGCATGATTGTTGAGATTCATTTTGATATCTGCCTTTTGGCAGATGTTGCGATGATGTCGGTGAGGATAGTCTTGTGGCTCCACTGAAAATGTTCTAAGTTTCAATCCCCAATGTCCACATTCTACCTGTAGGCTTCCTTGAGCAAGATGCCCCCCAACCCCTTACTGCTAAGGACATCTATCTGAATACACGTTGCTTTAGAACCAAGCATCTGCTTAATGAATAAATGGCAGGGAAATAGTTAATGCGACAGAAGACCTTTCAGGGTAGCTGGCCGCCTTTTGAAATCAACCAGGGGCCAAACTATAACTGATACTCAAGAGTTAAAAATGGATGTGAAACGGTCGTAACGCGACATGTGTACAACCTGTCCCATTCCCACTGAGCGGCGGTATCTCTGGAATATATTACACCCCTCTTCTTGACCCAAAGCTTGTCATGTGACCTGCTTGTATTTTGGAAGCCATAACCAGAAGTGTGTTCAGGCCTTCCAGGACCGGGTTTGACCTCTACTGGGGACTGGGACTTTGGGAACACCACTTGCAGCCTTCATTTCTTCTAAATGTCCTTCTTTTTCATATACTATAGTCTAGACGGGTCACCATCTTGGAACCACAACATAATGTATACTAAGATGAGAGAGTGTTGCAACAAATATAACTGATATACATAGACTACGTAGACGTTTGATATAAATTGAATTAACTTCATGTTGGTCCGATTCAGCAGTCCTTAAAATCCCTCGCGCAAATGTTTTCTAATGGCATCAGTTATATGAACCCATTATCTTTGGGGTTATGAAGCATCTTTAGAAGATGTACATGGTGTTGGTTAGGGCTGGTGTTTGACTGAGTGGAGCTTTAATAATTCAAGCAGCATTAAGAAGCTATAGCTCCGTGATATTCGTCTGGTGTAACGGTGTCTCCAAAGTAGGCTCCTTCATTGAACCTCCGATGGTGGTTTTTTAATATTGATTGGATGTTTTCTGTCGATGGCTATCCAACATGGATGCCATATATCTAACCTTTTCTGTCCTGGGAGTCTAGAACAGTCTTCTCACATGTGTAAGGTCCGCAAAATCTCTGTTGCTTTTGTTTTAAGTAGGGTTTAAAAACCCAGCTTTTGGGACAGGCTGTCTGTCAGTTGTTCACTTTTTGTTTCCATACTTTAATGCTATTTTCATGCAGGGGTTATACTGTTTTGACCATTTGTGTTTGGGACGTTTATCCGTTTATTTTTATTTTGTAACCCTTGTTCCAGAAGGTGCTATATCAATCAAATGTTACTTGACCCGCTGACTCCAACCTTCTCTCCGCCCCTCTGGTCTCATCCAGGCAGCAGCACCGCCTGCATCGTGGTGCTGGACCGGCGGAGCCACCAGCTCCACACGTGTAACCTGGGCGACTCGGGCTTCCTGGTGGTGCGGGGCGGTGAGGTGGTGCACCGGTCGGACGAGCAGCAGCACTACTTCAACACCCCCTTCCAGCTCTCCATCGCCCCCCCTGGGGTGGAGGGGGTGGTGCTCAGCGACAGGTGAGCTCCTAAATGCTTTGGGCGGAAATGACTGGGGTTTTCTTTTTTATTCATGTGGAATAAGTGCTCTCTGGGACAGATATGTGTCGAACTTACAAATGCCACCCCAAAATCAGATGTAAGTTTACGTGTGTGAGGAATTGGATCTCAAGAGTCGCTGTATTTTTACCAAGAGGTAAAACAGAGACGCGGCATTAACACAATATAGTGTTTGTTATGTTTTCATAAGACCTTCACCATTCATCTTTTCCATTGACACCTGCCGAAAACAGCAGACTGCTTTATTTCCATCTTGTGTCATCCTAGATTCCAAACATAGCTGACTGGTTTACATAGGTGATGATAAACTGAATGGAGTCCGATTTGCCAGCATGACCTATGACCGTTGACCCCAAACACTGACTTATTTTAAAACCGTGAGCGCGCTGCTTTTAACCCTCATAGACTCAAGACAAGCACGTTATCAGTGAAAGACACACATTCAAGCGGGGAGCCCTGTTGTAATGGAGACACCAATCCCAGCCGCACTGGGCTGTCACCCCATGTCAAGCCGAGTCAATCCACCCAGCAAATGTATATGGAAAAGGACAGTTACTGGCTGCTCTCTTTCCCTCTGCATCACTCCTGTTTCACTGGTTGGCTGACCCTTCTCTGTCTCTGTCTCTGTCTCTGTCTCTGTCTCTGTCTCTGTCTCTCTCTCTCTCTCTCTCTCTCTCTCTCTCTCTCTCTCTCTCTCTCTCTCTCTCTCTCTCTCTCTCTCTCTCTCTCTCTCTCTCTCTCTCTCTCTCTCTCTCTCTCTCTCTCTCTCTCTCTCTCTCTCTCTCTCTCTCTCTCTCTCTCTCTGCCTCCTTTAGTCCTGATGCGGCTGACAGCGCCTCCTTCGATGTGCAGCTGGGCGACATCATCCTGACGGCCACCGACGGCCTCTTCGACAACATGCCCGACTACATGATACTACGGGAGCTCAAGAAGCTCAAGGTATTCACATTGTTGCGGTGACCTCACAAAGTCACGTGACTTCATGGAGTCACGTGACTTCTGTAATTAGATCGTTTTCACCTGTGGAGTTGTGGGTTCTTTTTTTGGATTGGGAGCCACACGGTTTTTACAAGGGGTCCCTTCTGCTGAACACATTTAGCTTGTTGTCCTCCAAGATACATGCAATAGTTATGTTATCCTGTTGAGTACATATTGTAATGAAGAAGACTATTGATTTACAATCAATAATCGAGTTCAAGAGTCCTGTCAAGCCATCTTCAACAAATTACTCACGAGTAATCCACACAGTACTGTCATCGACCAGCCATCGTAATGTCTGATGTGCGCTACACATCACGTGCTGATCTATTTATTTGTTTCAGACCACAAACTACGACAGCGTCCTGCAGACAGCAGAAAGCATTGCAAAGCAAGCGCACGACCTCGCCTACGACCCCAATTACATGTCCCCATTTGCACAGTTCGCCTGCGACAATGGACTGAATGTACGAGGTGAGGCATCCAATTTCTTTTCACCCTGGGGTGCAGTATTGGACTTAGTCGTGGACCTATGGTCGGAATACACAGAGGCAAAATGCCCTCCCTAGTTACTCCAGTCACTTTTAAGACTCACGAACATCATTACATCATTATGACCCCCCCCCCCCCCCCCCCCCCCCCCCTTCTGTTGTCTTGCAGGTGGTAAGCCAGATGACATCACAGTGCTGCTGTCCATCGTTGCAGAATACACGGACTGAGTGGTGTGTGTGTGTGTGGTAATGTGTGACCCCTGGTGTCCTTCCTTCTACTTCTCTGGCCAAGTCTACCCCGTCCACACACACATACACACACACACAGAGACACTCCCCTGCGGTGGGTCGAAGGTTAACCGGGCTCCTGAGCAGTGAAGGGGGGAAAGGGCAGCTAAGGCACGTTCATGTGGATCATGACGGAACAGCCGATGGACAGTTCTCTGTATCCTCTGATGGTCTAAGGGCTTAATGTTGCGGAGCCCTCAGTTACACACAACGGTACTGTAACCACCACACAGCTGCAGGGACGCCCAGCTAGCAGTTCATTAGGCAATGCTGCTCATTTGAGACTCACGATACTCTTTGGTCTGTGTACAAATGCTGTTAGGTATACATGTGTGTATTTTGGTTTGCAAGAGAGGTTGATGGCGAAGAGGGAATCTTCTTCTGTAGAGAATGTTGGAAGACGAGTGGAAATGTTGTGTCTGTGGCTGAGAGATAAGTTTGATGCGATAGCCCATCGTCACATGTGACATGGTGGTCTGCATGTTCTCAAGAGTTTGAAAAGAAAAGGGTTGCCTGATGGATCTGTCTTTGTTGTTGTTGCTGAAGTTGTAAGAATTCTGTTCCATAAAATAAATGTGTATGCGTGGCATTTGATATGGAAAGATTAAGTTGTCTGTTAAAGATTCGGAGAGCGAGGGATATGGGCTGTGAGTGTTTGTATGAGTAGCTAGTATTTCCCCAACCGCTCCAAATGATCTTGTCTAAACATAATATTCAACAGCTCCCGCTATTGAAGATATTATTATTATTATATTGAATAGCACCTGCTATAGAAGTTCTTATCTAGTTTGTCACTAGATTTATGAACTGTCTGTCCCTAAGTTGTACATATTGTTTTTCCTGTGTTTTCTCTACTGGCCTTACCATGTTTGTTTGTTGTAAAGCATTATTACATACTGTTGTGAATGACATACACATGAATACATTTGCATCTGTAAACTGAACAGATGACAATGGAAGTAAGCTTCAGAAATCTCTCACTTCCATGGGCAGAAATGAACAATTTGTTTAGCATGACTGATGTCGTAGAGGGGGTGTTAGACTTGTGTGAGTGGGTGAGTGTGGCCCATATGTTGTAGAGTGCAACATTGAATGTGTGGGTATATGAAACATTTGATGTTTGCTATCCAACAATGCTAAAGCTAGCATCTGGAAATGCTACGACTGCAATTATAGGTCAGGCCTGAATTAAAACAAAGTTTTATTTTTTTAACTGTTATTTAGTTGTAAGAGTAAATATTGGAAGCCATTAGGATCTCACAGTTTGATGGATGACAAAACATAAATCCTATCTCAACACAAACGAGATAAGGAAGTCATTGTGCTATTCTTTTGTTTGTTTCTTTTGGTTATGAATGTAATTCTCGCTGCTTCTTTTTTCTGTAACTTAAATTTCTCACTGCACCGTACATTTAGACTTGGTTCTCTTGATTTGTGTGAGTGTATTTAAAAATATGTACCAGAAATTACACGAATCAAAGACATGGATAACGCGGTTCTGATATTGGGAGTCCCATCTCATTTCTTTTAAGTCACCCAGGTTTTCCAGATGTCACTCTTAAACCATGGCCACACCAAAGACAGACTTCATTTGCATAATTACATCAATATTTGAAGAACACAGTTTAGCAATACAATTAATTTCATGTGAATATGATAATAATGCTGGTAGCTGTAGCGTGTTTGTGTCCCAGACAGCCTCCCCTGCTCCTGAAGTGACCCAGTTAGAGCATCTGTTCAATGTTAATGCTGACTAATCTACAAAGCCGGTTTAAACAAACCAAAGAAAGAAAGCCATATAAAGCATGTCATTAGAAAACTGCTACACATCTTGCTATCAAGGGTGTTTAGTAGATGTTAAGTAGAGACCAATAGTGTCACTGTTGTTGAGACTAGAAATCATTTCAAATGGCCGAATTTCTAAGCCCACCATTGTGTCCCTGATGCAACAATGTTGTCCAGATGTGCAGCAGCCCAACATGAAACAATATGGGGAGATCAACACATATATTTTTATAATGATCTACTTGTGACTGATAATGGTTCTCATATCCATAATCATATGCTTTTTTTTTCTTTCCCCCTTTTCTTTTTTACTTTAGTTTTGCATGATTTCTTAATTACATGAATGCATCACTTGTTACAGCTTGACTCACTGTAAGATTCCTGTCTTATGATACTATCTTCTTGATTAACAATGTTCATTGAAAATTAAGTGTGTGTGTGTGTGTGTGTGTGTGTGTGTGTGTGTGTGTGTGTGTGTGTGTGTGTGTGTGTGTGTGTGTGTGTGTGTGTGTGTGTGTGTGTGTGTGTGTGTGTGTGTGTGTGTGTGTGTGTGTGTGTGTGTGTGTGTGTGGGTAAAATGGATTTGCCATGAGCAGTGACAGTCTTCAGACAGGGGGTTGTAACTAAACAAGAAGGGGGAGCTTAGCCTTAACTGCAGACCTATACTAAAGAAATGCCTTTTATTTTGGCCCAGGTTGATGTAATTGAGATCTGCCCACCTCGCTCTTGTCTATAGAACAGTTTAAAAGGTGCTTTTGCCAGACCTTCCAGAAAGCGATGTTTGTGTGTACAAAAGATATGCGTGTGTATACAGTGTAACAATACAGGTCTAATGTATGTAAATAAGTTTTAAAAGATGTACAATATTTAAATAAAGAGTCTAGTATTTATACTAAACATGTTTACAGTCTCTCGGTAGCCATAATGTGCTGTTTTTTTTTATTGACAGAAATGAACGATTTAAAATCCTTTATCATGACAATTTATATTGGGTTGTTGAGGCAACTTCTTTTTATATTCAGTATTGATTTTATAGAAACGGTGACCAATCGTAATTATTAAGTATAATATACACATTTTAATGGTGATTTGGTAATTGAACCTAGGCTTTAACAAATAATGATTACATATAAATATATGTGTAGGCCTATCACGTATAAGTTATACGTGGTGTCGGAGATTAACATTAGTACTACATTTTGGAAAAATCTACTTAATAGCCAAATACCTTTTAGCTATTAAGTTGATTAATTACCTATAGCTAGATTATTCTGCAACGAATTTTGAGTATACAGTATGGTATACAATATAAGAAGTAGCGATGTGGCGACAGTGGGATGGCAATTATAAGGTAACACTTGTTTTTCACCAGCAGGTAGCAGCAGTGTGAATGCTCTCGCTGCTTTATTTATTAGCTTAGCAAGTAGCCATTAGTATACCTACGCAAAGATGTATGTAACCAACGGACAGCCATGTTTCTGACCCAAGAGGTTTAGAAGAAAGGTGTGAGTGTCAGCTGACTGCGATGTGATGCTAGCAGGTTAGCTATTGCGCACGAAGTGGCTACGGACGTTATAGTCTTTCACCTCCACCACCGCCGACTTTATGTTACTATGCGGTAGCTAATGCGCTAGCTATCGTGTTAGGACGTCAAGACCGCTGTAGCAATGCTAGTTAGCCGGAGGAGTTGGGACTAGTTAACTAACCATAGCTAGTTATTCTAATGAGCAGTGAAACATAACATCCCAATCCTACTAATCGTTAACAAACGTCACTTCTAGCTCATGTTCATCTTAATGGTTGTTAATGGCGAGGATCGAGCAAAGCAATGGACTGGCCAGCAGAAGTTTCCCACCGGGCACCGAGAAGGACCTGACAGCAGAGTCTGGACCTGACTCTGCTGACCCCCAGGAGCAACACACCGACAAGTATGGCTTCATGGGGGGTGCACAGCAATATTCTGGACAATCGTAAGTGGTATCTTATTAAAAAAAAAACAATTCAACTTTATTTATTTATACATTTAATTAAGCTAAATAACCCTGCTGTCGTTTACCGGACCCGACTTTTGTGACATATCTCATACATGGAATAGGCAGGGCTTTGGATGTTTGACCTTACAGTGATTTAATGAGCCAGCAAGAGCAGACCAAGATACAAATGTTTGGCTTATGTCATATTATAATTTGGATTAGGTTAAACTGACATAACCCTTATCCACAAATAAATAATTGTTTGAGGTTAATGCCAACCAATGTGTTTTATTCTAGAATGTATATACCATGAGGTTGTAACTTAATAGATGTACATGTGATGTTGTCAGAACAGTTCTGTTGCTTTGGTTTCAACATCATTTGAACCCTTTAGATTTAGGCCTAGTCTCACAAGACAGAATGCAGAGTTGTACTGCTGGATCTGGGTTTACAGAATGCTTAGTCTCACAAATCAGACTACATAGGGCTGCTGGATCCCAGATTACAGTAGACCACGTGTAGGCACAATTTTATTGTAAAAACATAACGATTTGTGTGGCTGATATTATCTGCAGCTGAATCTACTGTGGGAAAATGGAGCAAATTTGAATTGGGTTAGGGTTAGTAAGGATTTAACTGATGTGTATAGGGTTAGAGTAAGTAAGGACAACTGATGTGCATAAGGCTGGAGTTAGTAAAGACTTAACAGATGTGTATTGGCAGGGTTAGGGTTAGTAAGGAAGGACTAAACTTTATATGCAACTTCAACGTAAAAAGGTAAACATTTTCTGACTGAAGAATTGCATTGGCCTCAGACCAGAGGAACAGTCAACACGTCCTTTCCAGTGTTGTCCTGAAATACATGAACACATTAGGGTTTCTGTGGGGTTTGATTGGTCTTGCATCGTAGTAGCAATGTAGAGCATTTTAGTAGCCGCAGAGTCGGGGATAAAATATGCTATGCCGTGGACCTTATTGGTAAAAGTAAATATTGACATGTTTTGATCGTTCGTATAGTTGGGACAACACAAAAGCCCAAGTGAAGCAACTGTTGGACTTAAATTAATTTAGACTCATGAATGAACATATACATGTACTAAACTTTAGGCAAAATACTCTTGCACAACAACTTCTCACTCTGCTCAGCAACACCTTGAGATTACAGTCATAACTAATATATCATAATGATAATGACACATAATCCCCCTCTGGAACTGTGTGTGCGTGTGCACGCGTTGTGTGTGTGTGTGTCTTTCTCTCTGTCTCTGGTTGGAGGAGGTCTTATTTGAACTTAGCCTATATAACCCTTGCGTGATATTGTTCAGATCATCCTGCATGATGATAAAAAGCCAGAACCCGGGGAAGTACCCCTCATGGCTTCCTGTTGTTCCCCTCCTGTTCTTCACCGGCTGTTTCCACTGCTTTGTCCCACGCTAGATTTCCTGTGTGAAGAAGGAAGACGTCAGCCATCTTGGCCCCATCCTCTACGGTTCGACAGGATTTCTAATAATAATTATAAATTAATACCAGGAAGTGATTAAGAGTGTGCAGCGCGCCACACCTCACAGCTCTTTTCAAATCACCAGTCCTTTTTCCCTTGAGTCCTCTAGCCTTTTGGCCATGGTTGTGCTTTGTCCTTTAGTCCTCCAACCTTGTGGCCATGAGAGGAGATACATGGTTGTGCTTTGTCCTTTAGTCCTCCAACCTTGTGGCCATGAGAGGAGATACATGGTTGTGCTTTGTCCTTTAGTCCTCCAACCTTGTGGCCATGAGAGGAGATACATGGGTGTGCTTTGGTATTGTACATTCTACACACACACACACACACACACACACACACACACACACACACACACACACACACACACACACACACACACACACACACACACACACACACACACACACACAGTCTCCTATATGAGAGTTAGTGTCTGCGACAGTAACAGTCTCCTATATAAGAGTTAGTGTCTTGCACAGTAATAATCTCCCATATGAGAGTTAGTGTCTGCAACAGTAATAGTCTCATGAGAGTTAGTGTCTTGAACAGTAAGAGGCTTCACTATGCGGTTGTTGATGATGGAAACAGTCTAATGCTCTGCTTTAGAGAACAAATGGATCCAGCTTGCGCTCTGTTTTTTGCAACAGATAAACACAAAATACACAAACAGAAAAACACAAAGAACTCCAAGCCTCCATTCTAAAGAAGTTGAAATTACATTTGCATTCAGTCGTTTAGCACACTACGCTTCTACCAAAGCCATGTGCAAAAGCATACGTTCAATTGGAGTAACTACGATTAATGATTAAAGCGCTTTTCAATGGCTCACTTGAGAACATAATGAAATAGTTCCGTCCCAATGTAGACATAATTTTAGCTTCCGCAGCATGTAACAGATGTGTTAGGATGATGAACCGTGTTGACCTCTGACCCCCAGGACTGAGGACGTTCCTGCAGAGGTTCTGAGGCAGCGAGAAGCCAAGTGGCTGGACATGCTCAACCACTGGGACAAATGGATGGCCAAGAAACACAAGAAGGTCAGTTAACTAACCCTAACCCTGATTCTCTATTAACTAACCCTAACGCTTGATTCACCATCCCTTACCCTCTATTAATTAACCATAACCCTCTGTTAACTAACCCTAATCCTTTATTAACTAACCCTATATTAACTAGCACTAACCCTCTATTACCAACCCTAACCCTCCATTAACTAACACTAACCCTGTATGAACTAACCCTTACCCTCTATTAACTAAGCCTCTATTTACTAACCCTAACCCTCCATTAACTAACCGTAACCCTCCATTAACCAACCATAACTCTCCATTAACTAACCCTAACACTTGATCTATTGTGTAATTTCCCCGTCAGTGTTGGAACATATCACACTAATGAGAAGCAGGATTACCATCACTCAGCATATGAATGCACGGCATAGATAAACAAAAAAAATAGGGCACAATCAACGCTATTTTTTGTAATTTATTCATTCATATTCATTTTTGGTTTTTCAAATATGAGTAAAGGGTGCAAGTAGAGCAAATAGTACACACGTCAACAATAACAAGTAGAGTGGGAACAGTGTAGAATGTAGAGCTGTATCTCCTGTCATTTCCAAACAGTAGTTGTTATTCTATTCTTTAGCCAGTGTGCATAGTTGGATAGGCCCATTAAGGACTAGGTCATTATGAACAGATCTTGGAGGAGGTTGTTCAGCAGCAATCCATTACCAATAGGTGAAACCATATTCAAAATCACCTATAAGTGAAACCATATTCAACATGTGCTGGTATGAAACTAGCACACCTCTAATTACAGCTCATGTGACACTATCTATTGTCAGTATTTGCTTCCTCTTTCCTCAAAGTGTGTCACTGTGTGAAAGTTATGTTGTGTTTGATTGGCAGGTGAAGCTGCGGTGCCAGAAGGGGGTCCCACCCTCGTTGAGAGGCCGGGCTTGGCTCTACCTTTGTGGAGGGAAGGTGAAGAGAGAACAGAACAGGGGAAAGTTCCAGGTCAGTATAGTGCTTAGGCAGGTAATGGTGAGGTCGCGTTCCAGGTCAGTAAAACATTTAGTCAGGTAGTGAGGTCGCCTTCCAGGTCAGTAAAACATTTAGTCAGGTAGTGAGGTTGCTTTCCAGGTCAGTAAAACATTTAGTCAGGTAGTGAGGTTGCTTTCCAGGTCAGTAAAACATTTAGTCAGGTAGTGAGGTCGCCTTCCAGGTCAGTAAAACATTTAGTCAGGAAGTGAGGTCGCTTTCCAGGTCAGTAAAACATTTAGTCAGGAAGTGAGGTCGCTTTCCAGGTCAGTAAAACATTTAGTATGAGGTCATAAGGTCGCAAGCTGAAAATGGCTTATTTATTCCTATTTTATATATTTGTATTTTAGATAGTTGGTTATCTACATCGCCACGTTTAGCCACCGTTGTGTGTTCTGTAGAGAGCACCTAGTTCACAGGGTGCAGTGGTTCGAATTAGTAAGAGATGGGTGCAGTAGAAAGACACATCAAACTCAAACTAGGTTAGCCGGTTAGTTCCTGAGAGTGGACGCGGTCTGAATGCTTTCAATCAAATGATTTTCTATGAACATTGCAAAAAAACAACATAAATAATTAAACTAAAGTAGTAACAGAATAAACTGCAATACAGTGCTATTTATTATTTAATATTTAGCCTAAGCGTACTTGTACGTTAAGATGTAATAAAAGCAACTCTGATTCTGATTCTGATTTTAACTGGGGCTTTAGTGTGAGTGTGTGTGCAGTGCACATGTTTTTCTGCGCCCACAAAACTGTAAAACAATATATATAATAATTCATTAAATGTTTTTGGTATTTCTTTTAATACTTTTTATTAATCCCTATGGGGAAATGGGGCAAACACTCGTGCAGGGCATGAGTGTTCACGCAGGTGTAGTGCCTTGCTTATTGGCAGGGCATGAGTGTTCACGCAGGTGTAGTGCCTTGCTTATTGGCAGGGCAGGAGTGTTAACCCAGGTGAAGTGTCTTGCTTATGGGCAGGGCACGAGTGTTCATTTACATGTATTTGTGGTGTTGGATGGTTTTGTGTAACAAACCCTCTGGCACGTCATGTTACCAGATGGATTGTTTCACAAAACCAACTGGGAAGTCTCATTAGAACCACTGTGGTTCGGCCACAAGTGCATAACTTGATGCTTGGCAAGATGGATTCTCGCGAATTCTGGTTCCTCGCAAGGTAGGGAAACCAGAGCACCCGGAGGAAACCCATGTGAACACAAGGATAACATTCACACTCCCCACAGAAAGCCCCCAATCCCTGGGGTTGGAACCCAGGACCTCCTTGTTGTGAGGCAGTAGTGCTAACCACTGGGCCAATGTGCCACCTTCATTACATTTTAAAGTCTAAACAAAGCACATTTACTTTTTACCACTAACATCTCCATGTGCGTTTGTTTTCAGGATCTGGACAGCCAGCCGGGCGATCCCAAATGGGTGGATGTGATCGAGAGAGACCTGCATCGACAGTTCCCCTTCCATGAGATGTTTGTGGCGAGAGGAGGTCACGGGTGAGGAGAACCAACCCTACCACACACGTTGTCAAGAGCAGCTTTTTATTGGTGAAAGTACCCACATTATGGAAGTACTCCCTTCTCTGGGTGAACAAATGAAGTGAATCATGTTGTGTAAAGCGTTATGAACGATGGCAGTGGCGTCAGACGCTCAAGGCTTCGGTTTCTATACCACATCATTCGTATTCTAAACAGAGAAACAAGAGAAACTCCTCCCCAAGATAACATGAACTTTATTCATCCCAGTCGAATATGAAGTACTGCAGAAAGCACAGGACAATAATAGGAATTATAAAGAAACTTCTTTCATCTTTAAAAACAGGAACAAAAACCAACATGTGCGTGCGTGTGTGTGTGTGTGTGTGTGCGTGCGTGCGTGTGTGTAGGCAGCAGGACCTGTTCCGGGTACTGAAGGCTTACACGCTGTACCGCCCGGAGGAGGGCTACTGCCAGGCGCAGGCCCCCATCGCTGCTGTCCTCCTCATGCACATGCCAGCTGAGGTAAACACACACACACACACACACACACACACACACACACACACACACACACACACACACACATTAACTACCAAATATTCTAAGTTCATAGTATAAATATAGATATACTATACTATGAGATAACTTCAATATAGATATAACTTAGATTAGTGATTCCCAACCTATGGAACATGAGGGTATTGCAGGTGGGCCGCCTAATCATGGGCAAAACACATATTTTTTTCTTTTCTTTTTTTAATTACAAAAACGTTTTTAAATGTAATAGAATAATCATTTCATGGTAAGTTTTCGTCAGGCACACAGTCCCACTAGTCAAGCCAAGGCTGGTAAGCCGCATACAATCGGTGAGAATTGAATTCTCCCTGCCACAAAAGAGAGAGTGGGGATGATGTATGGCCAAGAATGTGTCAGAACAGTTGATAACGAGCATACGAGAGAGTTGTTTTCTAGACAGTAATATATGAGGCAGTCAAAGTCCTTAACTTCGTCAAAAGCCGCCCCCTGCAATCATGTTTATTTTCTGTTGAATGTGACGAGATGGGCAGTGACCATAAGCAGTTTCTGTTACACACCAAAGTCCGATGGCTCTCAAGGGGGAAGGTACTGATGCAGAATTTGAATGGCATGATGAGGTGAGGGTGTTTTATCTCGACACAAAGTTTGAACTCGCACATCGCTTCAGTGACTTTGAGTGGTTAGCTAAATTGGGATACCTGGCTGACATTTTCAGCCACTTAAATGGACTCAACCTCAGTCTCCAAGGACAAGCAGTGACCATGTTCAGTGTGAATAAAATGGAAGCGACCATAAGAAAGATGGAAATGTGGGCCAGGCTTTCTCACAGAAGTACCTGACAAACCTTTGGATTCATGTTGCTTCCGAGTATCCCGATCTGTCCAACAGAGCTGTGCGATGTCTGATGCCTTTCCTGACGACATAACTCTGTGAGACAGGAATAAACTGAATGTTGAGCCCGATTGTCATCCCTTAAAGCCAGACATCAATCGTTTGGTGTCTGGCATACAACATCAGCCACTTATCCTATCTATCTGGATTCTCAGCAGATTACAGTGCAAAGAATCGACATCCCAAACTCCACAGTTATATCATATGTAGAGCAGTGAGACACCCTGTCATTAAAATCCATTCATCACCTTATTAATTAAACTGATCAAAGACAACCAATCCCTATACCACATATATGGGTTAACATAAAGATATGACATGCATGAGCACAATGACAATCACTTCTACACAGATATTCAAACAATTGACAACAATACCACTGTATGTGATTGTGGATTACATTCATAAAGCAGACAGTGTTTGACTTTGACTGTAGTATTAACTAGTTAACCTTAACATACAAGTCGGTATAAGTGAAGTGAGAGAAAGGATGCATGGGGTTCCTTTCTTTATAGCCGTCATAAAGCCCTCCCCTTCTCTTCCGCTCAGGAGGACGTGAGCCAGGTATAGAGAGGGTTACAGCTTTTTAGGGGCCAACTTGGATTCAGCTAAGTAACGGGTTCATCTCAGGGGCGGCAGATAGTGTAAATGAGTGACACATGAATGCCTCTCGGAATGTATGCCTTCGTTGACTCTGCTTTTTTACACACTGGTTTCAGTCATGTAGATGCATGTAGATACTGCTTATATTTTCTTTAAACCCCAGTAAATATCTCCCATAATAGATAGATATTTACACTATTGATATACTATATCTATAGTGTTTCTGGTTAATGAGTCATATGTCACTGTACTCAACATGTACCAGGTGCTAGCTAACATGAACCCACTGAACTGCAGAATACACTCAGTTACGTTTCTATTAGATTTTAAAGAGCCGCTTCCTGTTTTATCACAGGATGCATTCTGGGGCCTGGTGCAGATCTGTGAGAAGTACCTGCCAGGATACTACAGTAAGGGACTGGTAAGGCTTCCCTCCACGAGTGGAAAAACTCCACCACAGTAATCATGTTGTTGTCTTAGAGGAGACGGTCCGGGTTCAAAGTCACAGATACCCAAGGAATGCCCTACAGTAGTCAGCCGACTCTTAAAGTGAGATTACACATTTACAGTGCTATGAAAGGACATTATGGGCTGGTTCCACAGGAGATACTAAAGATAAAGTCATTAAATCGGGTTTATAAATGGGGAAAAACAATGTTGGTTGTTATCATGTGTTTAATGTTAAGAGTATGAGGTGTTAGCGTGCCAGTGTATTCTCCATGTCAAAGTGGTTACTCTGCCAAGTATTGCTTTTAAGCGTGTTATGAAATCAGACAGAAGTAATGTAAGAAACCAATAAAAGAGTGATCCAGGAAACAAATGGCAATAGGATTTCCTTTTGAGGTAAATACACAGTGTGGCCACCAGAGGGCACCAGCTCCTCTCCTCTCACATGCTGTACTTTGTAGAGAAGAGGCAGACTTGTCTACTTGAGACTAAGTCTTCCAGGTGACAGTTTGTTGTGTGACATGTATATCTTTCAGTATTGGGCGTATGTAATCATCTTGAAACTAATGACTTGAACCATTAAACTTATGACTTGATGTGAGCCAGTGATAAAGCTAGAGACAATTATACAGTTGGATGAAACAATCCCATTGGAATGTAGTTCAGCGCTACTTCTTCTACCTCTAGTTCTATTTTTTCCCTCATCTTTTCCAACCGGTTCTCCTTGTCCTTGTCCTTGTCCGTGTCCGTGTCCTTGTCCGTCTTCTCCTTCTTCTTCTCCTCCTCCTCATCCATCCCCACAGGAGGCCATCCAGCTGGACGGGGAGATCCTGTTCTCCCTGCTGAAGAAGGTGTCCCCCGTTGCGCACCGCCACCTGAAGAAGCACCGGCTGGAGCCCATCCTCTACATGACGGAGTGGTTCATGTGCGCCTTCTCCAGGACGCTGCCCTGGGCTTCCGTGCTGCGCGTCTGGGACATGTTCCTGTGTGAGGGTGAGCTCTGCTGCTCCACTCTATACTAATCTACACCGCTCTATACTGCTCTACCTGATCTGCTGCCTCACTCTATACTAATCTACACTGCTCTATACTACTCTAAACTAGTCTGCTGCTCCACTCTATACTAATCTACACTGCTCTATACTACTCTATACTAGTCTGCTGCTCCACTCTATACTAATCTACACTGCTCTATACTACTCTATACTAGTCTGCTGCTCCACTCTATACTAATCTACACTGCTCTATACTACTCTATACTAGTCTGCTGCTCTACTCTATACTAACCTACACTTCTCTATACTGCTCTGCTGCTCCACTCTATACTAATCTACACTGCGCTACATGACTATACTGCTCTGCTGCTCCACTCTATACTAATCTACACTGCTCTATACTGCTCTGCTGTTCTACTCTGTACTACTCTACTCTGGTCTATACTATACTCTATACTATTGTGGTCTGCTCTACTCAACTTTACTCTATGATATACTTTTCTACTCTACTCTACTCCATACTACTCTATACACCTCTTCCTTTTTTCATGTTGAGCCTTAGAAACATCACAACAATATTTCCTGACCACCACTGTCACGACGCCATCTTGTGTCTCTCCGCTCCCAGGGGTGAAGATCATCTTCCGTGTGGGCCTGGTCCTGCTCAAGTGCATGCTGGGATCCCAGGAGAAGCTGAAGAAGAGTCAGGGTCTGTATGAGACCATGGAGCTGCTGAAGGCCCTGCAGCCGGCCTACATGGAGGAGGGCTTCCTGGTCAGGGAGGTAGGGAGACATGTCTGGAGCACACACCTGGAGGAGTCTGCCTTTTTACTAACCACATGTGAGGATTTTACCATCTCCACGTGATCTTCTCATGTGTAGAAGGTGTAACAAATAGATTATGTGAGGTTTTGTTGTGTTTTTTTGTATTATAGTAGTCAAACTATCTTTATCTTTATCTTACATTTAGATATATTTAGCAGACTCTTTTATTCAAAGCGACTTGCAGTGATTTTCTTGATAATCAGGTCGGGTCTAGGCATCTTGCTTCAGTACAGGTTACACCCTAACCCTGTGTGGTTGTAGGGTATACAGTTAGTACAGATGAGATAGTTAGTACAGGTCAGGTACAGTTAGTACAGGTGAGATACCAGTCAGGTAGAGGGGAGGTACAGTAAGTACAGGTCAGGTACAGTTAGTACAGGTCAGGTACAGGTGAGGTACAGGTGAGATACAGTTAGTACAGGCTATGCTGCGGACGCTGGTGTTCACACCCTTCCCCTTTGATCATTCAAGTGGGAGACGTTCAACCATTCTGATCTCACCACCTTGAGTGGTTTACTGAAACTCTTCATCCCCTCCTTCCCTCCCTCCCTCCCAGGTGGTGGAGTCATCGGTGTCGGAGCGGGACATCGAGCGGGAGCACGTGTCCCAGCGGAGGCGCTGGGAGGAGAGCCGTGGGGAGCTCCGCTGCCGGTCCCCCAGCAGGATGCACGGGGCCCGGGCCATCATCACCGCGGAGCCCCCCCGGCACCAGGACCTGCAGCAGAACCCCACCATCCTGGTGGGGACCCCGCCTGCCGCCCTGGCCTCCGGGAGCCCAGGGGAGGCTGTGGGGGAGGAGCTAGCCAGAGGGAAGGGGAAGACGAAGAAGAAGAAGAAAGACAAGGAGGCGGAAATGAAGGAGAAAGCGACACAGCCCAGCCCTTCGTCCGCTCCCAACGATCTCTCTCATTCCCTGATGGACGTCGATCGGCAGGCTTCCAAGGAAAGCCTGAGCAGCGAAGAGCACGACTCCTACCTGTAGCGTTCACCGATGGGAATGATGCTAACTCGTAGCGTCTTGCTGTATGATGAGGATTCCACCAATGGGAGGGACGCTAACATGTAGCGTCTTGCTGTATGATGAGGCTTCCACCAACGGGAGCAATGCTAACTTGTAGTGTCTTGCTGAATGAAGTGGTTTCCACCAATGGGAGCAATGCTAACACGTAGTGTCTTGGTGAATGAAGTGGTTTCCACCAATGGGAGCAATGCTAACATGTAGCTTCCAGCTGTATGATGAGATTTCAACCAATGGGAACGATGCTTACACATAGCATCTTGTTTTTAGATGCTATCAGTTTATACCACAAAAGCGCGTAAATTGACATTTTCTACTTTGGCTGCTTTATTTGTGTTCTGTTGTTCATATCGATCTTAATTTTAAAAGTACATGATGGTGATTTTGTTGATGAAATCTTGGATACACACTATTGAAGAACACTAACTAAATAAAATAGTTATGGGAGGAGGGAAATACTTGATCAAACTTGGAAGGAAAGATCGTCACATTCTTTAAAATATTTGGAGATATCTTAAAGACTGGCTCATGAAGGATGTTAACATGACTAACATGTCATTTTAGTAAAATAAGTCGTTTTATATAATATTGCATTCATATATCAGACCTTTTAATCATTTTACAAAATATTTTGAAGTCTACTTTATACGGTAATGATTATAAAATATATAATGATTTGATCATTGTGTTATAATTATTGTGTAAATTTGTTTTGAAGACTTCAAATCAATCACTTTATAATGATTATATTATAATATAGTAATAAATAAAGAATTTATTATGTATTTATAATTATAATGTATATTTGCACTATAAATAATGTTGCTGTGCAACAAAATGTCCTGAAATTGGTTTTAAACAATAATGAACGTGCGTATATTTGAAATTGTGTCTTACAATTCTCCATATTGAAAAATGTTGGGAGCACAATTATTCAAGCTTTTTATGTAATGGATCATTTTTCATGTTTTATTATTTGAACACAGTGAAGATCACAGACCAAGTGTACAAATATTTTATCCATTGAGATATGATTTTATCTCAATAATTGCCAATAATTTATATGGTTCTTATATGGACAGAAAGAGGTATTTTCGTTCACATGTGTTATGCCATATGTTGGATTGTGTATCTTAAAGTAATTTGCTGAATGCAGGAAAACTTATGTTGGATAAAATGGCATATTGGATTTACCAATCATGAGCGCCATGTCTTTTGGTTTGTTGCGTATACTGTTTATTATTTCCCCATAGAAGTAGCAGTAGCAGCTCACCAGGGTTACCCATAGATGGCCCCCTTGTGCTTAAGATATTTAAAAACGTAAACGCTTGTTCTATTACTCTCAACCAAAACCCCTTTGTACGGCAATACAGCTACACAGGTGTTCTGATGGAGGACTATAACTGCCAATATCTTGGTCATTTTACCAAAACAAATTATCAATCACGTCAAGATAATTTATATCTGCACATTTTTTTGTATGTGTAATTCTCTCCTACTTTGTACATTCAAATAGCAAATGCTTATATGCTATTGAAACTACAGACTTTCTTTTGTACCAAAATCTCAATTTTCAAGAATTAAATTTGTCAAAATCCAGAAAACCAATCCAGGATGTGCGCTCACCTTTTGTTTGGTACCAGGAGAACCGTTTGGATCAGTTCAACACCACAACTCCACCAGGCTAGCTCAATGCCCTTATGTGTTATCATTCAACTCTGCAGAAACACGCACCCGCCCCACACACCCGCCCCCCCCACACACACACACACACACACACACACACACACACACACACACACACACACACACACCTGTTTCCCCGGCTCTTTCAGCTTCCACAGGAATTTGCATCTCAAATAGAGACAAATTCCCACCCAACACACACCAACCCTCAGAGGGGCCATGTGAGACTGTGTGTCCCGTCGCGTGGTGAATGGATGGGGGGGGGGGGGGGACTTAACTGGCCCCTCTTCAGGAACAAAAGAACTACAGTCTTCAAGTCAAATCTTCCCAATACTTTTGATTTTGTTATCAAACTTATACAACAAGATAATTGTTTTGTTTTTAATGGACCTGTTGGACACACAATTCAACAGTGACTCTAAAAGAACAATTATTCATGCACTTGTGTTTTTGAAAGACACATAGCAGGGAATAGGAATCCTCTCTGATTTCATGCAGTCCCGTATTTCCCGTATTTTCCCATACATTTGTAAACGGAGCCATTTTAGGGGCCTTTATGGATAATCCTAGCAGCCACAAAGATGGAGACGGTTTTTATTTATGACCCCGGGGAACATGTGGCTGTCTGCCACTGAGAGACCGAGACAACCAGGACCGTCACATGAGATGGGACAGACAGACAGACTGACTCACTGAGCTACTGACATACTATATGCTTGTATGATTTCATATTAATTTGTGGGAAACAATGCTTCTCTGTCTAGTGCAACTATGTTTCATGTAAACATTATATAACTATAAGTGTATTGTTAACCAAATAACTACACTGTACACTGTACACTGTGGTTGATATAAAGTGTATATTACTATAGTTTACAACTATACACTAGGATTTATATCAACGTTATATAACTCTATAGTGTATAACTATTGATATCAACTTTATTTAACTCTACAGTGCTCTACAGAAGGAGACCTTACACCATGGCGTGTAGTGTAAGCTTTATGTCTAATCAGGTATTAGGAGATCAGAATGAACCTAGACATGACTAGCCAACCAGACATATGGCCCACACAACATATTCACTTATACGGCCAGATCATTCATATGGCCGTCACGTTTACATTTCAAAAGTCAACACAAACACACGGATAGATTGTCAGGTCCTCAATTCCCCACAAAAAATGTAATCGTCTTTTTGTTACAATATGTGCTGCAGGCATTGATTGATGGGTGGTGTGTGTGTGTGTGTGTGTGTGGCCGGGGGGGGGGGGGGGGGGGGGGGGTGAGTAGATAGGTTTATGGATGAGCTCATTGACCATATGTGTGAAGCGTCTGGCAGATTAAAGCCTGGCTAGGTAAGCTGTAAGAACCCCACAAAGGTTTTAATAACAAGGGTCCAGACCCTCTACCCCAGACCCTCCAGTCCCCCCACCCTCCAAACCCCTCTACCACCAGACCCTCCACCACCAGACCCTCCACCTCCCAGCGTGGGTCTCCCCCTAGTAGCCACGACAACAGAAAAAGTAGTGTTCACACCTTGTCATGTGAAAGACAGGGCTCTGCCAACATGTGGTATGAGGATGAAACAACATGTGGTCTGAGGTAGTGGTAATGTGTATTATTATAATTTGTCATTTATTTGTATTATTATTATTGCAGCTCAGGAAGTCTGTGTGTTTATCTGGGACATCAGCGCATCGTCCAAATAGGTCATCAACGTGTGTGTGTGTGTGTGTGTGTGTGTGTGTGCGCGCTCCTCTGGACCCCAGTTGCACACGTTGGATGGTAGCCGTGATTGACTCACATCCCAGAATGTTTCTCACAACAGCTGCGTCTCTATCTTTCCGTTTGGAACCCCAGGATCTTCCATTATTCCAAAAATAACAATGAGTAAAAGATCTGATAAAATAGGATCTGTCCTCTGTATTGAAAACGTTATTCCCTTGTTGGTAGTAGGGCTCATTTCAGTAACAACAGTGGAGCGTTGCTATGACAACCCTGTGAGGCCTGCCATCTGACCGGTCAGCGGCCATGCAAATGTTCTCTGTAGTGCAGGACTTCAAGTTGCATGCGACGCCGTCTGCTACAAAACTGCTGCTGTTTGAACGCCCCGATGTAGCACCTTTAAATGATCTCGCTCTCTCAAACAAACAAACACACACATGTACAAACACCTATACGCACACACACACACACACACACACACACACACACACACACACACACACACACACACACACACACACACAAATGCAGAAAATTATTTAGGACCCTAAGGCACTGACAGTATTGTTCAGTACAGGTGCAGGTAGAGCTCCTGTACTGAGCAATACTGTAAGTACTACAAGAGTAGAGCTCCTGTACAGAACAATACTTTAAGTACTACAAGAGTGGAGCTCCTGTACTGAACAATACTGTCAGTACTACAAGAGTGGAGCTCCTGTACTGAACAATACTGTCAGTACTACAAGAGTAGAGCTCCTGTACTGAACAATACTGTCAGTACTACAAGAGTAGAGCTCCTGTACTGAACAATACTGTCAGTACTACAAGAGTAGAGCTCCTGTACTGAACAATACTGTCAGTACTACAAGAGTGGAGCTCCTGTACTGAACAATACTGTCAGTACTACAAGAGTGGAGCTCCTGTACTGAACAATACTGTCAGTACTACAAGAGTGGGGCTCCTGTACTGAACAATACTGTCAGTACTACAAGAGTAGAGCTCCTGTGCACAAGGTTGGGATATCATCAGCTTCTTGTTAATCTGTCCCGGGAACGTTTTCTGGCTCTGTGTTTATCTGTTGGTTTGTTGGGCCCAAATCTGTATTGATCTGAGGTCACTTCCTGCCATTGTTGTGTCACATCCCTGCTGTCTCGCCACTTCCTATCCATCCAGTCCCGTCTTCTCCTGGCAAGGAAACACAAGTGTGTGTGTGTGTGTGTGTATATGTGTGTGTGTGTGTAACACAGAGAGAGAGAGAGCGAGAGAGACAGACAGACAGACAGACAGACAGACAGACAGACAGACAGACAGACAGACAATGCAAGAGAAAGGATGAGACAGAAAAAGAGAAAGGTTTAAATAGAGAGAATGGAGCGAGAGAGCATGTGTGAGAGTGCAAAAGAGAGCGAGAAAATGAGATAAAGAGTGCAGTTCTTCCTGGTCTGCGGTACATCTGGAGTCTGCCCACTGAGGTGTGGAGCCGGACTGTGCTGATACTGAGGACCTGAGGCAGCACAGCAAGGCTGTGATAACACACAGATAAACACACAGAGGACTCTTACATGATCGTGGCATGGAAATTAGCTTTTAACAAAAATGATTGCATTTTTAAATGTATACTTTTCAGTTATAAAATAATGAATGTGTCATCATATGATATCAAATACGTTCAAGAAATTATTTAAATACCGATGGTAACTAATACATTGAGCTAAGTACAACATATAGGCGTATATCTATACGGATATATGTTAATATAAACTGCTAAAAAAAATAAAGGGAACACTAAAATAACACATCCTAGATCTGAATGAATGAAATAATCATATTAAAAACTTTTTTCTTTACATAGTTGAATGTGCTGACAACAAAATCACACAAAAATTATCAATGGAAATCAAATTTATCAACCCATGGAGGTCTGGATTTGGAGTCACACTCAAAATTTAAGTGGAAAACCACACTGCAGGCTGATCCAACTTCGATGTAATGTCCTTAAAACAAGTCAAAATGAGGCTCAGTAGTGTGTGTGGCCTCCACGTGCCTGTATGACCTCCCTACAACGCCTGGGCATGCTCCTGATGAGGTGGCGGATGGTCTCCTGAGGGATCTCCTCCCAGACCTGGACTAAAGCATCCGCCAACTCCTGGACAGTCTGTGGTGCAACGTGGCGTTGGTGGATGGAGCGAGACATGATGTCCCAGATGTGCTCAATTGGATTCAGGTCTGGGGAACGGGCGGGCCAGTCCATAGCATCAATGCCTTCCTCTTGCAGGAACTGCTGACACACTCCAGCCACATGAGGTCTAGCATTGTCTTGCATTAGGAGGAACCCAGGGCCAACCGCACCAGCATATGGTCTCACAAGGGGTCTGAGGATCTCATCTCAGTACCTAATGGCAGTCAGGCTACCTCTGGCGAGCACATGGAGGGCTGTGCGGCCCCCCAAAGAAATGCCACCCCACACCATGACTGACCCACCGCCAAACCGGTCATGCTGGAGGATGTTGCAGGCAGCAGAACGTTCTCCACGGCGTCTCCAGACTCTGTCACGTCTGTCACATGTGCTCAGTGTGAACCTGCTTTCATCTGTGAAGAGCACAGGGCGCCAGTGGCGAATTTGCCAATCTTGGTGTTCTCTGGCAAATGCCAAACGTCCTGCACGGTGTTGGGCTGTAAGCACAACCCCCACCTGTGGACGTCGGGCCCTCATACCACCCTCATGGAGTCTGTTTCTGACCGTTTGAGCAGACACATGCACATTTGTGGCCTGCTGGAGGTCATTTTGCAGGGCTCTGGCAGTGCTGCTCCTGCTCCTCCTTGCACAAAGGCGGAGGTAGCGGTCCTGCTGCTGGGTTGTTGCCCTCCTACGGCCTCCTCCACGTCTCCTGATGTACTGGCCTGTCTCCTGGTAGCGCCTCCATGCTCTGGACACTACGCTGACAGACACAGCAAACCTTCTTGCTACAGCTCGCATTGATGTGCCATCCTGGATGAGCTGCACTACATGAGCCACTTGTGTGGGTTGTAGACTCCGTCTCATGCTACCACTAGAGTGAAAGCACCGCCAGCATTCAAAAGTGACCAAAACATCAGCCAGGAAGCATAGGAACTGAGAAGTGGTCTGTGGTCACCACCTGCAGAACCACTCCTTTATTGGGGGTGTCTTGCTAATTGCCTATAATTTCCACCTGTTGTCTATTTCATTTGCACAACAGCATGTGAAATTTATTGTCAATCAGTGTTGCTTCCTAAGTGGACAGTTTGATTTCACAGAAGTGTGATTGACTTGGAGTTACATTGTGTTGTTTAAGTGTTCCCTTTATTTTTTTGAGCAGTGTACATACCGATACATATATGCCTATACAGACACATATCTATACAGACACACTGCAAGCAAGAGTCCCACATTTTTTGCTCATAAGGCCTCGTTTACACTGCAAGCAAAAGTTGCCCAATTCAGATTTCTTTGCTCAAATGTGACTCAGATCCGTCACACACAAAAGTGTCTGCGCGTTTTCTCTTGGAGCGCTACTCCTGCCGCGCAATTTCATTATTTTGCACAATGCTCAAACCACCTTATTCATACTATGGAAGCTGTGTTTCACCGGAAACCTTTAGGCTACATTGAAGCTTCTTACGAATCAAACCGAATTTAAAAGAAAAAAAACATTCAGTTGATAGTAAGAACATCCGCAATCTATTTGTAAATTAAACTGTAAACGCTGACTTTAGTGGCCTCCATGTTTACTTCCGTGCGTGCTGCGTGTGACGTTTTGATGTGTGTTTTTTTAAGAAGCTGGTCACTTCGGACTGTGACCAGTGGACCACTGGAATCTGATATTGGCCACATTTAAAACATAATGTGAACAGACCAAAAAAGAATGATCATATACATACATATAGGCCTATAGCCTATCTAAACATACATATGTTCATATGCATACATATAGGCCTATATGTTCATGCACATACATGTGTAAATGTTTTCTTGAATATATGTCAGCGAGCGAGTGATAGAGGGACAGATAGATGGATCGTCTTGAAGCTGACCTCACAGTCCGGTTATAACTGAGACTAATGACCAAACCAGATGCAAGTCCGACCCTGGCTCTGAGGTTACAATGGCTTATTGTATTCCAACCGGTAAGTCACGGGTGTTACATTGTGTGTCTCTGTGTGTGTGTGTGTGTGTGTGTGTGTGTGTGTGTGCGTGCGGGCAGGCGTGCATGGGTGTGTGTGTCATGAATGACCGTAAGAGCTTGTTTGTATGCCTGTGAGTGCACACATGTTATAATATGTACTTGGTGAGTGTGTCCATGTATATAGGAGTATGTGTGCGTGTGTGTGCGTGCACATCTTCACACATTAAAAACCAAACTGAAGAGTTGTGTTTCACCCAAACACTGAAGTTAAGACTCGCCATCACATTTTTCCCCAATGGCTTGTATTTCACGCTAATGATCAAAGCTTAGAACGCAACTCAATCCAACCCTTCATGTAGGACTATTCCACTTCTAAGAAACTTCTCGCAGTATAACTATTATTATTTAATTGGTGCTCGTGAACCACCCAGGACATAAACCCAAGGGAGGGAGGGAGGGAGGGAGAAAGAGAGAGCGGGAGAGAGAGAGAGAGAGAGAGAGAGAGAGAGAGAGAGAGAGAGAGAGAGAGAGAGAGAGAGAGAAGGTGAAGGCTCTGGGCGGGAAATCATTGTTACAGATTGACTGTTGTTGTAGACAGCAGGGTGACATGCCCTGACACCTTATCTCAGTTCCTCCTATGATGGGATGGACGGAGAGAGATATTTTAAACAATGAGGAGAAAGCCCTGCTTGGCACACCCTCCTTTGTATACATGCTTGGAAGTTGCACCACATAAATAATGGTTGCTGTTTTTTTTTAACATGACCCTGACTTGCATCTGCTTGCCGACGCACCATCTTAACCCTTTCAGCATCCATGCAAATCACGGCATTATGTGAGTATGAATCATATTTATATATACGGGAACTTTACCAGTCCTTTTAATCCTATTCAGTTGTTTTTTTTATGAAAAATACACCATCAAATAATATATAGTATCAGATAATATATCTCATATATCAAATAATATAGCTTATAAATCATCTGCATAACCGAAAACCCCAAGGTTGGGTTATGGTTATGGTTAGGGTTAAGGGTTGAGGTTTGAGGGTTAAGGGTTGAGGGTTGAGGGTTGAGGATTGAGTATTGAGTTTTGGAGAGCCCATACCAAGAAACAAGTTCAGCCAAGGGCTGCAGATTGTCCTCTTTGTAAAGGTCTCCAAAGGTTTGATGACCTTTTTCATACCAAAGGTGTGGAAGTCCATTTCTGAGAGCTTTCGGTCATAGTGGCTTACCATGGAATGGAGTTCAATCATAGATATTCTGGACACAACCTGTTTTCACAGATTTCCCTCCACATTCATTAAGTATGACTTATCAAGGGGTTGACTGTCAGAGACTGTCAGAGACTGTAGTGACTGAAGTCACATCAAGTCACATAGGCCTATACGTTACCATCACAACTATAAGTCAAGTTATTTTGCTATAAAGCATTGATAACTTCACTCTGCACTCTGGATGGCGGTTCTGCGGACCTCAGGCGTCTTCTTGGACATGTCATCTCGCGCTTTTTCGATCTCTCGCGGACCCTGGGAACGGATTCGAGCTCGTGTTTTTTTATCCAGCGCAGATCAGCACTAGCGCTTCCTTTTTCGTTTTTCGAGTGCTTTTCGATACAACTCAGTTGTATCCACAAGTGCGGTTCGCACCTTAAAAATATGTCACTGAATATGGCACTGAACTCAGCTCTAACCATCACCAAGAAAAGGGAACTTTAATAATTTCTGTTGTGTTTATAGGCCTATTTTAAATTGAAATGGCTGCAAACTAAACAAACAATCTAGTTTTAACCCTTCTATAAATTACATACACATTTTAGCACTGTACCTAATAGATATGTTAATTATCTTAAAATACAGGTCTCAAGATACCAATTACAGTCTTGTATCATGTTGAATCCTCTAAAGCATGCTCGTCTTGTTGGACTTATCATTCAACACAGTACAGCAAGGTGTAACACATCCCTGCCATATCGCATTTCTTAATGTCAAACAAAAAATGTTTGCGTTGTTTTTCTGAATTAACATCTCAGAATTCTGAGAAAAGTTTTCATGGGAAATAATTCTGCTATACCTTAAAATCCTGCGAGAAGCTCTCACCTGCATGGTGTACGGTTACTGCTGCTAATCAGCCTGACCCTCCAACAGTGCTATATGATTTCAAGTACAATATACAATAACAAATAACAATTTGCCACTCTTGCTACCCTGCTAACAAATCGCCCCCAGAAATGTGTCAATCACCCTGTAAAATGGACCTGGGAAGGTTAACAGTCAGACTTTTCTTTCCCATGGAAAGCTTTCCGAGATTTAATTTAATTATTATATCATTGTATTCGAAGGTCTTTAAAAAATGCCACTGTTGTAACAATTTCCATGCATTGGATATTTCAGCAGTGAGATGTCAGTCACAGCTAAAAATAGAAAAAGGTTTTCCAAATTAACTGTAGATAAATGCAGAAAGAATAAAAAAAAAAAAAAGAATACTATGCTAGTTTTCAGCTACCATTAAGCTATGCCCTTTGGTGATTCCATGACTCCAACCGTGTGATAAGTTCCCTCAAGTGTAGGTCTACAGAAACCGCCTTTGACGAGTTCCCACGATAGCCCATCTCTTATAAAGCAAAACAGAGCTAGGAAGCACATTTTTCAGGTTCCGATTATGTGCTGTATATAAATCTGGTGAACATATTACCCTGGGAACATTGAACCCTGGTAGAACATGTGTAGAACTGGGGAACATAGGAACATTGAACCCTGGGAGAACATATATAGAACTGGGAAACATAGGAACATTGAACCCTGGTAGAACTGGGGAACATAGGAACATTGAACCCTGGTAGAACATGTGTAGAACTGGGGAACATAGGAGCATTGAACCCTGGGAGAACACATATATAGAACTGGGAAACATAGGAACATTGAACCCTGGGAGAACACATGTAGAACTGGGGAACATAGGAACATTGAACCCTGAGAGAACACATATGTAGAACTGGGGAACATAGGACCCTGGGAACATATAGGAATGACCCCCAGAAAACAAATTGCCCTTTTGTCAAACTGTCTGTTCCTCCTAACATGTCCAGGTCATTAAGTCCTTCTCTGGTGAATCGGCCCGGGGCAGACATCCAGTCTGTCACACGTGCTGTTCCAGAATGCTGCTCTAGAACGTCCCCTTTGACTCTAGAAGGCACTTTGGAGTGAACATAACACTCACCCTTGTCTTAAAGACTCCACATGTCTCCTGTCAGGCTGATAAGAGATCACTTAAACAAATAGGGCACTGCACCATGCAGCTCTCTCCAGCTCTCCCCTCGTGTCTAACTGCTCGATCGGAAGACGTTTCCGTCACTCATCTTGTTTTAGTTCCTTTTAAATCACCCAATCACATAAGGGAAGTCACAATTGTTGGTGTGCATATTTTTGCTGTGTGTTCGTGAGCGTGTGTGTGACATCAATAATATCACCAACGTATATCAAATGATCTTCTGTAACAGACACACAGCCATTACTAGTAGCATAAACTGTATTCATGAATAACTTTTAGGCCATCACTATACATTTTTACCTAGTTTACAGAGCCACACATCCACAAATGCAGTACCATTTGTTCTCTGAAAATTGGCATAGAGATATAACGCGCCAATCGTACACGCGCGGTCCAGACCACTGAGCAGGATATATAGGGGGGACATAAACAAAACCTTTATGTTTATGTTTGAATTATTTCAAAAGAGGAGTCAGCTTCTATTAAATATATATTTTAAATTACATTCATTTAGAAATAATGTCTATTGGGGGGGACAACTTCATGTTTTTCAGAAGTTGGAGGCAACACGTCCCCTCCGTCCCGCCCGGGATCTGCACCCATGTGTATGTGTGGAAATCACTTATCCATGCGTCCTTTGCTTTAAGCAGCATATCTGGGCAACATTTCACATGATTGTGAGGAATAGCTTTACAAATAGCTATGGGTCTAAACGATGTGTATGTCACTAGTCATTCAATTATGAAACCATAACTACACCTCAAACCAAACATTTCATACAAAATGTTTTATAAAATACAAATGAAGGTTTACTCAAGCAAAGACAGTTAGCTAGTCTTCTTAGCCACCCAGAAATACAAAACGATCTGGTACATTGTGTTATACAGTGTCTCTAAGCAGAGCCTGCCACGGTGCAGAGAGAGGGTGGGGGAGGGGGGGCTGTTGTCCATCATGGTGGCCTCGGTGTGTTTGGCAAGCTGGCGTCAAACCCCCCCCCACCTCCACCCCCCACCCCACCCAACAACATGTTGACACCTACCTCCCTGTAATCTGAGATACAACAGAGAGAGACCTAATAAAACCAATGGGACGCCTGCGACCAACGATACTGCGGCTGCTCTGCCCAATGTTCCTTTATCACCCGCTAGCATCACACACACACACCTACACACACCCAGAGCCCCACACACACCTACAAGCGCACACACACACACACACCCACACACACACACACACACACACACACACACACACACACACACACACACACATGTGCACACACACCTACACACCCACATGTGCACACACATGCACACACACACACTCACACACACCCACTCACACACACCCACGTGCACAGCGCGTCTTGCTGGATTCTTGGTTCACTAACAGAGCCTGCAGAGCCAGCTGTAGAAGCTGTACATGTGGTCTCTTTCTTGACAGCTCAACACACACATCAAACAACTGTTGTACTCTCTCACCAACCTCCATACTCCCTCTGCTCTCTCTCTCTCTCTCTCTCTCTCTCTCTCTCTCTCTCTCTCCCTCTCTTTATTTACATGGTTAGCAGAGGCGCTCAGAGGAAGCTCCAACTGCCTTGCAGGCAAACAGGCTTTCCCTGACTCTGTCTGTCTGTGTGTCTGTCTGTCTTCCATTCAAATACATGTGCGTTCCCTGTCTGTCTGACTGTCTGTCTGTCTTCCATTCAAATACATGTGCGTTCCCTGTCTGTCTGACTGTCTGTCTGTCTGTATGGTTTTTGACTGTCCATCCATCCCTCTCTCTGTATGATGGTCTGTCTAAACCGATACTCCCTTCCTCCCATCCCACCATTAGAATGGCCCCCTGGAACCACTTGTATCCAGTATGTTATGAATGATGTTATCGGGTGGAGGAGTGACATGCCTCCGAGTGTGTGTGTGTGTGTTCGTGTGTGTGTGTGTGTGTTCCTTGTCATGCTGAGTGTGTGTGTGTGTGTGCGTGTGGTTTATTGCCCTCTGGGCCACACAGGAGAATTAACAACACAGAACCACCAACACAACAACAACAACAACAACAAGCAGCCATTCGAAACACAGGTGGGGGGGGGGGGAGACAGCGTGAAGTGATGAATGTTGGGGGAGACGTTGAGTGAAGAAAGGACATTAGGAGAGGACACTAAAGAGGACATTTTACTCAGTAAAGCGTGTGTCTTTGTGTCTTTATGACTATATTCTGACTATAATCACAAAACAACGTTTAAAGTGTGGCTGAAACAACATAATGACCTCTACTACTAATTTATACTACAAAAACAACCACTTTACATACTACAAATACCACTACTTTATACTATACTACAAAAACTACCACTTTATATATTACAAATACCACTACTTTATACTATACTACATATACTACCTCTTACTTTACTATAAATACTAATTCTTTATACTATAAATACCACTACTTTATACTATACTACTAATACTACCTCTTTATATATTATAAATACTACTACTTTATACTAAATATCCATACTCTATACTACACTATACTAATGACTTATTTATGCTATACTATAAATAGCGCTACTTCATGCTAAAACCACTAGGATATGAATTAGTATAAAGTAAAAATACACTCTGGAACAGGGCTGGGAAGGACCTCTCTTACTCAGTCCACTCTGTCACTTCCTGTTCGGCCCAACGTCCTCACCGCTAGTTAGCTCAAGACGGATTAAAGGGCTCCAACAGATGAAACATCTACGCGTGAGACACAACGAGACGGGAATCTGTTGTTCAGTCAATCACGGACGGACAGATGGGGGAGGAGGGGGAGGGCCGGGGTGGAGGGAGTGATACAGCAGCAGTAGTTGTGTCTCCGAGGGTCAGCGCCGGCGCCACGGCTGCCTCTCCGCTGAGAGACGAGGCTGGCTGGGGAGTGAGGCCTTCCAGCTGGACACACATACATACACACATACGCACATGCACACATACAGACGCGCACACACACACACACACACACACACACACACACACACAAACGCACACCCACACATAGAGAAGCCCATGCACTACTCAAACACAAACCCAGAAAGATTCAGGTTTTTAATTATTTTGAATAATAATCACTACATGTACTCACTACATCTACTCATGTAACCGTTTCCCCAAAGTTTTACCTTTGACCTGGATACATTATTCAGTATTGCACAATGTGAACAGTGCATTTTCTCTTTCATGTTTTAAATATATATACAATCGTTTTTTATAATATCACTCCATACATGTCTTCCCTCTGTGTCTCTTTGCTAGAGATAGAGAATAGACCTTGCTAAAACTCTTTCTCTGTCTCTCTCCCGTGTCTTCCCTCCATGTCTCTGTGCTTTAGACAAGACCTTACTAAAACTCTCCGTCTGTCTGCTCTCGTGAATGGCCTGTCTTGTCTCATCTTGAATTAACAATTGTTGTAATTTCTTCTCTATTTGCCCTGCAGTTTAGTATCACAGGGTTTCTTGTCTTCTGTTGTTTGTGTAGTCCTACTGTAGGAAAACAACACATCCATTATACTAGATCTCTTTTCAAATTAGTAATTTTACTTTTTTATTTTCCCAACATTTTATTGTGGGGATATTTAGTGTTATTATATATTTTATATTATTATCATTATTATTATTAATAGTATATCTCCTTCGGACATAAAAAAAAGAATACTTCCTTATTAGTAATCTAATAATAACAAATAAAGGGCACAATAAACATAAAAGTTGTCAAAACTGAAGTTTCCAGTGTTAGTTCCTCGCCTGCATGTTGGAGCGTGTGCCACTGTGACGAAATCCAACGCATTGACATGGAAATGCTGTCATTTGGATGAGAGGGTGCCATCGTCCCACCCAACGAGCAGACATTAACAGCATAATTGACCTGTACGGCAACCCGTAACATGCCTGGACCTGACACCCGCTAGAATGCACTCTTATTAAGCACTATTTTGTCCAAAACAATCACGTTGCACATGAAGAAAAATAAATAAACAAAAAACGATCAAATTAATTGGTTATTGGTTGAATGAATGCTGAAGAGTAGGTTTTGTGGGTATGTGTGTGTGGGTATAAGATAAGATATGATCCCTTTACTAACCCCAAAGGAAATTATTGTATATGACCAATATAATCATTCAATATAAGAATAAAAACAATAGAGCAATAAATGTAAAGTGTATAAGGAGTAAATGCTCACACCAGTGCCTAATAGAATAACAATAATAGTAGGGTACAATTAGTAAAATAAGTTAACTTAAATAGACAAGGAAAATAATGACTATGTAAGCAGCACATGGGCCTGAGCAAAAGGAGGAGGAGGGGAGGGGAGAAGGGGTGAGGGGACTGGAGGGGAGGAGGGAAGGGTGGCGGGGGGGAGGAGGGTTCCTGGGAGGTTCCACAGTGCTGGGAGTGGGTATATAAAGAGCAGGCAGCTGTCACAGATAGCAAGCAAGCCAGTGAGTTCTATCGTCAGACCTCTGAGTGCTGTTTTTTCACAGGAGCCTAACTCACTCAACCAGTAACCAACTCTCCTTCGACTCCGCTTTCCGGACGCCTCCCCCAGGCTTTGATCTTTGTCTCCGCATGCAGAGGTGCAACTCTACACTACAGCCGAGAGACTTATTGAGCCTATTTTTAAACAGATATTCCCAGCGATAAGAGAAGCCAGAGGCGAGATGGAGATGACCACGGGGAGCGCGTACGACTACTACGACTACGACGAGTCGGAGAACGCCACCATGTGTGACTACTCCGAGTGGGAGCCGTCCTACTCCGTCATCCCCGTCCTCTACATGCTCATCTTCATCCTGGGTCTCTCGGGCAACGGCGTGGTCATCTTCACCGTGTGGCGGACGCAGGGCAAGCGGCGCGCCACCGACGTCTACATCGGCAACCTGGCCCTGGCCGACCTCACCTTCGTGGTGACCCTGCCGTTGTGGGCGGTGTACACGGCGCTGGGCTACCACTGGCCCTTCGGCGAGGCGCTGTGCAAGATCAGCAGCTACGTGGTGCTGCTCAACATGTACGCCAGCGTCTTCTGCCTCACCTGCATGAGCCTGGACCGCTACCTGGCCATCGTGCACTCGCTGTCCAGCACGCAGCTGCGCACGCGCGGCTACATGCAGATGTCGCTCACCGCCATCTGGGTGCTGTCCTGCCTGCTGGCGGCGCCCACCCTGGTGTTCCGCACCACCAACCACGACAAGGTCAGCAACCGCACGTCCTGCGTCATGGACTTCAGCCTGGTGGTCACCGACAAGGAGCAGGAGAACGTGTGGGTGGCGGGCCTCAGCATCTCCTCGTCGGCGCTGGGCTTCCTGCTGCCCTTCCTGGCCATGATGGTGTGCTACTGCTTCATCGGCTGCACCGTCACGCGCCACTTCAACACGCTGCGTAAGGAGGACCAGCGCAAGCGGCGCCTGCTGAAGATCATCACCACGCTGGTGGTGGTGTTCGCCGTCTGCTGGACGCCGTTCCACGTGGTGAAGAGCGCCGACGCCCTCTCCTACCTCAACCTGGCGCCGGGCACCTGCGCCTTCCTGCGCTTCCTGCTGCTGGCTCACCCGTACGCCACCTGCCTGGCCTACGTCAACAGCTGCCTCAACCCCTTCCTCTACGCCTTCTTTGACCTGCGCTTCCGCTCACAGTGTCTGTGTCTGCTCCACCTGAAGAAGGCCCTGCACGCCAGTCCCGCCGGCTCGCTGTCCTCCCAGAAGACCGAGGCCCAGTCTCTGGCCACTAAGGTGTGACCGCGGCGTCGACCTGTTCCACGGGTATGATGGTGCATCATGGGTATGGTGATGCATGGAGAGAGAGAGACAGAGAGAGAGAGGGGGGGGGGGGGGGGGGGGAATGAGTTGAGAGACTTGGAAGTGTTTGTCTGCACACTCTGAGACATTTCAGCGACGGCCTAAGGATCACGTCCAACGTGTCCTCGGTTGGTCCCCCCAGGGTGACCCAGTGGACCAGTGGAAGGGGTGGGGGGGGGGGGGGGGGGGTGTTAGGTAACACGCTCTCCGACTCAGAGAACCCGTTCAACCCCCCCCCCCCCCCCCCACCCCCACCCCCCGCGGTGACAGCTACGTTCGGAGCCAACGCACAGGAGCCGCTTCATGAAAGGTGCCGCATGCCGGCAGACGTTACAAAACACATCGTTTGTTTTGGAGAAGTGGGGCTTCGGTTTTGTGGGGACTTAAGAGCTAAGAACTTGGACTTAACGTCTGGACGTCTTTGTCCTTTCAGAGATTTCCACACACACACACACACACACACACACACACACACACACCGCTCATGTCATCTGCAAGCACTTAAGCTGTGACATCAAATAGATTGCTGCTCCCCATTTGACCAGTTTACACCTGGCAATGTGTGTGTGTGTGTGTGTGTGTGTGTGAGTGCCAGTCAGATGAAGGTGTGTGTGTGTGTGAGTAGTAACGGGGTGCCAGTTAAAGCTGTTACAGTTTGATAATACTGGAAATGTGATAATAGTGTTGTAAAGAAAGACGGGGGGGGGGGGGGGGGGGGGGGGGGGTCCCAGACAGACAGATGGGACACGATGACAAAATGTTTTCCTACGGGTAGAAGAGGACCCAATTAAGACTGCTTCAAAAGACTCTGTATATATGTGTGTGTGTGTGTGTGTGTGTGTGTGTGTGTGTGTGTGTGTGTGTGTGTGTGTGTGTGTGTGTGTGTGTGTGTGTGAGAGAAGTAAGAATGCATTTGTATATTTCTCGATCTAATGTCTTAGAATGAGGCTCTTTTGAATCTGTATATATTGTGAATATGAATTGTACTCATGTTTATGATTTTTAATTAAAAAAAAAGGTGCTTTAATCAAAAGCGATTATCTCTGGTCGTCCTCCTTTACTATGTGTTCTTGTTACCAATGTATTTTCTCCCATTCAGTGAATGTCTGTTCTTCCTGTTTGTTCAGTAAAGACGGCAGGAATTCTCGCTCCCATTGTGTTTCATGGGGCTGAAATCAAAGCAATTGTCTACAGGAAATACATGGAAAGAGTACTAAATCCGTCTCCCAGCAGTTTCACTGCTCCTCGTCGTAATTCCTGAGACCACCAGCGATCGGCCAATTCAAACTACTTCTAGATTAGAAGAAAAATAAATCCTAAAATTGGTTAGACATCCGCTGGCATTTCACCAAAGTGTTGCTTGCACATCACAAGTTGTTTCGTCTTTTACAACAACTGCTATTAGATCAATTGGTTTTACATTCTAAAGCGTGTAAATGACAATTACGTGATCAGGTAAAGTCGACAGTTGTCTGAGGATAAATTAAACCATTAAACATAACCGAATTGAACAGTGTTGCTATCTGGTAGTTACAGCCGAATGATTAACCAACTTGGCTGCGATGGCCTTTTTTTTTTCTTTTTTTTCTGGACATAATCGCCGCTAGCAGCCAGCCAGACGGATAAGCCTACCTCCCATCGGGTTGGCCTTCACTGAATCAACTTGTGCTACGGCCCATTTGATACAGCTACGGCTAATTAGTTGCTGCACCACTGTGCCATGGTTGAAGTACCCACGTGGGAAATGTACCTTTTGTGATTCATTCATACAGGTAGGGCTCTATTGCCGCACAGCCGCTTGCTTAACTCCGGTATGACGGCTTTCCAAGTGCCTGTAATCATTATGTTGCAGTTTAAAACTTGTTGTCACATAATGTTAAGTAGCTCGACAGCTGCGGGCTCCTTTTCCTTCTTGACTCAGTTTCTGAAGTGTAGCAAAGATAAGAGCTACAGAGATAACACCAAGATTGCATGTGTAGACGTATTTCTTAAAAGGTGATCTATGAATTTAGTCTGACATGTGCAACAATTTTTATCTCATTTTAAATCGGATGCAACAATGTGAGCGATGTAAAGCTTCAACGGACAGTTTGAGACAGGACTTAAAACCTCTGGGAACGTCTTAAATATCCCCCACCTGTCACAAGCGAATATCGTGAAAGATAATCTGAACAGATTACAATTCGTGGTTTTTTAAGTTTTATGGAGGTAATGTGATCATGCTTCAAAGCTTTCACAGTAACTTTGACTAAACATTGCTATTTGCAACTATAGGTCTACTAAGAGCAGGCCTAAGACCATGTGTACAGAATGACACAACAATTTTCAGATAAGCCTTTCTCCACAATGACTTTATATTCTGTGGCAGTTTCTTTGCAGAAAGGTCACACACAAGTCACTTGTGCAATGATGTGAAATCTACCACATACTCCGTCCAACATTGTATAACACAATTTGATTTATGCACTACAATCTAGTGATAAATAATCAATACAATGTTTATTGCTATCTTTATGCATGCAATATAATTGTAACCTAATAATATGGAATATGTGAAGTGGCTGTTATATTTCCTATCATCCAGTAGTATTTTATTGTAAGCATGAAATAATGCATTTTTAATTACCTTTAATTAAGCTAAAAAAGATTGGCTCATATAATATATATATATATGTATATTTCTTTATGAATACTTTTTTTATTGCTCAGAAAATAAACACATGTAATACACAATGTAACTACTTTCTTCTGGTTTGTGAGAATCTATAAATGAAAGAGCTTTCTGCAAGCAAAATCATTGTGTTTGCATTGTGAAAGGCACATGTGAAGCCGACTTTGACCTGAATTTGAAACTCCATTTGGCCTGGTTGTAGAATTGGAAATATTATTTTGCCTGGATGGATACTGGTACCACACCCTCAAACCCAGAAAAGCATCTCATTAAAATACGTTGCCAACATAGATGACCTTCATAATTGTCTATTTTATGTAGGATATATCCTTTGTAAACATATGTCCTTCATAATTGTATATTTTATTAAGGATATATAATTTGTTAACAATGAACACATGGATCCAGCAGGATAAAAGGCTGAGTGGTTTAGCAGTAAAAACACTCAGACGCACATCACAATAAATCAGTGAGTGAAATAAAAACAATTGATTTTGCTTTGTTTAAAAAAGGGCGAGCCGGGCCCATCTCAAGCCATCATAAATCAGAACCCAATGACCCAGAAAACAGACAGAGGAAGTCTGAGCGTATTTCACCTCCTTCGTTCAAACAATGGAGATGAGGAGGATGAACATCACGCAGCCGACCTGACCTGGACCCCGGATCGGACCTGGAGCCCGGGTCGGACCGGACCTGGAGCCCGGGTCGGACCGGACCTGGAGCCCGGGTCGGACCGGACCTGGAGCCCGGGTCGGACCGGATCTGGAGCCCGGGTCGGACCTGGAGCCCGGGTCGGACCGGACCTGGAGCCTGGGTCGGACCAAACCTGGAGCCCGGGTCGGACCTGGAGCCCGGATCGGACCTGGAGCCCGGGTCGGACCGGACCTGGAGCCCAGAATTGGAGCCTGGACCAGCCTGGACCAGCAGCGCAGTGGAAGCCGCGGGAGGAGATGAACCCTGCACTGTCTTACACGACCTCTGGACTTCCTGCAAGCCTGGCCCCCCCATACCAAGGTTGATGATGATGATGATGATAAGAGTGATGGTGGTGGACAGGATAGGAGTCAGCAGGCCAGGCAGGAAGAGCCAAGGCGTGGACGGGTTAGGGGTTGGTTCCTGTCCAGGGAAATCCTGTCTTTCAGAAGCGTGTGTCTTGGGGGGTGGGGGTGGGGGGGAATGTCAAGATGTCATCTTGGGAGACGCAGCAGCGTGCTGAGATGCTGCCAGCCCAACATTACTTTACAAGCAGATAAACGATTTGCAGGCATTTGTGTTGCTCAAGGATCCTACAGGTAGAGTGGGAATATTTGGGCTTCGAACGTAACGCTTGTGGAGGCACATAGCAATAGTGGAGACATGTAGTTGAGACACACATCCTTAGTGAAGACACAAATAGTTAGTGGAGACACGTATCTTTAGTGGAGGCCCGTAGTTGGACACGTATCGTTAGTGGAGACACGTAGTGAAGACCGTAGTGGAGACATGCATCGTTAATGAAGACACAAATCGTTAGGTGAGACGTATCGTTAGTGGAGACACGTATCGTTAGGTGAGACACGTATCGTTAGGTGAGACACGTATCGTTAGGTGAGACGTATCGTTAGGTGAGACACGTATCGTTAGTGGGGACACGAATCGTTAGGTGAGACACTTATCGTTAGGTGAGACATATCGTTAGGTGAGACGTATCGTTAGTAGGGACACGTATCGTTAGTGGAGACCCTTATCGTTAGTGGAGACACTTATCGTTAGTAAAGACACTTATCGTTAGTGGAGACACTTATCGTTAAGTGAGACACGTATCGTTAGGTGAGACACGAATCGTTAGTGGAGACACGTCGTTTCCGGAAGAGGCAGTGGAAGTGGCCGGGGCTCCATTGGCCGACTCCGGATCTTCTTCAGTTGAGTCTGGGCTGGGGGGTCTTGGAGGGCACAAGGCCTCTCTTCATGCCCTCCTCTATCCTCTCCATTGTGAGGCAGCCTGCCCCCCCCCCCCCCCCCCCCCCACCCTCGCCTCACAGGGCTAAATGGATGCCCCTGTCATCCACTCGCGCCCAGCCAGCTCTGAGTATCAGCTGCTTCTCATTATGCGTCACAGGTAGAGCTGGCTGGACAAACAAGCTTGCGAGTGAAAGTGATCCTGTTCACGGGATAAATGCTGCTTGTTGTTTTTAAGCAATAACTAAAGTGGAAAGTGACAAGGACCCACGATTAATTGCACTTCATGCAGAGCATTATAGTGAAACATTGTTTTGTGACACTCGTGATGAATAAGAAATCTGAAGGATTTATATGGGGCAGCCACAATAGTGTTCTGCTAGCTCCCCCACTTTCTCTGGCTTGACACGCAACACACATAAGTCATTCAGACACACACACACACACACACACACACACACACACACACACACACACAGATCACCTCTTTACATTGGTTCTTCCTGACAGGTGGTATGTTGAAAAGACCCTTAAGGCAAAGAATCTAAGCAGAGGAATACATTCTGAATACTGAGTGTTTATCGAAATACTGGCAACAAACAGATGTCTAAAGACAACCACTGTACTGCAAAACTAACAGAATTACCTCAACCTTCTTCTTCAATGTGACTGGAACAAAGTCCTTTTGTTAGCTAAGTAAACAAATTATGTTTAATAATTTGGCTAATTAAGCTTTACAAAACCTTTTCCTCACATTTCACATTTATAACTTTGTACACATGCGTAGCCTTCAATTAGATTATAAGATTATAATGGCCTACAACCATTATGGTTAACCATAACGTTTTAGTCCAATGTTATTTCTAACAAGACAATACTGACACCTGCTGGCGGGTTTAGCTTGGTGCTGTGGTGGAACCTTTGTCTCTCAAGCACTTCCAAGCGGAAGTATAATGGGATCGCACCAGATGAGTGATGTCGTTTGTTGTGCGACTGTAGTTATTCCTGAGGAATTCATATGCATTTGCCTTTCTTTTTGTTGTCATAGCTAGTCAGACAATACGCCAAACGTATAATGTTATCCCATAAACAAAAACGAGTTTTGAAATACGTTGAGGCGGGTAGTTTGTTGAAGTTGAAGTCATATTTGCGGAAGCATAAAGACGTCGATGTTAATTTCTCTCAAGGCAAAAAAGAAAGAACACCGTTGCATGTATCTTGTTCGCGGGGGGACGACGCGGTCCTGCGGGTCTTACTGAAGCATGGGGCTGAAGTCCTTCGTAAGGATCGTAAAGGCGACACATCATTACATGTAGCGGCCAACAGAGCGCTTAAACATGGCCGAAGAGGTGAAAGCCCTGGTGATATTCTTTGATCCTGAGGTCTGCAGGGCACCAGACAGACCTCTCTCTAACCTATGTCTTGTGTTTGTCTTCTCAGCTTATGAGGACCTTGTTATCCCTCTCCGGAACAGCTGCCCTGAAGCGATGCAGGCACAGAACTCTGCTGGCGTCACACCGGGAGACTTGCTGCAGTGGATGAAAGAGGACCAGGTTGGCCTACTCAAGCGTTTTCATATTATCATGATAGTACCAAAGTGAAGCCTCTGTTTTAGATGTGCTGTAGTATGATGTTTGATATAACCATTCAAATTGAAATAAAATGATTCATGGACATGTCTCCAAAGACTCTCTAAACCTGGATAGTTGGCCAAACATAGTGTGCGTTGTACCTCTTTGTTTTCAATGGGACTAGGGTGCACAACTAAACAGAAATCTTCCACATTATGAAAAGCTTTCTGGAATAAATTGTTATTTATGTTTGATGTTCAGATTGAAATGTTTAAATGTATGAGTGTTTCTTATAAGCCCAGGCCCAGCATGACCCAGCAGCCTGTGGTTGACCCGGAGAAGGAGTGGAGAGAGAAGCTCTTTGGAGAATGTGACGATGAGTTCTTTGAAAGCTTTGGCGTATATGATGGTACTTTTTACTTTTACTGTGTACTATTATTAGATATAACTCCAATTAATAATCCATTTATAAATCAATAAACCCTGAATTATCCATGTATAACTGATTAAACCCTTAATATTACGTACATTTATGACTGAATGGACACTGAATTATACATTTATAACTAGAAAAGCTGAATAATCCATTTATCACCGAATACATACTGAATAATCCATTCATAACTGAGTAAACACTGAATAATCCATCTATCACTGAATAACTGCCGTTGTCTTGCAGCCGACAACTTGCCCATCGACGAAGACGAGGACGACTTCGGAGACTGGGCAGACCGAATCAGGAATGAGTATTTCGACAAAAAGAACGCCGAAGCTCAGAGGCTAGCCGCGACAGGCTCCAGCCGGAAGAGGGGGAAGAGCAGCAAGGAGAGGGAGGAAGAGGAGCGTGCCTGCAAGGAGCTGCAGGAGAAGCTGCAGAAGGAGCACGAGGAGTACCTGGCCCGCGCCAAGCGCAAGGAGGAGGAGACCCGCCAGGCCAAGAAGCGCCGCTACGACAAGAAATGCGAGGCAACCTTCCAGAGCGGTGCCAGCGCCACCGCCCCAACCCCCGGCGCCACGCTGGGCTACGGGGACATCCCCTGGCCGGCCCCCCGCGGCACGGTGGCAGACATGCTTGAGGTGATGCTGCACGGAGCCGACCGCACGGACCTGCCCACCTTCCGGAAGCTGCTGAAGCGACAGCAGACACTGTGGCACCCGGACAGGTTTGCCCAGCGGTGCGGCTCGCGGCTGGAGGAGATGGACAGGAAGAGGATCCTGGACACGGTCACGGCTCTCTCGCAGGAGCTCAACAGACTGGCACAGACTCTGAGGGACTAGGAGGATCGTGGCAAGAGAATGAGGTCAAACAAGATTGTGCCACAGAAGAGGGAGATGCAAGATTAATCTTTGTCCCTAATGACAAACAAAATGGTCCTACCTGCATTTGGAACGTGGCAGTTATTTTTGACTGGTTCTCATGATTAATTTTTCATTCAATCTTGAATTAAAAAAAGACTACCTCTGTTCCATATTATTTAAAGTATTCTGATACAAAAGTTTAAGTTAATGTGCATTTTTGATCAATTTTTTAATGTGAATTTTGTGTGGCTATTTCCTTCAGCTGAACAGTTTGGGCAGAGTTTAAATTGGCTAACGCATTGTATTGAAATGCGTTCGAACAACCGAAAACGTGTCGTATTTGTAATGACATATTTTTACCACAAAATACCAATGTCTTCTAATTGTCAATGCATATACTATAAGAAGACATGGTTTAGACACTGTTGCAAACATGCTTTTTTTTATACAGCTGGGTTGTAAATGATTAATCGCCACAAAAAAACCGCCGCTAGTCCAGTTGTTGATAATGACTAAAAAAGGATGCGCAAGTTGCCAGTCTTTCGATAATCCCTCTTTATAGTGTTCGCACACTACGGGATTAGTTTCTCTTGGTATCGCCAACGACCCTGCATGGCAACAGTGGGCCTGCGTATTTCAATAAAGGGTATTGTTAAATAATAACCGTAGGAAGACGTTTGCCTTAATTTGTATAAATATTCAATATAAATATTGATTTATGTAACGTGTAAATTGGTTGTCACTGACAAAAAAAGGCAACTTCTATTTATTTCAATATAGGCCTACCTTTCAATGTCTATTAGGTTATTATAAACGGATTGTGCTGTTGACTCTTTACTTAAACATCTGTCGCGGAGCTGTAGGCTGTTATGCAAAAAAGTCACACTTACAGGTCTACCCTTACAGACAATGGAAGAATCTGGCAACCCGGAGACGCAAGCTGTGTCTGTTCTGCCGCCGGCTGAGTGCGAATGAAGGCCGCAGCCTGTCTTCAAATTATCCACATTTATTGTACTGCGATAGGCCTATTTGTAGTTCCGCGTTACACCTTTCTTATATCGGCGTATTGTGCTTTTGCCATTTGTTTCTTCAAATATTGGGTTCATACAGCCTGCGGTGTAGGCCTACCGCCCGGAGACAGGTGCTCTAGGTAGGCTTTATGATGACGCCTTTCTTGGAGCTTGGTCGATGGAGAAGGTGCATAGGGGAGGATTCGCTCTTTGTTTTCACTATTTTCGGCAGACAATAAACGGATTGTAAACCCAAATGGGCTGTATGGAGCGAGGTTTAGACTGCGTGCGAGACAGCTTTGGTTTAATTTTTTAATGGACTTTAGTTAATCCGCGGGCAATTTAATTGATTCACGTGTACAGACTTGAATTCGCGGTAAGGTTATGTAGCTGTTGTTTGTATTTGTGACAAAGCGTTCGTCTTCGGAGTAGAAGAGCTCCACTTTAAGGCCCGAGAGTGGAGGTGGTTGTCTGCAGATAAGATGCTGTTCAGAAGTGAGGAGATGTGCTTGGCCCAATTGTTTCTGCAGTCTGGGTCTGAATACGACTGCATAAGTGAGCTCGGCGAAATGGGACTCGTGGAGTTTCGTGATGTAAGTACCTGAACTGTAGAAATTATACAGAAACTAATAAAGCCCATTCAACTGGGTGGTTCCTACAATAGCATTTATAATGAGCCTTAACAGCAATGAACACCTGCATGCGTATGACAGAGCGCACGTGCTAATTTACGGATGCAGTGAAATAATTAACAAGTAAAAGTTCGTCCTCCAATTGGAGATAAATGGGCATACAACATTCAAATAGAATTTCTGCTCACATGTGTCAATTTATGTTATGGTTTACTGTCCCCACCAGACTAATATATCCATATATTATTTATAAAATCGACTATTGTTTCAGCTGAATCCCAGCGTCAGCTCCTTCCAGCGCCGCTTCGTCAGTGAAATTAAAAGGTGCGAGGAGATGGAGAGAATCCTGGGTAAGATGAGAGGACGGATCAAGTAAAACAAATGTCCAAACATAACAGCTCATTTGTTGCCCTTAAAATCCAGTTGTTGTAATAAAAATACATTAATGGTATGAATATACATTTAGGCTATTCGCATGCATGCTATAGTTGTAACCTCGTCAGATATTGTTATCCATTTCTTTTATCATAATAAACGTTATGTAATCTTTCCGTTGGGCAGGATACCTTTTGAGGGAGATTCGTAAAGCTAATATCGCTGTTCCAGAAGAGGAAGCGAGTCCAGCCGCCCCTCCACCTAAGCAAGTGCTGGAGATCATGGTAGGCTACTTTAACGAACCCTAGATATCATGGTAGGCTACAGCACCTAGTCTCGTGTAGTGGTCACCTCTAGTGGTCACTGTATGATGTAACCTCTAGTGGTCACTGTATGATGTCACCCGTAGTGGTCACTGTATGATGTAACCTCTAGTGGTCACTGTATGATGTAACCTCTAGTGGTCACTGTATGATGTCACCCGTAGTGGTCACTGTATGATGTAACCTCTAGTGGTCACTGTATGATGTCACCCGTAGTGGTCACTGTATGATGTAACCTCTAGTGGTCACTGTATGATGTCACCCGTAGTGGTCACTATATGATGTAACCTCTAGTGGTCACTGTATGATGTAACCTCTAGTGGTCACTGTATGATGTCACCCGTAGTGGTCACTGTATGATGTAACCTCTAGTGGTCACTGTATGATGTAACCTCTAGTGGTCACTGTATGATGTAACCTCTAGTGGTCACTGTATGATGTCACCCGTAGTGGTCACTGTATGATGTAACCTCTAGTGGTCACTGTATGATGTCACCCGTAGTGGTCACTATATGATGTAACCTCTAGTGGTCACTGTATGATGTCACCCGTAGTGGTCACTATATGATGTAACCTCTAGTGGTCACTGTATCATGTCACCCGTAGTGGTCACTGTATGATGTAACCTCTAGTGGTCACTGTATCATGTCACCCGTAGTGGTCACTGTATGATGTAACCTCTAGTGGTCACTGTATCATGTCACCCGTAGTGGTCACTATATGATGTAACCTCTAGTGGTCACTGTATCATGTCACCCGTAGTGGTCACTGTATGATGTCACCCGTAGTGGTCACTGTATGATGTCACCTGTAATGGTCACTGTATGATGTCACCTGTAATGGTCACTGTATGATGTCACCCGTAGTGGTTACTGAATGATGTCACCTGTAATGGTCACTATATGATGTCGCCTGTAGGAACAGCTCCAGAGGTTGGAGATGGAGCTGAGCGAGGTGGCAAGGAACAAGGAAAAGCTACAGAGGAACCGCCTGGAACTGACTGAGTACACACACATGTTGAAGATCACACGCACTTTCATCCACAGCCGCTCCAGAGTGAGTGATAATGGGTGACTCATTCCTCCTGTAAATGCACTATTCTGTATACTTAATTTCTAGCACTTGGCCAGAATTTAGCATTCAAGCTATTTTGTTCACTTTTGTCCACCAATAGTTTACGTGTATTCAAACCATACAAGTAGAACAAGCTATAAGCAATTTCTTTCTACATTATTATTCTATAATATTATTCAAAAGTGCAATGAATTATAAATGTGTGATTATAATAAGATTGCCATTCCAAAGCCTACTCGGATATCCCTTAGCAAGGACACTTTCTTGCGAGTTACAAAATATTTTTCTTTAAACTTAATTTGCATTCTCCCAAATCACTCTTGCGTAACCATAGTGATTAACATATATTTGTATTTCTTTACAATCGTTTTTTTTTATTCAAACATATTTCCATTAACAAAAAGTAGTTCATTCTATTGCCTTGTTTAACATTGTTCCACCAAATGTTATCAAATGTTTAGCGCAATACAACATGTATTGTTATAAAAAATGTATTTGTACCAAAGATTTTTCATTTTTCATTCACAAAAATCAAAGCGTTATCACTTTGCCTTCAGCACGAGGCCCTGGGGCCGCAGTATGAAGAGTTCCCCACATTGGAAACCGACCCAGCAGGGACCGGCTGCACCGGCATGCAGAGACTGGGGGCCAAGCTGGGGTGATCTTTATCATCGTTCACATATACATCCTTCATATCTCACAAAGGCTCTCACCCCCACAGCTTGTGTGTCGTATTAATGAATGGGGTTGGGAATCCTGCTTAAATTATAAACCTCCATGGGTTGTAGGTTTGTATCAGGTCTGATCCATAGAGGAAAGGTGGATGCGTTTGAGAGAATGCTGTGGAGAGTTTGTAAAGGCTACACCATCCTGAGCTACGCAGAAGTGGACGAGAGTCTGGCTGACCTGGACACTGTGAGTTCAACGGTGCAAAACACTGCTCCTTTGTTGTCTATGTTACCCATGGTGTTTTAGTATAATTTAGTCAACCCTCTTCATAATGTGATTCTTTGCATTTGTTTAAGGTGCTTAATCTGACCATAGAATGTATGTTGCCATTGTGCTGCCGTACAGTCTACAGTCGCTACAACTCCTCCTGACACCTCTAAAGTGGAACACGTTGGCTGCCTGACCTACATTGGTCACATGAGTCAAACCCTCCTATTAGAAAAGTGGGTCTGGAGTAGATACAACAGCACCTCATTTTACAACCTTACATTATTTTAATTTTAGGGTGAGATCAACAAAAGTGTTGTGTTTCTGATCTCCTTCTGGGGTGACCAGATTGGACAGAAGGTTCAGAAGATCTGCGATTGGTGAGTCTACCTTTTTAAATAAATTAACAGATTCTTCTTTGATGCGTTCCCAAAGCCAAACATGATGTAGTACATGTAAAACATGTACTTATTACATGTAAAAACATGATGTAGTACATGTTAAACATGATACATTCATTGCATTTGAAACATGATGTAGTACATGTAAAACACAATGTATTTATTACATGTAAAAACATGATGTAATACATCTAAAACATGAGTTCATCTCAAAATGTGTCAATACATAGTCTTCTTCCCCCCTCAGCTACCACTGTCATCTGTACCCCCACCCGGAGAATGATGAGGAGAGGGCGGACGTGATGGACAGCCTTAGGACACGCATCCAAGATCTCAACAATGTAGGACTTCCACGAACCAAAAGATCCCAACACATGCACAACATATCGCAGTAGAGGGCTACCTGACAGAGGACAGGATGGTCCAGTGGTCAGGGGTGTTTGACTTGCAGCTGAAGGGATCTGGGTTTCGATCCCCAATGTACTTTTATGTATCCCTGACCCTACCTGCTCCGTAATGACCTGCATCCAAACATAGTATAGGGATAAAAACAAGCGTTTTTGTCAAATGCAGAGTATACCACAGGGTCACCCGTAGCGACTAGGCAAGGGAAAATACTAGTAAATACTATGTAATGGTAAATTGTATAGATTCATAATAAAAAGGGTCAATACTAGTAAATGCTATGTAATAGTATAGATTCATAATAAAAATGGTCAATACTAGTAAATACTATGTAATAGTATAGATTCCTAATAAAAAGGGTAGAAATTGTCTAGTAAATATTATAGATACTTAATAAACAGTTGTGTGCAGGTACTGCATCGCACCGAGGACTACTTGAGGCAGGTTCTGCAGAAGTCCTCGGAGTCTGCCTTCTCCTGGGTGGTGCAGGTGAAGAAGATGAAGGCTATCTACCACATCCTCAACCTGTGCAGCTTCGACGTCACCAACAAGTGTCTGATCGCAGAGGTGTGGTGTCCCGTCAGTGACCTGGCCAACCTGCGGGGGGCGCTAGAGGAAGGCTCAGTAAGTGGAAAGCGTTCAATGACACTTACTCACATCCCATTTCACCAGATTATGTGATATTGATGTTGCGTATTTTTGTGTATGTTTCTAGAGGAAAGGTGAGGCCACGGTGCCGTCGTTTGTCAACCGCATCCCGAGTAACGACACGCCCCCTACGATGCTCAGGACCAATAAATTCACCTGTGGGTTCCAGAGCATCGTGGAGGCCTACGGCGTGGGGGACTACAGAGAGGCCAGCCCAGGTAAATAGACACAGGTGTCTCTAGAAGGTCATGACTGACATGAATTCATTATCTTTTATTATCTTTATTTATCTGTTATTAAATGACCTGCTGTTGTCCGATATCAAATCAGCCATCTATAACCGGCCTGCACTTGTAGATAGATTATGGTGTCACTGTGTACATCATTTACAGATAGATTATAATTTATCAATAGATTATGTTGTCAGTGTGTACATAACTAATATATATATTATGGTGTGACTGCCCTACGTAACTCTGTTCTCAGTGATGACTGTCCAAGCGGCCACATACTTGATATGTAAACACATTGTATCACGCTTCTTAAATATTAATCACAGAATGCAGGATGTAAAACTAGCTGAAAGGGATTTTGATTATTCTCTTTGTCAACAGCCCCACAATTCTGACTAATCTGTCTTGAGTTCAGACAAGCAGAGCAGAACGTGTATCCCTAATCCATGTCTCTGATTGGCAGCTCCGTACACGATCATCACCTTCCCCTTCCTGTTCGCGGTGATGTTTGGGGACCTTGGCCACGGGCTGGTCATGACCCTCTTCGCCCTGTGGATGGTGCTGACGGAGAAGAACCAGAAGAAGAAACGCTCCGATGATGAAGTAGGAACCCACCGGAGATCCCATTTACACAAATGTTTCCCCATCGTGAGATTTATATCTGTATGCAATCATGAATAATACTCTTGACAGATCTGGAACACATTCTTTGTGGGCCGCTACATCATTCTCCTGATGGGGATCTTCTCGGTGTACACCGGCTTTATCTACAACGACTGCTTCTCCAAGTCCCTCAACATCTTCGGCTCGGGATGGAGCATCAAGGCTATGTTCACCAGCCATCAGTGGACGTGAGTGACGGACACATGAGGAGCACTCTGAGACAAATATCATTCCGATGCCATCTCTGAATGTTTTACGACATGTTGCAGGAACGAAAGCCTACAGACCAACAGTCTGCTCACTCTGGATCCCAACATCAGCGGAGTGTTTATCGGGCCCTACCCGTTTGGCATTGACCCCGTGAGTCCATCACCTCCCGTCCTCTCATGTTACGTTGACTTACTGTTACAAACTGTCTTTGATATGTTTCTTCACAATATTTTGGCCAGATTTGGAGCATGGCGGTGAATCGTTTGTCCTTCCTGAACTCCTACAAGATGAAGATGTCCGTCATAATCGGCGTTGTGCACATGACCTTCGGAGTGGTGCTCAGTGTTTTCAACCACTTGTGAGTGTCTAGACACTTATCCCCTCTATCTCTAGTGTCTGTCCTGTAGACACTTATTCCTTCTATCTCGTGTGTCGGTCTTAAAGACACTTATCTCGTGTCTCCTCTATCTCTTGTGTCGGTCCTGTAGACACTTCCGACAGCGCTACAACGTGTACCTGGTGTTCCTCCCTGAGCTGCTCTTCCTGCTGTGTCTCTTCGGCTACCTGGTGTTCATGATCCTCTACAAGTGGCTGGCCTTCGGGGCCCCGGACTCTCGCCTGGCTCCCAGCATCCTCATCCACTTCATCAACATGTTCCTCATGCAGGACGCCGATGTCAGCCCCCTCTACCCGGGACAGGTAGGCGTCGGTCGGTCGAAGTGTCCCCTGAGGACAGAATAGTGCTTTGGTATGTTTGGCAACAGCGCTGTAGATAAGATTTTAAGAGCAATAATTGAAGAAATACATAAGAAACTCAAAAAAGAAAGAAATACAAGGGCCATGTGTCAGAAATTTGGGAAAGGTGCTGTGAAAATATCTGTTTAGATTTAAGACCGCTCCTGGCTCGTTTCTGACCAATTAAGACATCACTTCCCTGATTGGTTCCCAGAATCCGTCTTTCCTGTCAATCACATTAACGGCGTTATCATCTCAATGGTAGAGAAACATAGGAAGGGAGCAGAGAGGGAAGGGACATTTTGTGTGTGTGTGTCCAATAGAAAGGGCTACAGGTCTTCCTGGTGTGCGTTGCCGTGCTGTCGGTTCCCGTACTGTTGCTAGGGAAACCGCTTTTCTTCTACTGGCTGTACCGCGGTGGGAAAGGCCTGAGGAGACACAGGGTGAGGTTATGCTGTGTACAACCTCTGATCTTCTATTTGCTGAGCCCGCGTGTGAACATTGACATGGTTCATCCCTCCCTCACCCCTCCAGGGTTATGAGAGGGTGAGACGCGCAAGCGAGGAAGACGGCGCCCCGGTGCCGCATTATGATGAAGACGAAGAGGAGGGAATGGAGGAGATGACTAGTAGAGAGGCCGCCGCCACGCCCAGACAGGTCAGCACTTATAGACTAACTTCCACCTGGCAACACGACTCAGATGTCTGAGAGTTAGGGTCTGGGTCTATGGAGTTGGGCTTCTAATGTCTTCATGTTTCTACTTTGTCTTCCAGTTTGACTTTGCTGACGTGATGCTCCACCAGTCCATCCATACCATTGAGTATTGTCTGGGCTGCATTTCCAACACTGCGTCATACCTGCGTCTCTGGGCTCTGAGCTTGGCCCACGCTCGTAAGTACAGTCACTAGTGGGGGCTGTACAGTAACAGCTCCACTGTGTTCATCATCTTCTTAGTCAGTCTGGCCAGAACCTTTCAGCTGGGAGTCAAACACCCTAACCACTAGACTGTCCACACACATGTTGATTGAAGGTTGTGTGCCCAAAAACACAAAACCAATAAGAAAAAAGGTGGTTTGACCCCAAAATGTCTGAAGTCTACCTGTCAGCACCCTAGGTCATGATGACCCCCAACCCCCACCTGCTCCTTAATGACCAGTATCAGAATCCACTGTAAGCCACTCTGGAAAACCCATTTGGATGCCATGTTTCAGAGCTGTCGGAGGTCCTGTGGGGCATGGTGATGCGTCTGGGCCTGAGGTTCAGCTCCAAGCTGGGCGTAATAGCGCTAGTGCCGGTGTTTGGGCTCTTCGCCGTGCTCACCGTGTCCATCCTCCTAGTGATGGAGGGCCTCTCCGCCTTCCTACACGCTCTGCGCCTCCACTGGTGGGTCACACTCACCCGCTCACTCAGTCACACACTCAGTCATTCACTCACCCGTTTACTCAGTCACTCACTCAATCAGTCAGTCACACGCTCACTCAGTCGCTCACTCACTCACTCACATGCTTCCTCGCTTACTCACTCACTCACTGGCTCGAGAGAGCACTTACACTCATTCTTTATATATACATATATTGTCTGTGATCTGGTTTTTGTTTTTATTTATGGGTTCTTTTAAATCCCTATTCAGTGGGTAGGGTTAGGACTGTACCTGGACTTTATTAATCCCTGGGGGATACAGTTGCTGTTAGAATTGCTTTGCTCTAGATACACAAAATAAACAATTAAATTAAAAAGTGTTTTCCAAATGTTTCAGAAATGTATCTTACAATGCCTTTTCATTCCCAGGGTTGAGTTTCAGAACAAGTTCTACCACGGTACGGGTGTCAAGTTTGTCCCGTTTGACTTCTCCCTCATGCCGTCCATTTTTGAACAAGATGGCTTGCTGTAGGAAAGCCAAACACATTAGATGTCTTCTATGAAAGTGGCAGGGACGACCGGTGTCCCGGAACCATGCTGAACGCTGGAACAATTTCCACTGTGATAATGACAACATTTACTATGGACTAAAACTCACTGTCGTAGCAGCTTTTTATTACCATGACAACTCCACGATATCTCGGCTGACTACCTGGCTTACGTTAACGCCACAATCTTCAGCAGACCCCCGGTTGGCACAGGGGCTTCAGAAATCTCAATGTTACATTGGTTTTCTATTTTAGTTGTTGGGAATAGGACATAACTGGAGGCAACACATTTTCAGGCTATTTTGCAAGTTGAAACATGCTATTCTCATCGTGTGGTTTGTATTATTTGACATTGTCTTTAAGGTGAATAATAATCCATTGCAATGTGAAGTGGAAAAAAAAAAGAATGTAAAAACAAAATGCACAGAAGATCACACCAAGCATTTTTAGTGCCAAACGGATTGGTCCCTACACTGACCAGCTGTAGGGAACCATCGGCTACACTGGTCAATATGTCAACGTATTACAACATAACGTTTTGTGAAGCATATTGTCATAGAGCACTTTTTAAATAATGCAGAGATGATTGTACAAAAAAAGTCTTCACTGACTGTGATGATGCCAAATGAAAATACTTTTAATTGTTAGCTGATAACTTATTGCTGATTACTTATTTCTAGGTTTTAAGCATATTTTAAAGCCCCTGTAATGAGTAGGACAACAGTAATGCTCGTGAGGAAACGGCCCAAAGGCCATTCTTTGATTATGACACTACTCATTTGGTATATTTATTTAAGTCGTGTTTCCTGTATGAGAATAATCACATTTTAACCATTTTAATGTGTTATATTTGAGATATATGCCAGCAAATAAAGCATTAGCGCAAAATTATAAAATGGGTTATTTTATCTTTATCTCAATGATTTCTGTTTTGAGCAGTTGTTGGGGCATTTGGGTAAATACATGTAGAAAATGGAATACAACCAAAACCAATTTGTATTTGACCGCTTGCACATCGCAATATAATTTGCCTAAACAAGGTACATGAAACCTGCATTAACCAAGGATTTATTTGCCAAAACATGTTTCCTCTAGTTTGAAAAGCTAAGCGTGTTGACAATTTTAATTAAATATGGTTTCAACAACATTCTACCTTTTAAGACCCACTTCAATTCATATGTACCCAGAAGAGAAGTTCCAATTTCATAATCCTACAAACCTTTTAATATGCTATGTATCTTTTATATGTTCTGTTGTTTAAAATATGCTTGAAGAATACAAGCAGGTTAGATTATGCGTAATTGTTAGTTGCTGCATTAAAATAGTGATACGTTTTTCAGTGCTTTCAATTAGGGATGTATGATGTGACATCATACATCTCTGATTGAAAGCCTATCGTTAAGATGACAATTCACGTTTTCTATTGGGTGACTGACTTTCAGACACAGCCCCTGACAGTGAAGACCCAAATGCACATGTACGTCATTGCATTTTTGTTCCCCATTATTTATTCACTTATTTATAGTTTGTTACTTTTGGCTTTTTTTCTGGTCTGTTCTGAAACTCTAATTTGTGAAAAGTGCTTTCATATTATAAATACCACTAGGGGAACAGCTTTTTTCACAGCCCACTAAGTACTGCAAGCTAGCTGCCTCGACCATCCTGTACTTGGCAGCGAGAGGATTGTTTTGTAATCGTGGCGTTATCCCGGTTTACTGGAATGCAATTTCCGGTCTCTTACTTCCTCTGAGCTGTGTACGCCAGTTTATAGTCCCCAGAGCGAGAAAAATAAAGAAAATACGAACAACAACAAAGACAAGGAGAATACATATATCGTTTTGACGAATAATCTGAAAAAGTAATGTCCAAAGCATGTAACGGAAACGGATATCCCTCTGTCGGAAGTTCCTACCTCTCTCTTCTTGCCGCTAAATTTATGTAATAAAGTCCCGCCCTCTCTATCGCCAATAACGCTCATTTGTCCTATCCCGCGCCATGCGTCCCGTCGTGAGAGGAGAACGCCTGGGACGAGGTTATCCTGTACTGACCATCCCTCCTGACTGTCGTGTTTTGAAGCATAGAAAGTAGCGGTAGCGGTTACCACGCGTAGTTAGCTAGCTACATCTGAGAACAACTGGCATCGTCTCCATTTAGTGGAGTGACACAGCTGACCAAATGAACGAGCTGATGAAGAGTTTGCCCTCTCCAACTCTCTCGGGGCTCCAGCTGCCCGGGCTAGACGCATACCGCGGATGGCTCTTCAAATGGACCAACTACTTGAAGGGGTACCAACGGCGATGGTTCGTCTTGAGCAACGGCCTCCTCTCGTACTACAGGTAGGACTTTACTGCGATATGGGAGCTCATCGAGTACTAGTATTAGATTTGTGTTAATAGGTGTTTTCCATACTATTTTGTTAGTTGTTTTAGGCAGCGTAAATGCACACTTAAATGCTTTCCCACACTAGAATGACAGTATATGCTACATATACATTTATACGTTATACATCATCATCTCACCCCACTAAACCCAAAAGACCCGTTTGTGATGAAGATGGGTGTGACGGACAATACGCTGTATCATACCGTAGGAATGGTGTCCTGCTGACCTCACTGGGAGCAGTGTTGTGTACATGTGCATGGTTCAGCGCACAGCACTTTAAAGGCAGCCATATAGCTACTGTCTCCATTCAATCACCGCCAGTCTTGTAACACCTGTGTGTATTCGTCATGACAAATAACATGAGCTGTAGATAGATGTACACTTGGATAGAAGCGCCATTCATCCCATGCTCGTTTGCGCTTGTTGAGTAGTGTGTGTTTTTTCCTGTAGGACCCAGGCCGAGATGGCACACACCTGTCGCGGCACCATCCCATTGGCGACGGCACACATCGAGGTGGGCGACACGTGCCACCTGGTGTTAACAAGCGGTGGGCGGAGCTACCACCTGAAGTCCACCTCGGACGCAGAGTGCCAGCGGTGGGTTTCTGCCCTGCAACAGGCGAAGGCAAATGCCACTCAAATGATGCAACACTCAGGTAAGTGGAGTGTTCACTTGTAAATTATTCATCTCTACTGGACCCAAACAGTTGACCTTCTGTCAACGAACCATAAGCGCCCTTCTCTCTGCAACGACCAGGGAGACAGATTCATTGTGAACATGTATATCTGATGCCAAAGGAGGCCCTTGACCTTTAGAAACATACATTGTAAATGCTGACATTTATTTCATCTCCACCAGACCACTGGCATTCTTGATGTGGCCTGTGAGTTTTTACTAGACTTAACAGGTATAATGAAACGAAAATATTGTCCATGTGTATTAGACTGTCTAAAACTATTTATTTTGTTCAAATTGTTGGTTTAAGTTGAAAGTGTGTAATACTTCAACATTAATGCATTGGTTGATGTGGGTATGGATAAAATTTAGTAATGTAACCTGAATAAAGATTATTGTTAACCAGACGCAGTAAATGTATTCAGTAATGGCGAATATGATGCTGCCTATAATAGGGAGTAAAGGAAATTGATAAAAAATACCAATGATTGCTTCAAATGATTCAAGCAAAGTGCTACATCATGAAGCATCCACTTGCTACGTCATAATGCATCCACCTGCTACATCATAAAGCATCCACCTGCTACGTCATAATGCATCCACCTGCTACGTCATAAAGCATCCACATGCTACATTATAAAGCATCCACCTGCTACGTCATAAAGCATCCACCTGCTACGTCATAAAGCATCCACCTGCTACATCATGAAGCATCCACCTGCTACGTCATAAAGCATCCACCTGCTACATCATGAAGCATCCACCTGCAACATCATGAAGCATCCACCTGCTACGTCATAAAGCATCCACCTGCTACATCATGAAGCATCCACCTGCTACGTCATAATGCATCATCCTGCTACATCATAAAGCATCCACCTGCTTCATCATGAAGCATCCACCTGCTACGTCATAATGCATAATCCTGCTACATCATAAAGCATCCACCTGCTACATCATCAAGCATCCACCTGCTACGTCATAATGCATCATCCTGCTACATCATGAAGCATCCACCTGCTGTATCATGAAGTCTTTCTTTGTAAACATTTATGATGCAATCGGAGGAGGGACAACAAGGGGGAGGGATACTCATTTCATTCATTTCCCCCATTCAAGCAGCGATTAACCACATACATTTATTAATTAGTTTCCATTGCACACTTGGTTACAATCAGATATTTAATCATGGGCAGACGCTAGTTTGTTTTGTCTTCTCCAAGGTCGTACAGAAATACGTCCCAATACGATGCATTGAAACCCGTTTTACTGCAAGGTGACTCTGGATTTATCCCAACGAGTGACCACTAGAGGGCAGCGGTGTGCAACACAACCTGGGGCAGGTGCGCTTTTATTCTGCTGAAGAATAAATGCATTTCTTAAGCAAATCGAAGGCTCACATCTTCCTCTATTATTTCCTTAATCTTATATTTTTTATATCATCATCATCATGGCGGCGTTCACCCTGCCTTGCTGACATTCTGGTAGAGGACAGAGCAATCAATTTGGTCTGTAAGGATCTCCTACCGAGGCTTTAAAAACACATCCCTGCCAAGGGGAGGCAATTAGCTGGTCTCTTATCTCTGTCTCGCCATCTCTGGCTCTCGTATACCTCAACTCACACACACACACCGCCTCCCCCACACACTCTCCATTCTCCTCCCTCCCTGGGTGTTTCGGTATGACGCCAGGCAGAGCTGAATGAAATGACCTTCCTCCAGCCTGCTCCTCCCATTCTGCTATCCAGTAGAGTAGAGAAACGAGTAGGACCCCGAAGAAGGATTGTATTCTTCAAAATAACAAGGCCTGCTTCTGTGTTCTATGGACGATAGGGAGAGATGAGTGCATTCTGCCTTTTGAGTGTCAAAATGTAAGTCATTTAAAAAAATTCTATAAGTAGATACGTTATGTGGTCACAGTGTTTGCTGTTGTTCAGGTTCGACTTTGTTATGTAGATGAAGTGGAAGGACTTTTGAATAGGCTGGCTGTCTGCAGGTTATCGTTTGCTAATGTGTACGTGTAAGACGTTGTTTTTTCTAGATATCAGGAGGATGTAAAATGAGTTATTAATAATTAAAGACATTGGATCATTCTAGATCCTATTGTCTCATCCTGACTCTACTTTTTTATGTCTGATGACACTACTTTCATATGCTCTCTGTTGTGTTTAAAGGACCAGCTGCACGAATCATCCAAAACAGGGTGTGCCTTTTTATACCATTTACAGGCTTTTAGAACACGATGCATATTACATTTTCACTGATTCTGCAGTTCGTTACTATAGCTGTAGACATGCTTGGTATTTTTCTGTACAGCTAACCCATGTTCAGGAAAATAATGAAAGTGAAATTCAATGTGGCTAGGGATATTTTTATAATTGTGTGTGTGTGTTTGTCTTACCTGCATGTGTAAGTTTGTGCAACTATTTGTATGTATGTGATACATTTATTTTTCTGAATTAGACGAGTGAATTACATTGATAAATGTGCTCTAGTTTATTCAAAGTGTTTCATTCCCCTTCCCTCTCCTTTCTCCTTGTCCCTTGTGTTTAATTCCACCTCTCCTTTTGATCACATTTCAACATTGTCAACTGTCAACAATAAATTGCATCAATTCCCATAGACACTCGCAAACCAAAGATGTTAAATGTTACAAATCACTGTCTAATGCCTATGATGTGCCACATACAGGCTTTTGTCTGTGTACACGTTCTCCCCATATCTATTTATTGGGCTTTCTAAACAGTCCTGATTGACATTTGGACTCGGTTCACTACAACACCAATGACCATCATTATAAACTGTCCATGAGTCATAAGAAACATTTTACCCCCTCTGCTGCATGTTGGTCATGAAACTGTTCCACGTGCCTGCAGCCTTCACACCCCTTCCTTTTAATCTTCTCCAGAGAGTTGACTAATTCAGAACGTCCTGATGTTTATGTCTCTGTCTTATGTGGGGATTGATGTCTGTCTGTCTGTCTGTCTGTCTGTCTGTCTGTCTGTCTGTCTGTCTGTCTGTCTGTCTGTCTCTCTCTGTCTCTCTCTCCTGGTTCTGGTTCTTGTTGTGGTGTGGCAACAGTGGCCCAGATTCAGTTAAAACTGCTCTGTACATTTCCACTCACACTTAAAAATGACTAACACTTGGAGGATGGAGTCACTCTTTAGTAATTAGTAACACACAAACACACACACAGCTGAAATGATCTAAATTCATGTTATTGTGAGACACAGGGCTGCACACAGTTCCCCAAATATCTAGAGTCTTTAAGCAAATATAAAGTGCTCAGTTCTCTTTGTTGCTGTTTTCCATCAGCGGTGCAATGCATCATGAGAGTCCCATGCCGGACACTCTCCTCTGTTTTGTGGAACCATCATAAGGTGTGTGTGTGTGTGTGATATAGGAGCTAATAGTCCATCCCTACCAGCATGGAGAGGAGAGGGGACAGAAAGTGTAGTGCGTCATCATCCATTTTTTCTTCCTCCTCCCATCGTTGCTAAGAATAGCCCAGCCTCCTGATTGCACGGGCCGACGTTTCCACGGCAACGGTGTTCATTCACAGAATTGTGCGAGTGCTGGCACTGGGAGGGAGGGAGTGAGTGTGTGAGAGGGTAGGGAGGGTGTGATGTGTTCTCTACAGTAGCACTGCACCTCCACCATGGACACTCAGAAGGAGCTGAGTACACTACTTCTGTTTCAAGTGTCCTTGATGAGGCTGTATTTGGGACTGTAGCTATTTCAGATCAATATGATCCTCAAGCTTTGAGGTTCTGTTCTCAAACACAAAGTCATCTCACTTTTTTTGGGGTCAGGCAGATTTGATTATTATTAAGCAAAATAACCTACATTTTTTATTTTATTATTATTGCATGAACACTAAATTGAAATTAATAATCAATCAAAAACTAGATTAGTTACACCTTTACTCTGTTTGAATCCTACCCTCCTTCATAATCTCCTAACCCATAGAGGGCATTGTGAGCCCATCTTTACGTCTTATCCTAAGTTTTTAAAACTGTGCATTTAGGTGAAGATTTGCACCAGGATCAATCCATAGCACTACTATGTATCCCACTATCTCACTTTTCAGTTAAGGGTTTGGTTTTCCTTTTAAAATCCTCTCTCACTCACTCACTCACTCACTCACTCACTCTCTCACACAGACGACTCAGGAGATGAGGCCCCGCTAGCGCAGGACGGCCGTGTGCTGACGGCCGGTGTGCTGAAGACTCTGGCGAGCAAGCTGGATGACCTGAACACCTGCAACGAGCTCATCGGGAAGCACGGCGCCGCCCTCCAGCGCTCGCTCAGCGAACTGGAGGACCCGAGGGGGGCCACCGACGGCACGGACCGACTGAAGGCCGTCAATGAACGCGCCACCCTCTTTCGCATCACGTCAAATGCTGCCATCAATGTGAGTCACGTCTGATGTTGGGATCAATGAGAGTCATGTCTAATGTTAGGATCAATGAGTCATGTCTGATGTTAAGATCAATGAGAGTCTTGTTTAACGTTAGGATCAATGAGAGTCACGTCTGATGTTAGGATCAATTAGAGTCACGTCTGATGTTAAGATCAATGAGTCACGTCTAATGTTAGGATCAATGAGAGTCACGTCTGATGTTAGGATAAATTAGAGTCACGTCTGATGTTAGGATAAATTAGAGTCACGTCTGATGTTAGGATCAATTAGAGTCACGTCTGATGTTAGGATCAATTAGAGTCACGTCTGATGTTAAGATCAATGAGTCACGTCTAATGTTCGGGTCAATGAGTCACGTCTAATGTTAGATCAACATGAGTGACATCTAATGTTCATAGGATCAATGTTGGTCACGTCTAATGCTAGGATCAATATGATTCGAGTCGAACGCTCGTAAGATCAATGTTAAAACAGTTGTCTACATCTCTTGTACAACCGTTCCCATCTGTTTAGACAGAGAAAACGTCTCTCTTTGCATCATGATCTCACAACCATTTTTGATTCATGATTTGAAGGGAGATTTAAAACACTGATGTAAACAAGACCCTGTGAGTCACATCCAATGCGATGATCAATGTGAGTCACTTCCAATGTGAGGCCCCCGCTGTTGTCTAAAACACAGAGAGAGAGAGATAAACAGACAGATAAGGGCTGGAATCATGTTATTAACATTTACTGATGCTATTTATAAGGGCAGGATAGGATGAGCTCGCATCTTGCTCACCGGAACGCCACTGCGGCCATTGGGCTATGAACCCAGAACCTCTCAGCTGGGGATTCAAACCCCCTTACCACTAGATTACCTTACCCGTCCTACTTGTACCGAGCAGTGAATCATGTAGATCCCACCCAGACATGCAGTGAGAGCGTCTGATTGTGAGACTGTTCCTTGAGGATTATCATCACTGTGCGTCTTAGGCATGCAGAGACTTCCTGGACGTAGCGGAGACACACAACCGCAGGTGGCAGAGGGCTCTGCAGCATGAGAGAGAACAGCGCCACCATCTGGAGGAGACCATAGAGCAGCTCGCCAAGCAGCACAACAGCCTGGAGCGCGCCTGGAGAGAGAATCCCAACTCACACACAGGTCCGGAACATTCCTCCCCTCACTGGCCATCATGAGTGTTTCTCACACCCAGTCTGGTGTGGGGCGCTCAATCTTTCTCTCATGGGGATAACGGTCTGACTCATTCATCGTGGGTGTAGTATGTTCTGAGATGAATGTGGGAGTCGTTTAATCACTCTTGTGAACGATGTATTTGTTTTTAATGAAACCTATTGATGTGTTTAAAGCCTTTGGAAAAGGTGACTTGCCATGAAACCCATTTTTTTCTCTTCTGCCATTGCAAATACAGTGTCTGCGTCTTTTGAGATAACACTGTATTAGCATGTAATGGCCTTAAGCACCTTTATTTATGAGGTGCATTTAGATTACCTCATTACCTGTTGCTTTGCTCTCGTTGTTGCTCTCCTGTCGGCAATAACTTATGTTAAAATGGTTAAATTGGTTCATTGAAGCATGTTGTGCCCACAAAAAAAAGAAGAATAATGATGTCACAATGGTTATTACATCTGTTGTTGTCTCCTACTCTGTGTACGCCTGGTGGGGAAGACAGGACGGAACACAAGTTTAAGTGACTGTGATGTCGGCCATCATGTATTACTCCTCGTGTTTGTGTAGCAGCAGGTGTGGATAGAACTCCGGAGGGGGAAGCCAGTGATGAGAATGACGACGGCGAGTTCTTCGATGCCGTGGAGGAGTCCCCTGCATTCATAACTGTGACAGCCAGCAACCACACACAGCACAGGTAAGACCTGCTGGCCTACATGCTGTTGTTCACCTACAGTATAGAGGCTCTCTCTTCTCCTATGTAGGCTCTGTCTAGTCCTGTAGGCTCTCTTCTCCTGTAGGCTCTGTCGTCTCCTGTAGGCTCTCTTCTCCTGTAGGCTCTGTCCTCTCCTGTAGGCTCACTCTTCTCCTGTAGGCTCTCTTCTCCTGTAGGCTCTCTTCTCCTGTAGGCTCACTCTTCTCCTGTAGGCTCTCTTCTCCTGTAGGCTCTCTTCTCCTGTAGGCTCTGTCGTCTCCTGTAGGCTCACTCTTCTCCTGTAGGCTCTGTCTTCTCCTGTAGGCTCACTCTTCTCCTGTAGGCTCTGTTCTCTCCTGTACGCTCTGTCCTCTCCTGTAGGCTCTCCCTTCTCCTGTAGGCTCGTTCTTCTCTGTAGGCTCTCTACTCACTGAGTGACTCTTAGGCTTTCAGTCACGTTTAGCAGAAAGTATAAACAGGCAGATAGACAGTCAGTGCATGGCGCTAATGTGATTGATCAAAATAATGTTGATGCAGAGCTGACCCAGATACAAAATGTTGTTGTGAAGGTAATCTTGGAGTCAGCCTCAACTATGTCCTACCTGGAATACTGTAACACTGTGCTTATTCGGGATGTTTCCTTCCAGGCGTTCAGCCAGTAATCAGAGTATGACGAGTGGAGGACGACCAAATGACTGGACTCACAACGAGAATGTAAGCTATCAAACAACTCTGGACAACGTGACATCATTATGTATGTATAAGTGTAATATTTTCTATTAAAGCAGGTGTGGGGTTGCGGGAAAAAACAGGAGGAATGTAATTAGATTGGCTTGTGCAAAAGTGACAAAACACGCTACGCAGCTATGTGTTAGCCTGCTACAGGCTCCATAGGAGAGAGAGTGGTAAATGTGTTGCAATGCAATTGGTTAAAATGTTAAGCCATCATCACATCAATGTTCCAGCTGTAAAATAATAGTTATGTAATTTGATGCGGAAGTGAGGGAACAAGGGGAAAAGTCAACTTTTATTTCAAGCTGCTTGGGTCGTAGCCAAAAGGCCTGCTTGTATTAGGTTATTCTACTGAAAACCCAAACCCAAGATAACACACACACACTTACACACGCTAATGTACCGAATATTCTTCTGAACAAGTATGCAGAATGTTCTTATGAATTAGTGTACTAAATGTTCTTATGAACTAGTGTACTGAATGGCGTTGTGTGTGTGACTAGTGTACCAAATGTGTGTGTAACTAGTGTACCGAATGAAGTTGTGTGTGTAACTAGTGTACTAAATGTGTGTGTGTAACTAGTGTACGGAATGGCGTTGTGTGTAACTAGTGTACTGAATGGCGTGTGTGTGTTAGGACTGCTCAGGATCCAACCTCTTGCAGCAGCGGAGAGCTCGACGACGCCGCATCCCAGACAAGCCCAACTACTCTCTGAACCTCTGGAGCATCATGAAGAACTGCATCGGCAAAGAGCTCTCCAAGATACCCATGCCTGTAGGACATCACCTGGAATGACTTTTCAACTTCAATATTGACTCATGGATCTAGGGATGGTTGTTGCAGTGCCCAAGTCATGCTGCTTTGCATCTCGTGTGTGTTTACTGGCTTATGCACGAATGTGTGTGTGTAGTTGCGCATGCATGCACACACATCTGGGATGCAGATTGTGAAGTACTGGATCTAGGGTGTTAGTGTAGCGGTGCTAGGGTGTCTGACTCCCAGCCAAAAGGTACTGGGTTCGATCCCCGTGCATTCTGCAGCCTAACTGTCGGCCTACTAACACCAAGAAGACTAACCCCATATCTGCTTAGCATCATGTAGCTGTATTTAACTGATAAGTTGTTGATGGTGTCGTTGTGGGTCTCCATCACATGACGTGGTACTTCCTCGGCCTGCAGGTGAACTTCAACGAGCCGCTGTCCATGCTCCAGCGCCTGACGGAGGACCTGGAGTACAGCGAGCTGCTGGACCGGGCGGCGCGCTGCGACTCCGCCCTGGAGCAGATGTGTCTAGTGGCGGCCTTCTCCGTCTCGTCCTACTCAACCACGGTGCACCGCACCGCCAAGCCCTTCAACCCCCTGCTGGGAGAGACCTACGAGCTGGACCGCCTGGATGAGTACGGGTACCGCTCCATCTCAGAACAGGTGTGTGTGCGTGTGTGCGTGTGTGTGTGTGCGTGTGTGGTAAATAATGGCAGAAAATCGGAACTCCTCAATAATAGTACGTCAAAATGACACTGGTGTAGTCCCTGCTTTAATACTGCTTTGGTATTAACGTATTCTTTATATGAAGTCCGCTCGTATCAACCAAACCTCTTAATTGAATTGGTTAAATTAATTGGTTCCCATGCCATCCACTCAGGTCAGCCATCACCCCCCTGCCGCTGCTCATCATGTGACCTCCCAGAGAGGCTGGACCCTCTGGCAGGACATCACAATAGACAGCAAGTTCCGTGGGAAATACATCTCAGTTATGCCATTGGGTAAGAGCCCCTGTCAATCATATCTCTAAACTAAAACATGATATTATGCATTATAACAGACAAAGTGAACTGTAAGGTTCTGATGCCAAACCACAAACTGATGTTCTTCAGTTGGTAACCAGTAGTAACATTGTATGTTTATTTTCAATAGAGGTACAGAACACACAACATGTACTATAGGTTGATACATTGAACCATATCACAATGAGTGGAAATGAGGAAAAATATTTATCTTGGATTCCTCTGATTCATTTCCATTATCCTTCCTGTAGGCTGATTCAGTTCCAAGTTCCTGTCTGTAGGCTGATTCAGTTCCAAGTTCCTGTCTGTAGGCTGATTCAGTTCCAAGTTCCTGTCTGTAGGCTGATTCAGTTCCTATTTCCTGTCTGAAGGCTGATTCAGTTCCAAGTTCCTGTCTGTAGGCTGATTCAGTTCCTATTTCCTGTCTGTAGGCTGCATCCACCTGGAGTTCCAGGCCAGTGGACATCACTATGTGTGGAGCAAGGTCACCTCCACTGTCCACAATATCATAGTGGGAAAGTTGTGGATTGATCAGGTGTGTACTCTTTATTCATAAATAAAATGAGATCACAAATCTGAAACGATTGCATGAACTATATATTTAATGACCTAGTCATGCGTTCCTGTCAGGTTTTCTCTGTAATGCCTTTGATTCCCTTTTTTCAATATATTTGAATGATAATCCCCACCCTCTAAATCCTGGCTGATCCACAGATCACCCAGGTTCAGGTTTGGCTCCTATAAGCAGAGAACATTTCAGCTCATATTTCTGTCTTCTGACTTCGAAACTCTTGCCCTTCTCTGTTTCTATTAAATAACCTACATTCCATGTTGAGAAATCATCTCATATAACACATGCCGCTTCAGCCATCTCTATATATCTATGTGTTATTATTATTCAGTTTGCTGTCTTACCTCCAATTAATGATCACATGAGACAGTGCATTATATCTATGCAGCAGCTGTTCATTAACATCTGTTGTTCCCTACCTCTTCTGCTGAGGTCCTTCTAGTCCGGAGACATAGAGATCGTGAACAACACCACCAAGGATTTGTGTCACCTGAAGTTCTCTCCCTACAGCTACTTCTCCAGAGACGCGCCCCGCAAGGTAGGCCTGCAGTCCTTGTTCATTCTTTGACAGGGGAGAACTAAAATGGTCATGATATTACACAGATAAAAAAAAAAAAAATTGTTATACAATGCAGGTCGCATAACTCATATAAAACACGCATAAATGGCTGATTATCTAACAGCCATGCATTGTTAGTCGTGACGATAATTCCAATACATCTTCTTCTTCTCCTCTATTTTTCTTCATCTTCTCCTCCTCCTCTTTATTCTTCTTCTACTTCTTCTTTTCCTCCTTTTCTTCTTCTCCTTTTTCTCCTTCTTCTTCTTCTTCTTCTTCTTCTTCTCCTTCTTCTTCTTCTTCTTCTTCTTCTTCTTCTTCTTCTTCATTTCCTCCTCCTCCTCTGGCTCCAGGTGACTGGTGTGGTGCAGGACCGGGAGGGCGCCGCCCACTACATCCTGTCCGGGACCTGGGACGACAGGATGGAGTGCGCCAAGATCGTGGACAGCAGCCCCGGGGGCGGAGGCTCCGAGGGCAAGCAGAAGACCGTCTATCAGACCCTCCCGGCCAAGCTGCTCTGGAAGAAGTACCCTCTCCCGTGAGTCCTCCTGCCCTTCAGCACTCATGTCAGAATGAGGACAAGAAGGGAGAACAACACTAACATGACATACAGTTAGTTTATTTAAAAGGACACAATCTGAGGATCACAGAGATACATTGAAGAGGTCGATTTAAATTAAAATGGGTATTTTCTTATAAGATATTTTGGACAGAAAATATGAACAGAGTGGGATGTCCAAGCAGTTACAGATGTGAGGAAAGTCTCCTGCCCGAGGGATAGCCCTGGGGAAAAATACATGTTTCATGGTGGTGAACCTCTCCGGTTCATAGAGAATGTAAATAGTGGTTAGCCTTGTAGTTTGATAATAATGTATCCATCACTTCAGCACAATCCAAACAGCATTATATTTATATTTGCTGTTTATATATTTGTTCCTCATCTCTTCCTGGTCCTGTTCCTCATCTCTTCCTGGTCCTGTTCCTCATCTCTTCCTGGTCCTGTCCCTTGACTCTTCATGGTCCTGTTCCTCATCTCTTCCTGGTTCTTCCTCCCCCGTAGCGACAACGCTGAGAACATGCACTTTTTCTCCACGCTGGCGCTGACACTGAACGAGTCCGAGGACGGAGTGGCGCCGACCGACAGCCGCCTGAGGCCCGACCAGCAGCTGATGGAGGCGGGCCTGTGGGACGAGGCCAACATCCAGAAGACGCGCCTGGAGGAGAGGCAGAGGTTGGAGAGGAAGAAGAGGGAAGCACAGGCCAACGAAGCTCTGGAGGAGGGTGAGTAGATGGATGGGTGAATAACAATTGCTTTATTTAAAACCTCATTATCTATGACCTTTTATAACTTTATTCATACAGCACCTTGTGTACATGGAGAGCAGCTCAAAGCGCATTTAACAGTCTAACACATTTAATGATAAAGAATGAATTAAAAGTATGAAGAGAAGGAAATGACAACTGAAACCCAACAGCTTCAAGATACAAAGACTTTACATCACATGTTCATACGTGTACAGTATACGCAGTGAAAAGCTAATGTGGCAGGCTCCACACGGACTATGAAACCTGTTTAGTAAAACAACCAAAGTAGAGATAGTATAGATACATCTATCTAGATCTATGCTATCTAGATCTATACTTTTTAGCTCTAGATAGTATAGATACATCTATATAGATCTAGATAGTATAGATATATACTATTTTGATCTATATAGTGTCGATCTGTATAGTATAGATCTAGAGAGTATAAACTATATAATTTAGATGTATGCTATGTAGATCTATATAGTAAAGATCTATACTATAAAGAGCTAAATCGTATAGATCTGTATAGTGGAGCAGTGATGACAGCGTCTGAACGCGGCGGCTTCGTCTGGAGCGGTTCGGTTTCAGAAAACTGTTGTCTGTCAACACGTTGACGTAGCTCACATTCAAACATCCAACCACACAACCGTGATGAACAACCGTGTGGATCTGTGTGACTCCTCAGGCCAAGACATCGAAGGCTATCACCCCCTGTGGTTTGAGAAGAGGACCAACGAGGCCACCGGGGAGCGGACCTTCGTCTACCGGGGCGGTTACTGGGAGGCCAAGGAGAGGCAAGACTGGACCCAGTGTCCGGAGATCTTCTGAAGGCTTCTAGGCCTGGACTTACCTTATCTAGGCCTGGACTTGGACCCTAGAGGAGAGGCGGTTAAAGGAGGCTGGTGTGTGTGTGTGTGTGTGTGTGTGTGTGTGTGTGTGTGTGTGTGTGTGTGTGTGTGTGTGTGTGTGTGTGTGTGTGTGTGTGTGTGTGTGTGTGTGTGTGTGTGTGTGTGTGTGTGTGTGTGTGAGTGAGAAGGAGTGTTAACCTAACTGTTTTCCCGCTTAAAATAGATCCATTTAATAACTTACCTAAGTACTTAGTATAGTAAATCTTAGTTTAGACTCACTGATAATAATATCCCCATCTACTACATGCTGCTTAATATAGAACAGCATATGTGTTTCTACTGAGAACGGTCTCGGATCATGTGAGCACATTGTGTTTATGTTCATTGCTTGTAGACCAAGCTGTGTGTGTGTGCGTGTGTGTGTGAGAGGATGGGGACTCGATTAACGTCTGTGTAAATACGAGAGGAAAGAATGAGTTAGTCATGGTTTAAAGAAAAGTTATTATGCATTAAAAAGGCACTTCATTAATGGGGCGTGTGTTGTGGTGGGACAGGAGTGGAGAGGGCAATCTGTTGTTTTTAAAACTCTGGAGCAACGTTCTCCTCTTTCTGGAGTGTGACCTTGGTGAGATGTTGAAGGACAAATCTTCCATGTTCATAGGCTTTCATGCTGCAGCTTCATTCACTGGTCCCACTCAATGGTGTCGGGAAAATATTCATATTTGTAAATACAAAAACTGCATATGTAAGCATTTTCATTATTTTACAGATGGGAAAAATTCAATAAGTAAATTAAAACAAATATAAACAGCTGTCCATAGATGGTAGACACAGAAACATATGTAAGTGGTTCACCAGAAGTGTCTGACCTAGGTGTCTATATACCTGACTGCTCAGGCTCATTCTTGACCTTGAAGAGGTGTCATCTACACTGGCGATATGTCCCCAACACTTTTTGAAATGGCAGATTTTGTCCCTATAACTTTTTTAAAGAATAATTTGTTAAGAAATAGCTTGCTCCAAGAAATGTTAACTAACAAATGAGGACACTTTGAGAAAGGTTTATTTGCACGGTAAAACATACAATGCAATGTAAATACAGAAGAAATGGTCCAGAAGTGTCCAAAAATAACATAAGGATGCACACGTAATGTGTCCACTCTGTAGTAGCCTTTGCCGTTTTGATGCACCCTTATGCAATTTTCTTTCTCGCTGTAATTATCTACTCTGACCTCATACCGATGTCCCCATTACATTGCCTCAAATTGCATATGTTGAGGACCATTTTAAAATCGTTATTTTCATCTGAGCCCTTCCGTCCCCACCACTTTTCAATACAGAGTGACACTTAAATTAACATCTTGTCTGAAATGACATTTTTGCCTATTTGAATTAGAACACGGCAAATGAATTGTAATTGCAACGATTGACACCTCTGTTTCCCTTTGGCACAATCCAGCACTAGAACACCCTGCAGTTATGAATTAATAAGGCTAGGTCTTGTATCAACAAGCCTTTTCTTACCAACTAACCACACTCTTCTCCCCTACAGACTTTCCGTTGTGTTATCTAACTCTGTTCCCTATACTAGAGGAACCTTTACGGCTCCTTTGTTCTCAAACAATAAAACCTTTTAGGTGTTGTCAGCAATATTTAAACTACACAACAAGCAGTATAGAGATGCTGTCTTAGAGATGATCAAATGACAAGGAAAGAGGTTTGTTCAAGGTGCTTCATTCAATAAGAACAACATTAAAGTGTGAATGGTTTAAAAACCTTAAACTGCTGTTTAACACAGCTCTGTCTAGGATATGGTAGTCCTTAGTAAAAACGCTTTACAACAAATCTATGTTTTAAATGCAGCCAGGTATTGAACCATTGTGTCTTTTATGTGGTTTGATGCGTCCTCATGCATTGAGACAAATGACTTGGAGAAAACTAAATCAGCTGTATTTGCAGGTGGAATAAGCACATGTAACAGTCAGGTTTTAAAACAGGACTTTTTATTGTTTTGTCTTGTGTGCCAAATGTGAAAAACACAAAGGTACCACATGTACAATGGCTGGAAGATGTTTCATGTATATTTCAGACACAAATTATAGGACTGTGTGTGTAAATATAACCTTAATTAAACAATGACTGAATATCAGGTTATACATTTTTGGCAAATGACTCGGAACTCATAATTAATTTATGATTGATGTATCACAAAGAATAGAAGCTTATAGAAGCAAGTGTGCTGTTTATTGTGCATATCTGCATGGTTGTCTGCAGCCAATCAAATGCAGCAAAACGGCAAACAGTATGTGGCAACATACAGCATAGATGCATGGTTTTAGAGTGCTGAAGCACGCTTAGTTGTTTAAGACCTCGGGATCGAATTAGGGAAATCGTTTATATTAATTCAATGAACATGATGTGAATTCACCTTTTGTGCCCTATGACCTTGAACATTTCTGTTTTTGAGCTCAAATAAAAACACAACTGTTACTGTTAAGTTATCTGCGATACTTCTAAGTATAATACGATTGTGAGTTTGAGGCTGTATGGGTGAGGAGAAATCAAGAGACAAACAGTTGGTCAACAGCATAGTCTAAGGCTCAAGGGTACCCAATGTATTTTCTGTATTATGTGTGTCAAAGAAAAAAATCAAACACATTGATTCACATACAGCCTATGCCGTTTTGGACGAGCAAAATAAGTAATTTGAGTGATTTATTTGAAAGCAATGCATTAAAAGAGACTTAAGATCGTATTTGCTTATAATAATAATAATAATTATTATTATTATTATTATTATTATTATTATTATTATATAGCCTATCCACAGCAGGTCATTGTGTGCACTGCAGTGTAAAATGAGTCATTACACGCACAAACAAATACACACACGCAACACAACCAACGAGAGGATACTGCTGTTGGGATGCTGTCAACACCAAGTTACTCGTAGGTAAAGTAATAAACAACAAAAACCCGGAATATTTTTGCTTTACGGTAGTTACAGGCAGACAGACTCGTCCGTTAATGTTAGACGGAAAACTATTTGCTGAGGTTGCCGGTAAATGTTCACCTGGAATGATTCTCATGGCTCCAGTGTAGCTAACGTCGGTAGCTAGGCTGAGAGAGGATCCTGCCTTGAACCGTTATCCTGGTCTACCGCAACGCAATTTCCGTTATCTTACTTCCTATGTGCTCTGTAAGCGAGTTAAAAGGCCCCGGGTGAGAAGAATAAGAACGTAACAAGAATAACAACGACAAGGAGAATGAATATGGAGTTTTGACGAATTTTAATTTGACAGAGCGATATCCGAAACGTGACGTAAACGAGATCCTTCCCGCTCTCGCCGTGAAACCCATGCATTTGAAGTCCCGCCCTCCCTCAAATAAATCTCATTCGAAGCATCCGGTTCCAGGTGTCCCGTCGTGAGTAGAGAACGCCTGGGAAGAGGTGAGTTGGGAGCTAGCTAGTAACACCAGACTTTGCTAGGAGGCTAAGGTGATTGTAGCACAACACAAGACGAGGCCACATTTTCCAGCTACCAGTGTCAAGTGACAGTCAGGCACCACTCGCCAGGTTGGCTACGCAACCCTTCTACCATTATGATGTCGAGGTTAATAATACATAAACTATGTATATATATATATATATATATTTATTTATTTTAGCGTTGCGCCTATTATGTGGTGTGTGCGGCAATATTACGGGCTTGATTATTTGTTTTTGTTTATACTCCGAACTGGGTTGTGGTTCAGAGACACCGCGCGATGACGGCATGAAGTCATCTGCTATTTAAAACACGCATGTTGCACGCGAGTACTGACGTCTGGCGGTTAAACGTAGTGTAGGACAGAGTGTTAATCTGATACCGACGGGGTGCTAGTCTGGGATCATCATGGTCACGACGTTATGGTCTATGTATGTATTTCTTTATTTTGTTAAATTTCGTTGTTTCAAGAGAGCAACCAATCATCGATTCTCGATGTGAAGAGGAGGCGGGTCCTATTACCCGTGCAACCAATGAGGAGAAAGGACGCTGTCGCCTGGCTTCCTGGTGTAGCATCCGGGCTTGCGATTGGTATGGGTGGGGTGAGTTAGGTTATGGGTGGGATTCGTTCGTACACATCAGGATCAGATGCAAAATACAAGCGCGTGGCTTTAGGCGGTATGGAATACAGGTGTACAGTAAAATAAAAACGCGACACCTAGGCGACTCACATCCGCCGGCATCGCAGAAACGAGTAGTCTGTCACTCCAGAGAAAGTGTCTGTTTGTTGTTTCTTTGTGATGTGAACACGTGTTGGTTTTTTACAGAGAGGAGAATGATACGAACATGATTAGTGACGATGGCTTCTCCAGAAGCGAGGTCACCCAGCGGGAATCCAGAGGGAGGAGACCCCTCGCAGAGATGCTTCATCTGCTGTCGGCTGTCATTGTCTGGCTCGTCACAGGAACCACCATCTCCAGTCTCAACAAATGGATATTCGCGGTGTACAACTTCAGGTACCCGCTGCTGTTATCCGCCTTGCACATGCTGACTGCTATTGTGGTAGACTATGGGCTGATCAAGCTGCGGACGTTCCGACACAAAGGCTCCGGAGGAGAGCAGGACCTGTCGCACAGCGCCCGCTGCAAGGTGTTCCTGCTGAGCTTGACGTTCTGCGCTAGCATCGCCTTTGGGAACATGGGCCTGAACTATGTCCAGCTGTCCTTCGCCCAGATGATCTACACCACTACGCCGCTCTTCACCCTGGCCATCTCCACGCTGATCTTGGGCAAGCAGCACCACATCCTCAAGTACACCGCCATGATGCCCATCTGCCTCGGAGCCTCCTTCAGCATCATGGGTGAGGTGCAGTTCGACCAGACCGGCTGCTTCTTCGTGTTTGCAGCCACTATGTTGAGGGGCGTTAAGTCTATTCAGCAAAGTAAGTACTTTCCAGACTCTTATGGTTTTGTTTGTTGCGCAGTTTGTCAGTAACATTGTGTTTATTATTTAATTCAAACTGTTTGCTCCATTATGGAGTTATTTGATTGCCCCGTGTCGTAAAAATGGAAATAACTTCTCGCAACCACGTACGCTAATTTAAGTGGTGACTCGGACTTGCAGGTCTGGAAAAGTTTACATACACACGTTTACAGTTTTCCTTCAGTATTGTACACACCCTCAGGTCGTTATGTCTGAGGAATACTTTCAGTGTTTTCCCAACCAATCATTTTCCCATAACCTCCCTCTCACACTGTAAAGCCATGTGCCTTTAGTTGTAGACGGATGTTCTGTGTTGAGTTGGTGTCATGTGGCCTCCTACGATCATTTGGTTAAGTTGCTGGGCTCAGACAAGAGTAGTTTTGTGATGAAAATATGTAGGCAATATAGGCAATTTAGCGTTAAATGCACATGACGTGGTTCGTAATGTCAGAAGAACTTCTTGCTGGAGCAGGTTTGGTATCGGAGTCAGTAGTCCTAAATGACAATCAGTATTCTAGTGTTGTTCTGCAGTGAATGTGTTCTGGAACAATGTGTTGTGCCCCTTCATCACAGCTCAGTCCCTGACCCTAATTTTGGCTGTCATAATTCACCCAAGCTAAATGAATCCCCTGGTCAAATCAAACGTTACTGTTGTCGCACCTCATAATTTCACCTTGATTCATGACTTTCAACGTTTACGTTTATCCTGAAGGGACAAACCAACCAGACCCTGCGTAGGGGTGCGGTCAGGTATCCATTTATATTTCCATCTCTGCTGAACTCGTGTTGTCATTGTGGTGTCCCTTTGTGATGTTTACCTTACGGTACAGGCTTGGCTTCACTGAGTCACACATACCGTTACTTAGGCCAACAGCCAGCATACCGCCAGGGCAAAACACTGGCATGCCCTTTAGTGTGAAGCGGGTTCGGTAAAGACATCTCTGACATAGAGGCGTGTGTGTGTGTGGTTCTTCTGTGCTGCAGGTATCCTGCTGCAGGAGGAGAAGATCAACTCGGTTTTCCTGCTCTACCTGATGGCCATCCCCAGCTTCTGCATCCTGGCGGTGGCGGCGCTGGCGCTGGAGAACTGGGCGCTGCTGGAGTGGCCGCGGCACTACGACGGCCACCTGTGGCTGTTCATCGTGCTCAGCTGCCTGGGCTCTGTGCTGTACAACCTGGCCAGCAGCAGCGTGATCGCGCTCACCTCGGCCGTCACGCTGCACATCCTGGGCAACCTGAGCGTGGTGGGTAACCTGCTGCTATCCCAGCTGCTGTTCGGCAGCGAGCTCACGGCGCTCAGCTACGCCGGCGTGGCGCTCACGCTGTCCGGCATGCTCATCTACCAGAACTCGGACTTCCTCGGCGACTACCTGGACGCCCGCAGCGCCGCCAAGGCCACGGCGAGGGCGAAGGATCAGTGTGAGGATACGGATGAGGATAATGGGCGCCGGGCGGGGGAGGAGAGAGATCGCGGGGGGTGCGAGGAGGACTCTGATAACACTTCTTCTGGCCTGTCTGGACTGACTGCGTCGGACCACCACCCGGAGAGGTTAGCCCCGAGGAAAGAGCGAGACAAGATGAATTGAAGGGTAGGGAGAGAATGATAATGGTTTGAAGCTGGCTCTAGGTGGCTACCTCAGTAGGTAGTCTGGATATATAGGTCAAGGAGATGGTCTGAAGGGGGAAGGAGAGAATAACAATGGACAATTGTTTAAAGAAAATTCTAATTTGCTACCTCAGTTGGTTCTGATATTGGAGGACTAGGAGATGGACTGAAGGGGAGGGAGAGGATAAGAATGGGTTAAGCTGGATCTAGGTTGATACCTCAGTGGGTAGTCTGGATCTAGAGGACAAGGAGAGGGACCGCGATCTCAGGAGGCTATTCATGCTGATGAGGACAAAACCATGTTTTGTTTTTATTTGCAATTTTGTGCCAATGTATTTATTTTCTGCGATGGTGGCAAAGCATGAGAAATTGCAAAGAGGGTGGGTGGTGTGGGTGATGATGGTTTGTCTAGGATCCTTCAGAATGCTCTGATACCTGCATAGCACACTGAACTGTTTGGTACCTCATGATGAGATCGCTTATACTAACTACACCACTGTGAACATGGATGGACGACTCTATTCGTCCACTGCTACAAGCTTGTATGGGCCTACACGTGAGGGACAGACATGTCTACACGTCAGGGATGGACAGATCTGCACGTCAGGGACAGACAGTTCTCCGCCTGAATAACAAAATGGGCACCTCTATTTTTAAGTACTGTAGTCAAAAGTACTGTTCATTTTTTCAGACCCTTGTCCCATAATTGAAGTGGATGGGTTCTAAGGTGTGTGTGTGTGTGTGTGTGTGTGTGTGTGTGTGTGTGTGTGTGTGTGTGTGTGTGTGTGTGTGTGTGTGTGTGTGTGTGTGTGTGTGTGTGTGTGTGTGTGTGTGTGTGTGTGTGTGTGTGTGTGTGTGTGTGTGTGTGTGTGTGTGTGTATTCATTCATCAGAAGCGGGTCAAGAACTACAGATTAATGCATTAGTTGCGTAATAGTTTACATGATGAGGTTCAAGACGTGAACCTCATTTGATGTGTTGCCATGGCATCCCAGCTGGTGTCGGGGGAACATGTGGTTTGCTCTGCTGAAGCTCAGAGGCCACATCCACCTCAGCACAGCTTAGTGCAGACTAGTTAAGTTTCCCGGCTTTCAAATATGACTCCAAATACTCTGACCTTTTCCCACGGTGGCTTATTATCTATTATTATTATTAGACCATAACACTCTAAGGAGTCTCAGCTCCATTTTCCTGCTCTCCTCCCTGTGGAAAAGCGGATTAGGAAGACAGAGCCCGAAGTTTGCGAAAAGCTTCTGAGAAACTAACCAATGAGAGCCCAGCTTGTTTGTTATTCCTAAACTGCAGGTGCCTCTTCTTGAAGTCTATAGTCTACTGTAGTCTAGTCTGCTATAGTCTATAGGCTACTGTAGTCTGTACTGTCTGTGAAGACAAAACTTGTACTGCTTGACACGGTTCATGTGTGCTTAATTTTAATGCATACAAAGCATTTTAGTTTTAATTTAAGTAAAAAAAGATGATAAATGATATATTTGTGGAATATAACTGGCCATAACAGTCACAGGATATAGAAGCTAATAAAATTGATCCTGCAACCGATCCTAAACATAGAGTATAATTTAAGAATTACTTTTTTTTTTAATATTAAGATTATTAAAGCTTATGCTTTTACTTTTATTACTAAAGATCTGTCCTGCTTGTTTAAATGCAAGATCGGTCATAGGTCAAATGGTGCATATGTTTTACACAGGGCCGGTGTAAAGATTTTTACCACAGGATATAGGATGCTAATGCATCTATAAGGAGCTTAAATAATAACTATCCCAATTTATTTGTCACTTTTCAAATGAAATGTTTGCCTCTTCCAGTAGGGGGTGCCATATAAAAGCTGATGGTCTGATCTTTTTTCAGCCACTAGAGGACAAACCGACGAGTGAGTTTTAACGTTAAATTTCCACTCTATTCATTAAAACATGGAGGTCAAGGTAGCAGCCCCCCACACTTGGTTGGAGAGTCTCGGGTGTCTCATTGGCCGATGTGCCAGCTTCCTTCCTTCCCATTGGTTTACTAGTAGAAACACAGCGGTGGCAGGCTGCATGACAGGGAAGCTCTGATGGCTTGTTTGAAACATGATACCATGACGGTGACCTTCACATTATGTCCCAGCATCCTGGCCACACCAGATCACATTAAGTACTGGCCACTCTCGTGCCACAAGGTATGAGGAAGATGAGTCATTACAAGTCATTTAAAAGTCTATCCACTTATGACATCACAAGTAGACAGATGCATGATGGCTAGATCCACTCCACCCTGACCAGTTGGTAAAGTCCGCCAATGAGGGCACTGTAACCCTTACCCTTGATCTGTCCATTACACGTCTGGATGGATATATTTAGCAACAGCTTTTAAGGACAAAGGAACCTGTCACCTGATGGTATAGTGGAGACTTGTAGCATATGCTGGGAGCAATGCTGACATTACAAACCATCAATAGAAAATATGTGAAATATACACTGAAAACTAGAATAATGCCACAGTACGTGCAGTACATGCTATGGTCAATGCAAAAATTAATTATGACTTAATCAATTGTCAACTATTAGAGGTTTATGTACTGAATGATGTACAGATTCTAATGACTTGATTTCCTCAAATGTCAGGCTTGCCAAACCTTTCCTTTTAGTTAAGTAAACACACATTGCAATGGGCAGCCACTCCATAACAAAGCTTAACAGATATATACACACTACTGCTACACTACTTTGAACAGTGTTTTGTCCTTTTCAAAAGGAATACTCATTTCAACTGACTGCAACTTTATGACCACATAGAGATAAGTATATGCTGCCATATGATACACTCTCTCATAAATTTGTTTGGCTTGTTCTGTCATTTTTTGAGTTGGTACTGAAACTTGTGTTTTCGGTTCCATGACGATTGTGTTTGGCAGTCCTCTGTAGCAGGTATGGAGATACATCCTTCAACGCATGTTATCTGTGTTTCGCATTCTTTCAGTTTTCAACATGGGTGTAAATAGTTATTTTAATATATTTATGCATTTTACAATATGGCTGGCGCAAATATAAAAAAGTTCAACAATGACAATTGTGCACATTGTCTTTTTTAGATTGTAATTGTATCAGAAAGTTATTTAGGTGACGTTTTGAGGTTTAACAATATTCATGAGCATGACAAGTAACAATCTTTTTTGAGTATAAAAACCTCGGTGGCAGATGTTTCTCACATCTGCGTGTCATGGAGAATGAATGTCTCCCACAATTACCCTTTACAATTTATTTAAACGTGTGTCTTTTTTAATACCCATGACTGTACCCAGTTGCCTCAGTGATTAAGTGGCGTTATCGCCAAGTGACCGATGAATTCACAGACTTAATTCCTTCATGTTTGCCTTACTGAAGATAATCTGAAATGTTGTTTAGATTATGTATTATACATAATGCAGTATAGGCAATGGGACCATTAACTAAAGGCCACAGTAGCCATATGCCTTGAGGTTTACACTAGAGTTTATACCTAAAGTCACCACTTGATAGCGCAGTTTGAGAGGTTTCCTGCACTCTTCATGACAGCTGATACTACAAACTATTCAGCATAGCTGGGTCATAACTAGGCCTACCAAGAAGTTTAAGAGACAAACTGGCATCCCTTCGAGTGTGTGAGTGCTGATTTGGCTGAACGAGAATGCGTGGGAGGCTACTGATCGGTTCATACAAAGACATCTTGACTCCCGTGAACACCACGCTGCAGCCTTTGACTGAATAAGGCAGTGCTGTTTGCTCATTCTCCTTGGTATATTTAACCCATTCATTCCCCGGGATTTCACGGACACTGCACTCGTGAAGGTGCACTCTTGAAGAGCCTAAACGGAATCAGCACTCCCTTAAAGGAATGTAAAACATGTGGTCATAGGCCGACATTGATGGGGATATTTAAAGTAAACCACCCAAAGCATTAATATAAACGCTAGAAGAGAGACTGTAACTTGCGTCACACCGTGTTGAACACGCCATGTTTAGAGGGAGCTACCTCGGTTGTTCTAATGGTTGTCTCACAAGATGGCGCCCGGCGTGACGTAAATTCAAATTTCCTATAGGGCTTGTTCATCGGAATGCATATTGGGACTTTTTAGCTTACTTAAGTATACCGTAAGCTAGGCTAATCAAAACGTTAACATGCCCATTTCGTGTGACAAACGCAGTGACCGTTTCAAACACAACGTCACCCCATAATGTTAAATAATTAAACAATAAATTTCTAAACAATTACCAAAACACCATTACAACCAATAACATTCCTATGCTTAACGATCATTGCGATGTGACGTCATGATTTACAAGCCATATAGACTCAAAGTTACTCCGTTTAACTTTACCCATAGTGTTACGCTATTGCTTAGTTAAAGATGTCAGCCGTTCGCTTTTGCTCGCCCAAATTGTGTTTTGACAGAGGCTCATGGTTCTCGTTTAGATCTATAGCGATGGCCAGTTGTACAACAAATTCACGAGAACCATGAGACTCAATCAAAACAGAACTCAATCATTACAAAGTTGGGCAAGCAAAAATGGCTAGTCTGAACAAGTGTCCTTATTATGGAGCATTGGTTGGGGGTGTGAGGAGAGGGTCGGGCTACAAAACGCTTCTCTACTGCTACGGTATAAAGAGAAGAAGGACGGGGACTCTTAAACAGCCAGAACACCAGAGACTTCAGGACAGCTGCTTGAGGAGCATTCTGCCACAGGCATTACCAGCACTCTGAAGGACACTGAAGATTTCACACTAAAATTCCACTTGATGATTGTCCATAGAGGTAAACAATACATTTACACACATTCACATTTTATAAAAAAAATAATGACTAGAATAAAAATATATCCAGATAATCCTGATATGTTTGTGTTTTTGCTGTGTTGGAATCTTTTGTTGTCTTGGTTCTCAGCGCTGACAGAGTTATCGCATACTTCTGCATGCAGTCAGTTCTACATTACTATATATGTACTTGTTCCAGACAGTTCTGTGCTGCTGCACTGGGCCTGTTGCTGAGAAACAATGAGGGACTCTTCAATAAACACGAGCATAACAGTTTGTCCTACGGGCCACTGCATGGTTTACGTTAGTTTAGACTCACTCCAACAGTTTACATTCACATTACGTGAACAGATGCAGATGCTTTTCTTCTGCCTTCCCCCCCCCCCCCCCCCCCCCCTTATTTTCTTGCTCCATACATTCTTGCCAACTAATTGAGAGATTTGTAATCTAACAAGAATGGTTGACTTGAAACTATTTGAATGACATTGTTGCTATTCTGAAATCCTCTTGTAATAATTTATAGGCCGGTTTTTTTCGAGCAAACGCTGAATCGTGAGAACTTTGTTTCTGCAGTTGTCTGATCAAGCAGAACATGGAGGCCGACGCTGCTGTTTCCTCGGGTCCCCCAAGCAGCCAGGACCTTGCTGCGATCCAGGATGAAGAGGTCCTCAATAAGATGGTGAGGCAGCACAAACCGATGTGGAAATTACCACTGTCAGCACATTACTAACACACGACTATTCACACTTTTAATGTGGTCCATGTGTTCGAGAAGACACACAGACTCAATCAGGCCCCAAAATATGTCATTTCATTAGTTTATTAAAGTACATATTTCCAAACTTAATATAATTTCATTTTATCATGAAGGCTGCTTCAGATATTCATGTCAACATAACATAGAAGCCTACGTAACATAAATTGTTGTTCTGAGTCTAAGTTGTCTATGTCATCATTACACACGGTGTACACACAGTATGATGACCTTTTTTGACCTGGGTCAGCAGATGCTGACCGAGGTAATTAGAAAGACCAGAATTGGCTCTCGCTGAAGAGTTTTGTAAATTCCAAAGGGAGATTATTGCTAAGAAATGATTAAATATTTCAAGGATACTTTGCTCAGTTAGTATTTTATGTCAGCTGGGCGTCTGTTTAAAGTGGATTTCTGTTTTCCAGCTGGATAAAGCTGTTGATTTTGAGGAGAGGAGAATGTTGCGAGCTGCACTCAGGGAACTGCTCAAGTCAAAGAGAGGTAAAGACTAACGTCTTCAAATAACACTCACAGTATTCTCTGCCAATATAAATATATTTATGTTTGTTTATATTGTCTTCTAATCCTCATCAATCCAAATAAGATGGATAGTGTCAATAATATTTACATTTATATTCTGGATTTGCATTTTTTACTACTCTTATTTGTATTAACGATATATATATATATATATATATATATATATACATTTAGTTTCAAATGTAATTTCAAGTACAATGTATCTTATTGATGTTAACATCTTGTTTCACTTCCTCAATCTCCTCAGATAAGAGGGAGAAGGACCGTGGGTCCAGACAGGAAGACTTGAGGCAGCAGGGCCTGAACCAAAGAGGGCCCCCGGGCTTGTTTCCCGGTGTAGGCAGGGGGTCCACGAAACAGCAGCCAAGTCAGTGTTCCCCACCCTCAACCTGTCTTTATTTATATTACTGTCCCACAAACGGACTCCATTGATTTAAACTATTAAATCAATTAACTATTTAAACTAACATGCAAATTCATGACTTGCTCCCTAACCGAACAGAACCAAAGACTCCGGTGTCACCCATCCAGATGTCCTTTAACTGTCCCTCCAACAAGACAACCAGCAGGTAGGACCACACAACATCACCCAAAGCCCTGTGATGGTGCTGCTTTGACATCCCAGAATGCATTGTACTTTATTGAAATTGTACTTAACTAAATTACTTAGTTAAGTACAAATAACTTAATGAAATTGCATCCACGATATAGTATATCGCATATACTAAGTCCTTTTGAAGAGCCACACTGTATACATTCTGTGTGTGTGTGTGTGTGTGTGTGTGTGTGTGTGTGTGTGTGTGTGTGTGTGTGTGTGTGTGTGTGTGTGTGTGTGTGTGTGTGTGTGTGTGTGTGTGTGTGTGTGTTCCCTGTACAGCTCAGACACCAGTGCAAGAAGCCCAACTGCCACAGCACCCAACACTAAAAGCGTCAAGCAGATGCTGTTGGATTGGTGTCGCGCCAAAACTGAGCCATATGAGGTAAACCCTGTTTCACCTACTGCCCTCCTCTAGCCGTCTCTGCTACATTTGGTCCCTCTGGGTTTAGGGGAGTTTTCCCCTTTCAGAGGCCCAAGGTTAGCTTGTATATATATCATGGGGACCTGTTTGAAGCCCTTTGAGACTGTATAACTGGGATGGCGGGCTCTACAAATACACGCGACCTGACTGCTGTGTTTTCATGTAGGGGGTGAACATCAAGAACTTCTCTTCCAGTTGGAGCGACGGCATCGCGTTCTGCGCACTAGTGCACCGCTTCTTCCCGGAAGCCTTTGAGTACTCCACCCTCAACCCCAACAAACGCAGAGACAACTTTGAGTTGGCATTTACTACTGCAGAGTTAGTTACCATAGGCCTTTTTTGAATTTGCAGCTCCATCTTTATTTTGACTTACAATACGTAACAGCGTGTACTTCATATGTAATAACGTTTGGTACTATGTCTTGCAAAGTGCCGTTGGGTTTGTGGATAAGGTGAGATGCAAGTTCCACACTACTGTAGGGTTTGGGTGGTTCCATAACGCTATTTCACATTAAGTACCTCCTGTTAAAGATTGTTACATTCCTTAATACATATTCAATAACACTGTAATTACACTGTATACTAGACTGTAATATCCTTGTAATGCCTCAACCAACTAGAGTTATAGGTGACTCTCTCTGCCCCTCTGTTTTACTTTTCTCTCTCTCTACTCTCTCGCAACACTCTGTCTTCTCTTTACTCGCTCTCTGTACTCTCTCTAACCAACTCTCTCTCTTACTCTCTCTTCTCTCTACTCTGTCTCTCTCCATCAAACTCTATGTCTCTCTTTCTCTCTCTCTCTTATTCTCCTCTATTTACTCTCTCTGTCTCTGTCTCTGTCTCCTTCCTTCCCCCTTTTCTTGGTTTGCAGGAAGTTGGCAAATTGTCCCCCCCTGCTGGATGTTGACGACTTACTGCGCATGGCAGAGCCAGACTGGAAGTGCGTCTACACATATATCCAAGAGTTCTACCGATGTCTAGTGGAGAAAGGCCTGGTGAAAACCAAAAAGAGGCCTTAGACGGCAACATTTTTGTATTTTTCTTTTACACATTTTTTAACAGGATTTACTCAACAGGTTTGTTGCATCAAACATAATACGACACTGTACTTATTGTACAGAACTCCCCATGATGAATAGCTTTGGTTTCATGGAGTGTTTTCACCACTAAGTATAAAAGTTTTTTTTTTAATAATTGCACATCCTTGCAGACTGTTCTATTTGCAGTGTGTTTGTGTAGGTGTTAGGAAATGCGTGTGTCGGTGTGTGTGTGTGTGTGTGTGTGTGTGTGTGTGTGTGTGTGTGTGTGTGTGTGTGTGTGTGTGTGTGTGTGTGTGTGTGTGTGTGTGTGTGTGTGTGTGTGTGTGTGTGTGTGTGTGTGTGTGTGTGGACAGCTGGTACTTTGGCACAGCATGTTCTGTTGAGATTATACAGATCTGCATTAAAAACATGCAATGGCAATGGATTTTCATGGCATGTCTGCATTATTCTAAAGCCTACAATTTACAGACCGTAATTTTGCATTATGTGAGATTTTTGTCTGTTACATACCAGACCAATACACAGTAGGCCTTTAAGCATGTTCCTCTTTAATAAACCATATATAAAATCATATCATGAAAACATCTTGGTTAGAGGGGGAATGGTGTATGGGATTGTAGTTGGCAAATCAATAATGTCTCTAAATGATATAACTAGGCCTAGTCTGTTGAGACTGTGTACTACTGATAATAATAAGAATGCTACACCGGTAGGCCTAATACTATTAATGTTACACATATAGAATACCCTTATATCTACGATATTGTTTTACATCACTTTTTTTTCTGAACATGGTTATAATATTTAAACTCCATGCTTTGTGAGTGGTAGGCGGTAGTCCCGCTAAAACGCAATCTCAATGTGTCTCCAGCGTAGGCCTACAGTGGTTGTCGCTGTGGTGTCTTGCAATAAAATGCATTAACTGAGTGCATTATTGAACACGCACGGGGACAGATTGACGTTTTAATTCTTGACGCGCATCGAGGATTAATTACGTCATCGATTCGATTTATATAGTTATTTATAGAGCGTTAAAAAAACAAACAAAAGTACCTATGCTTGGGACTACGATTCGTGAGTATGCAACTGTCTTCTGGTCACACTTCTTCCGCGGGTCGTGAAAAGGAGAGAGGTGTAGGCTGATGGCAGACTGGTCGGAACTGCATGGAGGAGCATATCTATCACAGACGGACTAGTGCACCGTTCACCCCTTAAGCTCTTCGTAATAGCTCTTTAATTTGACAAATGAGAGGAGCCGTTTCATGTTCAGACGCCAGCGATATCAAAAAACTACTCCATGGACCCAGACAAGTCAAATGCTGCCTCCTCCTCTTCCTCCTCCTCCCGTGACACTTACTCCTTACGGGATGCGATTTATTGGGACGTGACAGAAATCCGCTGTCCATGGTACCGGTTTGCATCCGTCCTTCGAGCTGTTTGAATTGAGTGGAAATCTCTCTCCTCGACCTTGTTTTCTCGTCCCTACAACAGCAGATTGTCCTTTCGAGAAACAGGAAAACACAACAAGGAAAGTGATGCTTCGCGACACGTGAATTTCAGTCAGTATCACTTTGCGGTTCACCTTGGGAAACGCGTGGAAGGTAAGCGAAATACATTTGTGTTTCCACACCCTCTGCGTAAAGAGCACAACGGATGCCATGTGATTTCTCAAGGGATTCCGTTTTGTTCCATGTCAGGCTGTGCAAAGCCTTTTCATTTCACTAACAAGGAAATGTTCTCCGGCAGAATCATATGTTATTAATGGAGCCAGGTCATCTGGAGACAGCTCGCAGTTATTAAAGCTAATACAACCTTATTAATTTGTCATTTATCATTAACACAAAACCTTTCACTGGTTGCTGTGGTCACGTGGCGCAAGCAATCTCTACTCAACTGCACGCCATGAATAAGTAAAGCAGGTGCATTATTTACGTAGGGGGTGGGTCACGGGTGGTCTGTGTGTGTGTGTGTGTGTGTGTGTGAGAGAGAGAGAGAGAGAGAGAGAGAGAGAGAGAGAGAGAGAGAGAGAGAGAGAGAGAGAGAGAGAGAGAGAGAGAGAGAGAGAGAGAGAGAGAGAGAGAGAGAGAGAGAGAGAGAGAGAGAGAGAGAGAGAGAGAGTGTGTGTGTGTGTGTTTGTGTGAGTGAAGGTGCCATGAAGCCAGCCCCCCTCTGTGACCCTTATCTCCCCACGAGCTGATAGGAGGGGGGTTAGTTTTTATTATCAGAGAGACAGAAAGACAAACAGAAAGAGACAAAGAGAGACAGACACAGACAGAGAGACAGAGAGAGAGAGTCAGATACAGACAGAGAGACAGACAGATGTGGGTGTAAGGGTGAAGGGTGAAGGTCATCAGGGAGACTCCTGGACGCTGTACACATGCTCTTTGCTCCACCTAACTGACACCCCTGATGACGTAGTAACTTGAAAGGGATGTGTGTGGGGAGGGATCGCTCACAAGCTCAACAGAAGATGGACTCAATGTACACCTGCTTTCATTGGGTCCTGTTTCACTCCAAGTCAATCCCTTATCCTCGACTAAGTGTCTGCATCATCATCATCTTCATTTATATTTGTGGAACACCTTTGAAAGCTGAAGAAGCACCTGATATTCTATCACGACGTTAGTCAGCATTTTAAACAGGGTATAAACATAATTAAGAGTATTAACATTATTGATATTCATAAAAACCCTTTTGAATGTAATATGGTGATTGAACCGTCTTGATCTTGATAGAGCTCTCTGTGCGGTGCAAGCGGACAGAAGACATGCAGCAGAAGCAGAGAAGCTCAGAGCCCGCCGGGCCCCTAGACTCTGGACGACACCATTTCCAGCCGGCAGGCGGTCACGAAGCCGTGTCCCAGGAGCCGCCCCAAGGCCCCGATCCCTCAGGAGCCGTAGAGGGGCGGTCGACCCATGGAACGCGTCCCGTGCTGGTAGCCGGCCCGCCGGGCCAACACCCAGAACCGCCCCCCGAGCCCGGGCCAGCCTGGGCGCCGGCGCCACTCGCAAGCATAAGCCGGCCGAGACCCACCACCCTGGGGGCCAAGGCGAAGCTGTGCCGGGGGCCCGAAGGCCGCTCCCGGGAGAAGGACCCCTGCAGCCCCCTCTGCATCACGGTGCCCCAGGGGGCCAAGTGTCTCTCCTTATCCCCCACCAGCGAGTCCTCCTGGTCCCAACACAGCCCCCACAGTCCTCGTAGCCCCCAGACCTGCACCACCAACCACCAGCCCAGCCTCCCCCCCCTGCCCCACCCCAGATCAAGTCCAGGTAATGGTCCAGGTCCCCAACCCGACAGCAAGACCCCTGGAGGAACAACCCCAGACCAGGGGAGCAAAATAGCAGGAGAAACCAATGACTTCAAGTATGTAGTATTATTATTGTTTATTATTATAATTTGTATTCATTATTTATTCAAATTAATATGAGCTTTCTTAATGTAGGAAAAAAAGAATGTTTATTTATTTATTTCTTGTTTGTTTCATTACTGCTTGTCTGTTTTAATTATCCATTCTGTCTACATGACCCGTGCCCACGTAGAGACCATGTTCAAGTGTAATTTGATAATAAAACACTTTGAAACAAAATGGGTAAATGAGAAGAGGTAGTTCCTTTGTCAGAACATATAGCTTTCAAATAATGTGATGCTATGCTATGAATGTTTCTCCCTCCTCTATAGGGTGTACAGTCACATCTTCCTATCCCTCCTCTATAGGGTGTACATAGTCACATGGAATGTTGGTTCAGCTGTCCCTCCAGACGACATAACCTCTCTATTCGGCCGGGATGTCGTTGATGGAACCATAGATATGTTCATCATCGGGTGAGCCTGCAGTTCTTGCATAACCAGAGGAGTCAGATAGACCACCTTTACTCCCTGGCCCAATCACATATATAGCTCTCTCTCTCTCTCTCTCTCTCTGTCTCTCTCTCTGTCTCTCTCTCTGTCTCTCTCTCTGTCTCTCTCTCTGTCTCTCTTCCAGAGGCTAATAATGCGTTGTGTTCTGTGTGTACCGCAGATTACAGGAAGTGAACTCCATGATTAACAAGCGGCTTAAAGATGCTCTCTTCATAGACCAGTGGAGCGAGCTCTTCATGGACACTCTGGGTCCCTTTGGCTATGTGTTGGTCAGTCAGCAGCTTTAAGTCTTCAAATGATGATGGGAACATGTAATTGTGTTACAAAAGTGTTTTCTGTTAATGTTTTGCGCCAAACAGTATTCTTGTTCTATATTCTATTTCTAGGTGGCATCTCAGCGCATGCAAGGGGTTCTACTGCTGGCGTTCTCCAAGTTCTCACACCTGCCATTCCTACGAGATGTGCAAACAGAGAGCACACGCACCGGACTAGGTGGCTGCTGGGTACGTATATATACATATATAGCTCTCTCTCTCTCTCTCTCTCTCTCTCTCTCTCTCTCTCTCTCTCTCTCTCTCTCTCTCTCTCTCTCTCTCTCTCCATATAGAGACAGAGAGATATTATATATATAAGCAATAAGTCAAGCGAGTCCGTTGTTTACAGTGATTTTAGAACAGCTAGGGGGCGTTGTTAGGCACGACACGAAAAACGGTTACGATAGATTACCTAGTAAGAATTCACAAAATAAACATAAAATGCCATCATTTATTGAAAACAAATCAACAATCTTCCGTCAAGCAATATAGTTCCTCAAGACAGAAAAATGGTTGCCAAGCAACACAGGCTAGCATATTTTGAGATTGGCATTAAGACAAATAATGAATTGTTATGCAGTCACAGATGTGTGTTTAGTATTACTTTACATCAGAATCTAGGTCCGGAACTATCCGTTTTATGAATATATATCACAGTGCCCTGATACATAAAGTTCCATTACCAAGGAGACGAGTGCAGAGTATCCCTTTTTAATAGATGGGTTTGTTGACACTTGCACACTGTGTGTGTGCGTATGTGTGTCGGTGTTTGCATGTGTGTGTATGTATCGTGTGTGTGTGTGTGTGTGTGCATGTGTGTTTGAGTGTATAGGTGTGTGTGTGTTGTTGTTGTGTGTGTGTGTATGCGTGTTGGTGTGTGTGTATGTGTATGTGCATGTGCTCGTATAGGTGTGTGTGCCTGTGTGTTTGTGTGTGTGTATGTGTGTGTGTGACCGTCCCCTGCATGTTAATGTCAGCATCACCCCGGGCCGTGGTGCAGTCTCCTTCTGTTTGAGGTCGGTACAGCAACAGCACGATCGTCTGGCTCACTGGTTGGCCAACACGCACACACACACACACACACACACACACACACACACACACACACACACACACACACATGCACACACACACACACACACACACACACACACATGCACACACACCCGCACACACCCGCACACACACACACACACACACACACACACACACACACACACACACACACACACATACACACACACACACACACACACACACAGTGTTCTGATAGAAAACAGGTGCACTGGTTTAGATCAGAGGTTCTCAAATGTATTCAAACAGAGTACTCCCACCAAAAGAAACCTGACTTTCCCCTCATTTTTTTTAAACAAGATTTGAAGTTCTTTAATTGAACAGGGACAATGCACAAAAACAAGGACCGAAATAATGGACCAGGTTTTATCAAATACCTATTTTCAGTCCCTGGGCAGGTAGGTTAGGTAAGATGAAGTGTAAATGTGTTTATGTTTTGTTTAATATGAAATTATATTAAAGTTAGGTAATGCAATTTTTTATTTGTATTCATTTTTGTTATTTGTTTAAATGCTCTTTACATCCCAACTGCAATCAATAAATCAAATGCACAGACCAAAAAAAGGAAATAATTTGGTATCTGTGATTGTCGCAGGCCTGTAATAAGCCTGGCCAATCATTTATTTCAGTCCGAATGATGGCCTACTTGCGTATCTACCTACCAACCTGCGTGCACTCTGCCGTGCACTCATTGTGCATGACCAGAGTTTGCCTATCTCTATGGATATGAGTACCTCCCCTCCAACACTGTTCCAGCATTGAAATCCTCTGTTTACATATTCCTATGGACTTTGGTGCCTTCGTGGACAAGCCAGTGAAGACAGACCGGATCGTTGGTTAAAAGAGAGACAGAATGATGTAGCATAACACTGCATGTCAGAGTCAAACCTGGGAAGTAGCTACAAGACATCAAGCGTGTTGCCTACCGGGTTAGCAGTGATAACCATGTAGGTGCTAACTTAGCACACTAGCTGGTTGAGCTGCTGAGCCGTGTAAACAGAACAACATGTAGCAGGGTATTCGTTGTATGAGTCACTTTTCACTGTTTCCTCCCCCCTCTTTGAATACCAAGGGTAATAAAGGCGGTGTCAGCGTCAGAATGACCATGTTTGGTCACCCTGTGTGTTTCCTCAACTGCCACCTGCCAGCTCACATGAGGAACCTGGACCAGCGCATGGAGGACTTTGAGAGCATTCTGCAGCAGCAGCAGTTTGAGGGAGGCACCGCCACCGGCGTGCTGGACCACGAGTGAGCTGCTTTTTCTTATCTTAAAGGGCCCGTATTTTACCACCAGGTGTATTTTACCACCAGGTGGGAGGTTGATCAATCATCACACAAGCCATTTAAAAAATCCATCCATGTGGGGGTATCCACTTGTGAGGTTACAAGTGTGGAGTGTCCACGTTTGACATCACAAGTTGGAGCGGGGGGACAGATGTATGGGTTGCAACTCCAGCATACCAAATGGCACACCTCACCAGATAGGGTAAGGAGTAGGTGATCCACTCATTACACATCTGGATGTGGACCCACTTGTGATGTCACAAATACATTGGCTTTGAAATGGCTTGTAATGAATAATCAACCTCACACCCATGGATCCTTTCAATGTAAGTCATGTCATGTAAATGGTATTTTGTGCACACTCTTGCCAGTGTGGTGTTTTGGTTTGGGGACCTTAACTTCCGTATCGAGGACTATGACATCCATGTGGTGAAGTGTGCAGTCGACAGCCATAAACTGCCTCTGCTGTGGGAGAGGGACCAGGTGAAGCAGCTTCTACATTTCTGTATTGATAGGCCTTTTGTAAAACTAAAAATAACTTTCTCTTGGGCGCTGAGACGCTAAATGTACACATGTTCCTATGTGAAGTTGCACTGTTGATGAATGATGTGTCTTCAACAGCTTAATATGGCAAAAAACACAGCGCTAATCTTGGACGGCTTTACGGAGGGCCCTCTCAACTTTCCCCCTACGTACAAGTTTGATGTGGGCACGCACACGTATGACACAAGGTGCGTGCAGCCCAGATCCTCGGGGTCTTTTCTCCTGGGGAAATTAGTCTGTAAGCCATTTTGTACATGCATATATTCTCCTTTTACTACATAATAATGCATGTTAGTACATATTGCTACATATTACTTCATATTATTATATATATATATTACTTCATATTACTATATATTACTTTATTATACGATATATTACTACATATTACTTCATATTACTACATATTAGTATATATTGTGACATTTTACTACATATTACTACATAGAAATGCATATTACTTTATATTACTACATATCACTAGATAATACTTAATATTACAACATACCATCTGAAGCTTTCCACCATCTTGTTTTCTTCAGTGCCAAGAAGAGGAAACCTGCCTGGACCGACCGGATTCTGTGGCGCCTTCGCCGCACCGGCACCTCGGTCCCGAACCACAACGCCGCTCTTCGGCGAGGCCTAACCTCGTGGCTGGGTGGCACTACCAAGGTTACGCAGCACGAGTACCGAAGCCACATGGATTACACTGCCAGCGACCATAAGCCAGTATCCGCCATCTTTTCACTTCATGTGAGTTTCCTATACATGCTGTCTTATTAAAGGAGTTGTGAAGAGAGAGAGAGAGAGAGAGCAGAAAAGAGAGGAAGGAGTTTGAAACATCTTCTACTTTTTTCAGCCATTATGATAATAACGCTGTCTGCGTGAACATGATTGACAGGGAAGATAGTCCCCAAATCAATCAGAGTAGAAATGCCTTTATTGGTCAGAAATTAGCCAGAAGCGTTCTTAAATCAAAATGGTCTCCTACAGAGGCAGGTGCAGTCAACTAAAGGTGGTTTGTTCTTCTTTTTTTTAAACGTAACAAAAGTTCACCAATGTTCTCTATATTCCCTGTTGATTCTACCCACACTGCGGACACACTGTTTTGTTTAGGTGATCGTCAAAGGGGTTACAGTGACCTAAAATGTTGGCACATGTGGGAGGAATATTTAGTCGCCCTGCTGTTGTACTCAACTTTACAATCACTAGCAAAACAATCATGACCTCTGACCCCAACATGAGTCTTATCCCTCAGTAGCAGCTACGGCTGTGGAACCAACACCCACGTTCCTCTCTCTCTCTATCTCTCCCCCTCTCTATATATATATCTCTCTCCCTTTCTGTTTCTCTGTCCCCTACCTCTGTCTCTCTCCCTTTCTTGCTCTCTCTCTGTCTTTCCCACTCTCTTTCTCTCTCCCTCCCTGTTTCTCCCCATCTGTCTCTCTCTCTCTTCCTCTTTCTCCCTGTCTCTCTGTCTCTTTCTGTCTCTCTCCATCTCTCTCTGTCTGTCTGTCTCTTTCATTCTCTCCTTTACTGATGACATTTGTTCCACAGTTCCCCTTCAAGGTGGACATCCCGCTGGTAGAACTGCAGGTGGAGAAGGAGTGGTGCAACATATCGGACGCTACGGTCAGGTTCAGCGTAGCATCCAGCTACCAACGTAGCTCATGGGATTGGGTGGCGCTTTACAAGGTAATGTAAGACCTGGTTCATGGGTTTTCATTTAATAAGAAATACATGGCAACGACTTTCTAATATTGCTCTGCACAGGTTGGATTTAAACATCATAAGGATTATGTAGCCTTCATCTGGGCAAAGGGAGAGCATGTGGCACAGGTAATGTAGCTATATATATATATATATATATATATATATATATATATATATATATATATATATATATATATATATATATATATATATATATATATATAAATGTTAGAAATTTGAATTCAGGTTGAATTCTCAGTTGACTTCCTACCTTCCTTCCATCAGGTCACCTTTACAGAAGAAGATATTCCGAGAGAAGATGGAGAGTACATTTTGGGTTACTACAGTAACAATATGAACACTATCGTAGGAGTGGCAGGGCCAATCCAGGTACAAACAACAACAATGAAACGTATACAATAAGCATCAGTTCCAAATATTTAGGATAGCTGGTTAATCTCTTTGATTTCTCTTATTAACTAAAGTCCACTCTCCAACGCTTAGATCCGCGTTCCCGTCCACAGCCCCACCGCGGGTTGGTCCGAGAGCTCCGACGTCAGCTCAGAGGATGACAGCACCCTGGTGCTGCTGAGTGTTTCCTCCCGCAGCCCCAGCCCTAAAACAGGAGGGAAACACCACCACCAGCGCCGCAGTAGCCGGCGTAGCCGCAGCCCCGCAGTCCCCTCCAACCCACTGCCCTCCCTGCAGGGCCTGGGCCTCTCTCCTCGGCCCAAGGACTCCCCGACTGGCAGCCGCTCGCCAGGTTCCGCCGGCAAGAAGGAGCGCCTGGTCTCCCCGGACACACTGCCCTCGCCCTCTCTCAGCCCCCTCAGCCCGCGGAGCCCCATCAGCCCGAGGAGTCCCGGCGGCACCGTGACCGTCCCCGAGGCTCTGGTCGCGGCCATCCTGGGGGAGCACAGACCCGGTCCAGCCGCTAGCCCCCTGGGGGGGGGCTCCAAGCGGACAGGGAAACACACACACGGCGACGCGGGTGTGTAGTGTGAGTGGCGGTGTGTGATTTATTTTGGGCTTTGAATACACTTTCAGTACACAGCAGTTAGGGAACTGAACTGTGGTCTGTTCAGAGGCTGACTTGACCCACACTGTAGCTGTGCTGCAAACTCAAGTTTAGGCACAGATAGGAGCTATATTTTAGTATGCAACATTGTAGCATTGTAGCATAACACTCATCTCTGTCTCTGTCATCTGGGCTCCATTTCATACTTTATATACTTTGGAGTCTGAAATGTATGTATGTACTGTATGTATGTGTGTATGTATGTTTGCATGTATTAGTGTATGTATGTATGTGTGTGTATGTATGTATGAATACATATGTTTTTCTAGACTCATAACGTAAACCATATGTACGCAAACTTAATGAACTCTGAACGAAAACTTAAGTCTGGATAAAGCTGTGAAGGAGGTTCTCGTATGGATCAGGCATTGAATCCTTTTTGTTTTTGTGAATCCTCCATTTGTTATGAATGATATATTCTAACGCCTCGACAGAGTTTATCTCAGTTGTAGTTCAGGTAGCCTAGTGTGTGAGTGTGTGAGTGTGTGAGTATGTGAGTGAGTGAGTGAGCGTGTTAAAGACAAAATTAGACAGACATTACAATTAAAAAAAACATTGGTTGTTTTAACATTTTTTGGGGGGTCTTGAATTCATAAAAGCACCAATGAGTAATGCACTAGTGTCACGAGTGTGAAGTTGACTTGAAGCCATAGATCTGAACCAGTACCACACACATCAGTGTTTATTCTTATAGAACAGCTGATGTCACAGATGTTTTCTTGTTACTGGCTGTGATTCTGTTTTCCACATGATAACAGATAGAATAAAGACTAAATAACATAGCTGACCACTTTCTTAACCAATTGTGTGTGTGTGTGTGTGTGTGTGTGTGTGTGTGTGTGTGTGTGTGTGTGTGTGTGTGTGTGTGTGTGGCCCACACACTGTTGTAAGGTTTTACATCCTTGTGAAAATAGAAAGCAGTCTTTAGAAGCAGCAGGACCTTATCCTTGGAGAAATCCTGGACATGCTGAGGACGCTGCACTAAGGAACCCCTTTACATGCTCTAGCTATGCCTTCATTCACACAATCCATTGCAACGGTAGCCCACGACCCTAATGTTAGCAATCAAGGTAATTGCTGTGTGGGCAAGTGAGAGGATAAAGAGCTCAATGTAGACACAGCCAAGAAGAAACCCCATAATGAGAGCCAGAAGCTATACTGTTGTAGAATGAACCAAATCAAATAGTTTCTCTGGTCGCACGTTTAGCACATCCTCCCATTAATATCTCAGTTTTGATAACTATATGGTACACTTCAATTTTCAAACATATGAAATGTTAAGACATCGTAGAATATATTATAAGTGTAAACAATTTGCACAGAAAGAATGACTATGGCCTTAGGAGAAAACCACTTGAATATCAATATCGGCGACCTAAGAGTATGAAATATTGCCCAACTTCCAGTCTTTAGATCAAGACTAAGCTGAATAAATCTCAGCTAATAAGCTAATATCGTCAAACTAAAATCACCGAGTTGCGCTTCTATCTAATCCTTAATTATCCTTTGTAGTTAGGCTTATATTGTTACAGAAATTAACGAATAAAAACGAATCAACCTGTTCATAACTCAAGCCATAACGTTACTCTGCGTGTATGGCGATACATCTCATACATTAGAACGCACAGTTTAATGTATTTTATTGGTGAATTTTCCTTTAATTTGAGAAACAACTCCTCCCTCCAAACAGCAACCAGGGCTGTCGTCATCTCAACCCGCTGGGGGGCGGGTAGTGTGCGTTTTGGCCCCTTTCCCGTTCATCTCGGGCGCGCCATCGCACAGTCCTGTTGATGTCATGTTCTTATTTTTCTCGCTCCGGGGACTGATAACCGACGTACACAGCCCATAGGAAGTAAGAGACCGGAAATTATTGAGGTAGACCGGGAAAACGGTACAATTCAGGATCCCCTCCTCGGTCTGGGTCATATGGTCTTTTTCTAACACGACCATTGGCTGTAGTGAAAACAAGTGGGCGTGGACACCAGACCTGAAGACTGACTCAACATTTCGCCGGCAATTTATTAACTCAAACCTCATTTGTTGTTAGTTTATAATCACAATAAGCAAACCAAACTAACGGTGGAAGCCGACTTAAGTACCGTAGGAACACCAGCGTGCTGTCCTAACTAAGCTAGTGTCTAGCTGGTCCAGTGTACAGTAATCCTCCAGAAGATGAACGGCTACTATAACTCGCTTCATGATGAAGACTGTTTTCTTTTTACCTCCGAGTCTGTTGGCGAAGGTCATCCAGGTGAGTTATGTTGTTGCTACCTCGCAGACCTCGGAAGGTGTGTGTTCATGGAGTAATGGTGTGCTTGGATTTTGTAGTGAAATTTGTCTCCGTTAGCTAACAGCTAACACGGTGCGGGCGCATGGGTGTTTTGTGTTCTTCAGTACTTCGCTGTGAACCTGGCTAACCGCTTACTGTATTTAAAATGAACCCTTACCGTTACCATATTCCCACTGTCCGGCACGAGCCTTATGTCAGGGAGGTGATGTCAGTTATGGTCTGTTCGTGGCTCATAAGTCATATTACACTGAACTAGTTTACACCACCTCTAGTAAAGCTGGATGTCTTGGTCACATGTTCTATTGTGGAACTTTAATATGGTGCTTGAGTTATACACACACTTACTATAACTATTTACATTAGTAGTGCTATACACTCTTACTCAAACTAGGTAAGTTACACTAGTAGTGATATACACTCTTACTATAACTAGGTACACTAGTAGGGATATTTACTCTTACTATAGCTAGGTACACTAGTAGGGATATACACTCTTACTATAACTAGGTACACTAATAGTGATATACACTCTTAACTAGGTAGCAAACCAGGAGAGCAATACATTTAACCGAAGTAGGAGCTCGCCGCCCAGCACTTCGTAATCTAGCATCATAACATGTGGATCACATGGGCTGACGCTCTACTCTACGCATGCGCCGGTGTTTGAAGGGCTTTAGTTATAATAGAAATGATCTGAAAACCCAACGCCATACTTGTAACACACACACACACACACACACACGCACACACACACGCACACACACACGCACACACACACGCACACACACACACACACACACACACACACACACACACACACACACACACACACACACACACACACACACAAAGCCATGTCTATCTTCAGGTCAAAATTTATTTTGAGTTCTAAGGTGAGTAATGTTTTAATGTAACCGCCCTTCAAATACTGTTTTATACACTTTTACACACCAATGAGTACAGTGAGAACAGTTCCAGTATATCTGATATTAAGCGGTCCCTGTTCTGGGAATGTGTTACATATTACATTATTTGTTTCCAGAAAATGGTTCTGCTACGATTTTCTTTTAATGTCATATCCAGATTAAATCTTTTGGTGATGTAATGCAGGTCTCTGTATTATTGAATTTTCTGTTCCAACCATTGTAATATTTTTCAATAAGACAGAATATCTATACTAGTGTATGGTAACAGCCTGTTAGTTAGAACTTATCCCCGCCTTTTTGTTTTGCTTCACAGATAAGATTTGTGACCAAATCAGTGACGCAGTTCTGGACGCCCACCTCAAGCAGGATCCTGACGCTAAAGTAGCATGTGGTCAGTAAACACACAGCTGCTTTTCATTGTCCTTGACTGTCAAACCCACAGAACTATAGTATGGATGTAGAAATGGTATTGTGTTCGAAGCCTGTACGAAGTAGAAGTTGTTTTTGAAGTCTGTAATTGTATTTCTAGCTGTGTTTATGGCCATAATATCTAACGTTGGCAATCAATCGGATGCCGCAAGGAACTAACAATACACCAAAGCAAACCAACACACAGACATGTTTCGTTTACCCGCTTCCTAGAGTTATAATGCAAATTATCCAGTCTGATTAACTTAATAATTATCAGTCAATTGCATCAGCCATTATAATGGCATTCATCCCAAGGCAAAAAATATTGTTATTGATTCAGTGTGCCAGGATCCATTAAACACGAGCCAATCATGAATAGTCACATGACCATCAGAATGCATCATAACCAACAATTAGTGATCTATGATATGAAGTGATACAGGTAGCTCCAGACATGGTACACTAGTACCATGGTAGCAGCAGTCAGTCATAAAAAAATAATAAATGTCCTTGTCCATAACCGGTCTGAAGATAAGAGTTATTTTTAGTGTTTTTTTTGGCTAGGACGACTTTGGAGCTGAGAACTGACCAGACTGGCTCACATGAGCGTGACATGAGAGTAACTTTTCTTCTGAATGCCATTTTTATGTGGTTTTAACACAGCTGCAGCTCAGTTCTTCGGTGACCCCTGGGTTTGTTGTTTTGTTACGGCCAGGCCTGCAATCTTTTGGAATGATGATATGCACAGATCAGGTGTGACTCCCATTGCTCTTGTTTTGATTGTTTGCAGGCTGGCGCTTCCTCTGGTTCCTTGTCTTCAATTAGGATATCTTCTTTGTTTCAAACATCTTTCCTCACATGTTGTTCCTGTCCACACATCATCACGTCAAGTTGGAATACATTTTACTTTAATTGAATAGTCTTAAACTGGGCCTGATGCTCATTTCACCCAAACCCTCTAGGGTGTTCCTCTCAGTATTTTATGAATGCAATGCAATCATTTTGTTGAAATTATTTCAAGATAAGTAAATACAATTAGTGGAAAACATGGATGTCATTCATTCTACTTATATGTATTTCCATTTGGTATTTCATTCATTAAACCTATGTATGAAAGTAAAGTCCCGGTCAAACGTATGGTGTGAGTCTGGTATTACGTTTGAAAGTGGATTGAAAGCAGCTCCGCGGTGCATCTGCTCTGCAGGCAGGCACTGTGATGTTCTGGAGATAAGCTGTTGGTAATCAGCCCTATTGTGTCCTCAGTCCCAGGGAGAAAACACTAGTCTAATGAACTGGCACTTAAATCACAGGTAACACTATTTTGTTTGAGCAGTGTTCACGTTTAATTGATTACTAGTCTTTGGTCTTTAAACGACACACAAACAATCATTACAAACTGTTAGTATTACACATGGTGCTGTTTACAATGAATACAAACTGTTAATATGGTAGTGGAGAGATTTCATATTGCGCTGAAAACATCACAAGAAACCACAGTAAGTGCAGAAAGTTGGCCAATAGTGGTAGTCCAACGTGTCCTCCCAACATGTGTTTGTCTCCTCAGAGACGGTGGCGAAGACGGGCATGATCCTGCTAGCCGGGGAGATTACATCCAGGGCTCACGTGGACTACCAGAAGATCGTGAGAGAGACCATCAAGCACGTCGGCTACGATGATTCCTCTAAAGGTACGGTGAGCTGGGCTGGTCTTCAGGGCTGGTGTTGGCGGTCAAAGTTACGCTTAACCACACGTATTGTCCGAATGCAGAGCCCCGGTGGGATATAACGAAAGCAGATTTTTTAAATGTTTTCGTCCCAAAGGCTTCGACTACAAGACCTGCAACGTCCTGGTGGCATTGGAGCAACAATCCCCTGACATCGCTCAGGGAGTCCATCTGGACCGCAAGGAGGAGGACGTTGGGGCTGGAGACCAGGTCAGAAGGAGCAAACGTTTGAGTTAATTCTGTGGTGTATTTGGTTTGTGTAGTTTGATTAAAGGTTCTCCTCAATCACTACAGGGTCTGATGTTTGGCTACGCCACAGATGAGACGGAGGAATGCATGCCCCTCACCATCATTCTGGCGCACAAACTCAATGCCAAGATGGCCGAGCTGCGTCGCGATGGAACCTTGCCCTGGCTACGACCCGACTCTAAAACCCAGGTACAGCACAGAGGAGGAGGAGATACAGCAGGGAGGAGGAGGAACGGCAGGTAGGAGGAGTTACAGCAGGGAGGAGGTACAACAGGGCAGAGGAGGAGGTACAGCAGGGAGGAGGTACAACAGGGCAGAGGAGGAGGTACAGCCGGGAGGAGGTACAACAAGGCAGAGGAGGAGGTACAGCAGGGTGGAGGAGGTAAAGCAGGGGGGATGAGGAGGTACAGCGGGGAGGAGGTACAGCGGGTGGGAGGAGGAGGTACAGCAGGGAGGAGGAGGATGTGTAGGAGGAGTCCGACGTACAGCAGGGAGGAGGAAGTATAAGAGGTAGGATGTAAATGAGAGAGGATGAGGAGGAGGATGTATAGGAGGGAGGAGGAGGTACAGCAGGGAGGAGGATGTACAGCAGGGAGGAGGTGGTACAGTAGGGAGGAAGAGGAGGCAGGGAGGAGGGGGTAGAGCAAGGAGGAGGAGATACAGGGAGGAGGAGGGGCTACTGCAGGGAGGAGGGGCTGCAAGTTGGATAAGTGTCTGCTAAAGGAAACTAAAGAGTAAATGGAGAAAGCTATAGTCATAGAGGCCGTGTGTGTGTGTGTGTGTGCTCATCCGTCAGGTGACGGTGCAGTACAGGCAGGACCGCGGGGCCATGCTGCCTCTGCGTGTGCACACTGTGGTGGTATCAGTGCAGCACGACGAGGTCGTCTCCCTGGAGGAGATGCGGGTGTCCCTGAAGGAGCTGGTGGTGCGGGCAGTGGTGCCCCCAGCCTACTTGGACCAGGACACCGTCTACCACCTGCAGCCCAGCGGACGGTTCGTCATCGGTGGCCCGCAGGTGACTTTTGTCTGCTTGAATGACAGGCATTACATTCACCCACCGACAGCAGTGTCAACCATGCAAGTCAACAACCAGCTCGTCGGGAGCAGTTTGGGTTAGGTGTCTTGCGCAGGGACACCTCGACACTCAAGTATGAGGAGCCGGGGATCAAACTAGCAACCTTCCAGTTGCCAGTCAACCCGCTTTACCTCCTGACCACTGCTGCTTGAAAGACTATTGGCATCGAAATACTATCTATCCTCTCCATTAGAATGTCCATTTATAACCTCCATTCTACTGATAGCCTATGACTAAAATGGGAAGAGAAGATTTGGAGACTCAAACATGACCATTTATTGTCTGATACTTATTATCAATTAACAATGATCAAACCAGGTCTTAAGAAAAACAACCCCATAATTAAAAAAACAAAGCAAGCTATTGATGATGGGATAATTGAAGTCTCAATAATCACCAAGCTGTCTCTCTGGCATCTCAAGGGCGACGCCGGCCTCACCGGTCGCAAGATCATCGTGGACACCTACGGGGGCTGGGGTGCTCACGGTGGCGGGGCGTTCTCAGGGAAGGACTACACCAAGGTGGACCGCTCGGCTGCCTACGCAGCCCGCTGGGTGGCCAAGTCCCTGGTGAAGGGGGGCCTCTGCAGGCGGGTCCTGGTCCAGGTAACGGCACCATGGATGGGTGGATGGATATAGATGGATGGATGTCAAATCAGAGTTTAGTTTAGCCCTTGGGGGGGTGAAAATGCTGCTACAGACCAGTGGACCTCCTAAAGAACGGCATGAACTTTGGAATGGTGATTTTGTAAAGTACATTGTGAGTGTTTGTTATTGAATGTGCTACAGGTAGCCTATGCTATTGGTGTGGCCCACCCTCTGTCCATCTCCATCTTCCACTACGGGACATCCAATCGCAGTGAGAGGGAGCTGCTGGACATCGTGAAGATGAACTTTGACCTGCGTCCCGGTGTCATTGTCAGGTATGGTTTCCTGTGATGATCTTCCGTACAGCTTAGTGCTGATCCATAAGCCAGGTTTTAACCCAGTGCTTCACGTTTACCATTTGATCATTAAAAAATGAATACTCTTTAAGGTTATTTCAACTTAACACACATAGTAAAAAATAAAAAATAATCAATGGAAGCAGGTGAGGGCGACTAGCTCAGTCAGTGAAGTGAGGGTGAATGTACTATTCCAGCTACAGCTGTGTTGTTTCGGTGTCTCCAGGGAGCTGGACCTGAAGAGGCCCATGTACCAGCGCACCGCAGCGTACGGCCACTTTGGACGGGAGGACTTCACCTGGGAGGTTCCCAAGAAGCTCAAGTACTGAGTTGTCCTCACACTGGTCTGTGTGATCTACGCCCACTAGGGGGTGGTGCTGGTCCTCCCGTCTCCCTTTCTGCTCCCTCAACCCTGCCCCCCCCCCCCCCCCCCCAACCTGGTCCCTAGCAGTCACTACTGTGTGCTGTACTTCCCCTTTTGAAGAGAGGGCAACGGAAGGTTAGATGACAAAATAACAATAACAACAGGTAGATTCACTTTATAGAGGTAGTGCCACTAGGTTCACATGCATTATGATTTATTTTTATATAGAGGGGAAAATCTTTGATTCTTTTCTGGTTATCTTGTATTAATCGTCATTCTAGGAAATACACCCGAAAACGTCAGGGCCAAATACTGGTTCAGATGGCCGGTAAATAATAATAATCAATGTTTGTGCAGCAACATTCTTTTGATTGTTGGGTTAAGATGGTTATAACCGCTGGACTTACCCTGTTGTTACAGCAGGCTTGTGTCATATTTCAGAAGCCTGCTTGCTTTTTCTGTTTCCTGATCGTATCACATTTGCTAATTTCCAAACCGGTAATGCACTGTAATCTTGTCTGATGCTAGATTCTGTTGCTCTCTCTTTATTGGCTTGCACTATTCTCAAATGCTCACTGCTGTCATGTTACACTCCACTCTGTTCTTCTCTTAAAGATGGAGGTCACCGTAAAGCTTGTGTAGACCTCCACCAAGAAGGGACCGAGAGCGGCCATGGTTTTCCCCTACCCACAAGTAGCGTCTTGTCCCTGATTTACACCTTTACGCTGTGTGCGTAGGCATCATAGATGAGAACAAGCTCCAGGATGGATGAGGAGGGTACTGTGACTTGTTTAATGGGCTTGCGGACAGGGATTCTCTCAGCATGGACAATACTTGTGAGCAGGAGAAAATCCTTGTCCCCTTTGATAGTTACATTTGGTTGGTCACCCATAACAAGCTTTTTAAAAGTTGCTAGCCAAAACAAAAACATCTCATTTATACCCCAATTACATCTTTCTTAGAGAAAAGGCACTTAATGGCCATGGTAGCATCAATCTGCACATGCTAGCATGCTAAAGCTAGCACCCATCTACACACACCCAGGAGTTTGATGTAGGCCAACTGTAGAAACTATGAAAACGGTATTGGAGTTGCAGCTGTAAATACAAAGGAGAAGTTTTACAGAGAACTGAGAAGCTGCTAATATTAGCCTCTGGGTGCTCACATGAATTGACGCACACGCTGTTACTATATTTATTGACGTGAATGTTTAAAACTATGCTCAGTACCGTCCCACTGGCCTATTGGACCATGTTGTAGACGATCGTGGCCTGCCAAGCTGTGAGAAAGGGCGTAGTTACAGAGAAACCTGGCCCAGCCTGCAGGGCACCACCCGTAAGGCCTTTAGAGTAATGAACTGGAACACTACAACTGTGTTGTTAATGTTGCATGCGTGCGTGACACTGTTCATTATTTTAAATTATTTTGCTCTAGTACCTAAATACACGCTGAGACATGCTTCCTCAGGATGCAGCAGCTGTAGTGGTTGATGGCTTCACTCCATTTTGAGTGTTGGTTGGCCTGTGAGAGGTTGAATATAAGATGGGTGCTGTAGGTGGTGGAATACCTCAGTTTGAGATGACGTCCTGTTTCCTAAATCGAGGGAATATTTTTGTAGTTTTTGTAGTCGTGCTACATTCAGTAGTTCAAAATATTAACGTTAGGATCATTTGGATGTGGGGGGTGGGGGCGGGGGTGGGGGGTTTAACTCGTAAAGCGCAGTATGAGGTCTGACTTATTCTGTGTATTGAGGTGAATGTTGTCTTTTGTTAAACACCACAACTCTGGCCTCCTTAGCGGTGCCGTCCCCACGTCACTGTCAGGCTGTATTCTATTTAGTGTGGGGAGGGTGTTGTCAGTGTCATTTGTATGCAGTGGTTCCTGACGTCTTTAGGGTTCTAGTCCTCGGCCCACAATGAGCGCTGTGTGAGGAATGGGTTGCAGAGCATTCCACAAGTTAATAGATATCTCGAACACCCAGGAAGTCTCTCAAACACACACACTTTTTCCACATATGGATCCCTCCAACACAGACAAAAGCAGATTGGCTGGTGTTGTACAGAGAAACCAGCCTGTTTACATGCTTCACTGTGGGTTCCTGTTGAGTAATATAGTCTTTGTTGCTGTTACAGACATGTCTTCTGGTGTGGTTGCTGAAAGTGCCTATATAACATTCTGCCCTTCTCATATGGCGCCTCCGAAATCCCCAGAATGTAAATTGGCCACCCCCTCTAACGCTGTCTTCCCCAATGTATCAAACGTTTTGCTGTTCAACACGGTTGCTATCAGAATAAAATATCCTACCCACAAATTTTCATTTGTACCTCTGATCAATACGTTCATACAGTCTATGTGTAGAAATACTAGCTATAATGTATAAATACAAAACCTGGTCATCACAGAAAACCAAACTAGGACTCTTGTTTAAATGTAGTCTGTTGTTCAGAATCATTGGTTCAACTTGTACATGCTCAATTTGAGTTCTATCTGTTCTAGGGTGAACTTGAATGCTAACATAAATATTAATATGTTATGTATGTTTGGCTACCTTTTACAATGTCTACAAAACAAGGAAGAGTTTAAACGAAAGAGTTTCTGGTTCAAGACTTCCTTGAGCTTAATTGTCGTTTCTCACACAGTCTATTGTTAAACTTCCTTGTCTTGCAATCATTTCTACATTATTTACTTTCATTGTGTGTCACGCATGCAATGTACAAGTGTTTCAATGCGGCTCATTGTGCATGTTCAAACACATTTTTGTACCATTGTGAAGTAAAGGGGGAAACAAACAAATTGAAAAAAGAATTTGGAACAACAATATTATTTTAATGCTTAATACAATACTATGCCATTGAAACACATTAAGCTTTTCATTCGGAGGTTAAGCATTCCTCCTAAACGTCGGAATATGCGCCATTTTCTTTTTTTGCACTACCACTTGAACACTTGTATTAATGTTGCTACTTGTTGCTACTTATTATTATTTCTTATTTCTTACTTTGTTTTTGTGATCTTGTATTGATGCTGAATTTTACTCTTGCGTACTTGTACGTTAAGATGTAATAAAAGCAATTCTGATTCAGTTCAGATTCTTCTAAGAGGTCACAAAATATTTTTGTATTTACGGTAAAAATCACAAGACTGAATCATATGAACAACAAAAAAAGCAATGGTGAAACGTGAAAGAAGTGCTATCAGTAAAAAAAAAAAGTCAATATTGTTCAGGACTGAAGCAATATTTGAAAATGGAAGTTGCAACAACTAGGTCATCTGTTGGACGAAAGAGTTTGAGGTCGGTGCATATTCCCAGCCTAAAGGAAAACGATTAAAACAAACATTCATATTCATCCTGCATATTATTTATTATTTCAGTTTGTTTGTCAATATATTTACTTACCACAAAGTTTCATAAAAGTGTCTTTCGGGTGGACTTCCAGGCGAATCTCTGACAGAATGACACAGTCTACAGACAGAAAAGTTTAGTTTATGACTCTTGAACTTGGGAACTTGAAAATGTCCTCTGTGTATATACTTACTCCACATCTCACTGCAGTCCTGATATTTATGCATCTGAAGCTCTGAACAGTACAAGGGTCCACCAACGCCTCCCCTGTTCCGCACACAGACACACGTTGGATCACAACATTTAATTTGAAATCATGTGTCGTGGTAAATTAGCCATCACAGTGCATTGTAACCAAACCAACACTTTGGTCAACCTATACACATTTTGGGAGGTGTATCTTTTTCTGCTGACTCACTGTTGAGGGCTCTTTCCTCCGCTGAACACAGTTGGATGAGGGAACAGATGGTCTTGGGTGTAACATGACTCAGCAGGGTATCCAGCACCAACTTGGCATATGAATCTACAAGGGCTTCACACTGATGCTTGTAGGAGGCCGGGATGAGGCCACAGGCCCCCAGCAGGACGTCCACCACTGCCGCCTGCCACAATGAACAACAAAATGTCAAGGAATGTCAACTACGGAGGATGGAGTCAGAACAAAGCACGGCTATTCCACGATTTGTACTTTGTGGTTTGGGTGTGATTATGAATAATGATTTTCTTTGTGTTTTGTTGTCTGCCTTCAACAGATGACCTTACTTCTGTCTTTTCCATGGGGAACATCTTCTGCAAAGCGTCCATGATAACCAGGCAGTAGGTGCATTGAATGGAGGACCCGCCCTGAGTTAAACACAAAAAAACAAGACCAACCCATTCCTACCGTGAAACAAAACAAGCCCATGGATATCTATGCCTCCTAAGTAGATAGATACTACAGTAGAGTGTTTGTGTTGGTACTAAAGTAGTGTGTTGATGCTATGGTTGATACTACAGTAGAATGATTGTATTGATACTACAGTAGAGTGTTATGGTTGATACTACAGTAGAATGATTGTGTTGATACTACAGTAGAGTGTTATGGTTGATACTACAGTAGAAGGATTGTGTTGATACTACAGTAGAGTGTTATGGTTGATACTACAGTAGAGTGTTATGGTTGATACTACAGTAGAGTGTTTGTGTTGATACTACAGTAGTATGTTGATACTACAGTAGAGTGTGTTGATACTACAGTAGAGGGTTTGTGTTGGTACTACATTAGAGTGTTATGGTTGATACTACAGTAGAGTGTAAGGGTTGATACCACAGTAGAGGGTTTGTGTTGATACTACAGTAGTGTTGGTACTACAGTAGTGTGCTGATTCTACCCAGTAGAGGGTTTGTGTTGATACTACAGTAAAGTGTAAGGGTTGGCACTACAGTAGTGTGACAGTTGATACTACAGTACAGTGTTTGTGTTGACAAAACAGTAGAGGGTTTGGGTTGATTATTTGGGATGAAAGCAAGTGAGTGAGGACTTGGATCCACTGTACCTTTAGCATGCTGGCTTCTCCTGCCCATGGCATGTCACTTAGGTCCAGAGCCTTAATGGCGGCCCGTAGACTCTCCTGGATATCGCTCATCAGTTGTCTCTGTGTCTCTTGTCCATTGTACGAGTCACATAGCCCAAGGAAAGAGCACACTTGCTCTGGTTTCTGTACAGGATGTGATAAAGAGTCCACAGTGGCATACATTGTTAAAGATTGGTCTGGACTCCGAAGCAATTTCATCACAAAAGAGAAGCAAATGGGGGACAAGACTAACAGATGAACTAAGATGATACCAGATGTAATTTAGTTAAGAAAGATCAGTCTTAAAAAAAAGTTTTTAACTTACCACAGAAGCGGTGATGAAATTGATTGCCATTGGCAAGATCTGCTCCACCTGCTGCCGGCAGATCGGGCCAAATTGGCTGGGGTTCGGCAAGTAATCACACAGACCATCAAGGTTGTCCAACATCTTCCTCTGCAGGCATGGTGGGGGGGAGGGATATATGATAATTTCTGCAGCATATATCCTCTATTTCATATCTGTAGCATATATCCTCTATATCATATATCCCTTTATCACAACTATCATATCTCCTATATCATTTCTGAATCATTCATCTTCTCTCCTGTATCATATCTATATCATACATCTCCTTTATCACTTCTATATCAGTTCAACAGAAAGTGAACTGATCTGACCGGAATGGGGTACTAAAATATTTAAATATTTTTCAATTCCTCTTTCCCTATAAAAGGGGAAGTGTCAAAAATGTGTATGTGTGTTGATTCAAAACCAGTTTGTATATTTATTTGTAGATATTCGGAACTGAAACTACTTTTACCTTAATGCTATTTATTTGGAATAGATCCAAATGCAGATGCTAGCTACAGCCTATCTTTCCAGACATATCTGGATTGGTGAATAATATAAAATAATAATATTTAAAGGCAAACATTAAGTGTTCTCCAGGTACTTTATTGTGAGACTGTTTCACTGACCTGGATGTCCGAGTTGGTAAGGATGTCTACCACCAGTTTAAATATCTCACTGCAGTCCTCACAAACATCCCCAGTCTAAAGAAGACATATTAATATGACAGATAGTTATTATATTGTTGCATTATATTATTTTATTAAATTACAATCCTTCAGGGTCTAATGTTACAACCAATTTACTCTTTATCATTGCATATTTAACAGAACATATAGATATATATGTGTGTATATATATATATGCATTATTCTGTTTTATTTATGTTGGTGATGTCACAATATTTCCAACCCAAGGGCTTAGTATGGAGAATAGTAAAACACAATGTTTCTACAGGATCAATGTTTCAATCAGTGTTTTCTATTTAATCCTGATACGGAAATCTATGTTGTGTCAACCACTCACAGCGGTGACTTTTATTTGTCACAATTGTTATTTTATTCTCACTTGTGTCACTTAATTGTGGTTTAATAACTCACAAGTATGATGAAGGACTGAAATAGTTGCTTTGAGAATAGCTGATTCAATATTGGTGAACCAGATGCACTATGTGTGATAGGGCCTGAAAGTATACAATGCCTGAATACTGTGATAACACTATTTATATTGCAATCTTTGTTATGGGAGTAGGTCAGAGCAAGGCCAAGACAGCGTAGCCTAGCTCATAGTTTTCTATCTTGGTAACTACAGTCCCATCCTTATGGACATTTGTTTATTATGCACAGACTAAATGTATAGGAAAGGTACACATTTTGTACCTTATATGCTAGGACAGAAGAAAAAGGATATCGTAATTGTACAATTTTGAACTTAGAATAATGTGTTAAATTCCAATCACAATAAAAAGTCAGAATTTTAAGTTATTTGTTTTAAGTCAAAATGTATATCAAAATAATTGTGTTCATTCGTCTCTAGTGTATTTGGAACAATGCTGCAATATATAGATATTTCTGCCAGTGAGTTACAATGTATGACAAAACAAAATGTATTAAGTCACACGTTTATCTGGCACCATAAGGAAAATAATTAGTGTCATCAGTCCATTATTGATTCATCAACAAAAATCAAGGTAAGATTGCTCTCCTTTTGACCATCAAAGGATCATGCAAGGAAAGTTCCTGTAAAACAGCACTCTGTATATATGGATCCATCTCGTTAAATCCTGCTTTAAGATGACTAAGAAACAACAAATCATTACTCACTACATGCTCAGAATCCTTGGGCGCTCCATTCATCTTGAATTCAACGGTCAAAGCTGCGAAGAGACCACAACTCCATCTCATTATATGAATAAACACATCCTCAACATCAATACTCATCAAGAACCTACACACATGAAGATACAATACAACAATATAGAAGAAATTATCAAGATCAAGAAGAAATGTGATTTTAACACGTCATTTGTTAAAAAATGATGACCTGAGCTTTGGATTCCAAGAAAGAGAAGCACAGCAACGTTGAGAGGAGCCATTGTCTTCATCAACAGAGTTCTCACTTCACTGCACCTTGTAGTCTGTAGCTGAGCTATATGTCCACTGCACCCTATCGTGTGAAGCTGGGGTATATGTTGATCAACTGCACACCATCTTCTGTAGGTGGGGTGTTCATTGGTTCACTGCACCCTGTCGTCTGTACCTGGGATATGTGTTGAAACTCGGGGGCCAGACAGGAGCCACCTGCAAAGCTTATGCTGATAGAGAAATGAAAAAAACCACAGCAGTTTTTTTTCATTGCGAGAAGTAAATACTTCTTACACATGGTTCTAAATGAGTCATTAAAACGAACTATAAGCATTGACCATGTTTCACTGTTAAGTTCCTCATTCCTTAGCAAGAATACATCCTGATTTGTCACACAGCGTAGGCCAAAGTAGGGGATTGTTTTACACTTGAAGAACCATGTAAAACATCTACAGGAGTGACATATTTATACAGTAGGGTTAATGAATACACATTTTTAAATTTAAGTTTGGATGCCCCAATGGCACAATCTAGTTTTAATAATATAAGGATTAGATCTATACAAAACTAGAAACAGTGATTTTGTGAAAGTGTCGATGCCTTTTCCTATCCAAGAAGCCAGAAGGTGGTGTGTGTGTGTGTGTGTGTGTGTCTGTTTTTCCAACTAGGTAACTTACTTCCCCCAGAAGAAGTAAATTACATGAGCCCAGTTGTTCAAAAAATTTAATCTGGATCAGAATGATCCGGATTTGGAAATCACATTTTTGCTATCCAGGATCAGGTAATCCATTTTAGTTTTGTGCCAGTTTTGGATTGGATCACCTTGATCCAGATACAAACATTCAGGATTACCAGTGCTGTAAATGTGACTAGCCTACATATCACAATGTAGTCTACTGGCTATGTAAAGAACAACAGGTAGAACTAGGTATTCACAGTCCACGCACCGCCTATCCCAGCGGCCGCCCTTTTCAAGCAAATCACGGGTGTAGTCATTACTCCTAGACGCAACTATGCCTCAGTCTTCGTTCTTCAACACTGTTTTTTTATTTTACTCCCAAAACCCATGCAGACACACACACACACACATACACGCACACTGCAACATACAGAGACACACACACAAAGGCACAGACACACACATACACAGACAGAGACAGACACACACAGACACACACACACGCACACTCAGACATACAGAGAGAGAGACACACAAAGGCACAGACACACACATAGGTGCAATGGGTCAACAACATTGGTTTTGGACTGCAACCGAGATATATGACATTATGTAGATCGATATTATATGCATGGGTTTACACATACACACACATACACACACACACACACACACACTCAGACATATAGAGAGACACGCAGACAGAAACAGACAGACAGACAGACAGACACACACACACAAAGACACACACACACAAAGACACACACAGACACTGGTTTAATAGTAGATGCCATTTATGTGTGAATTTGATCCCCCAATTGGCGAAGTGGTGCATTGCGCTTATGAGGAATTACTCACTGTGACGTCATAGAATGAGATCTCGACACCAAACTTTTTACACATGTTAAGGAAGGGGCCCTCTATGTACATGACAGTTTCTGCTACCTTCTGAAGCTGACTTGTGGTTGATAGCATATTTTGAATTTGCCATAACTCTGCCATTTGTTACCCAATCAAAAATCCCTTCTATATTTAAGATCAGAAAAGCTCATGCACATCAACAAATGTGTCATTGTCATTTAAAGCTATGGTTCTGAAGAAGACAATCTTTGAAGTTTTACTGAAATCTTCACTGTACAGCTAAATCTATCCTGACGGACATTATGGGTCCAAATGGCAAACATTTTCAGCATGCACACCAAGTTTCAGAATTTTTTATCCATCGAATTTTGGCCCCAAACCTTTTCGAGACCTGCTTACTTTTGACCAGTCCACTGCAGAGATATGGGCGTTCCAATCCAATATAATAATAATAATTCAAGGAGGCTTTCAGTAACAAAATGTAATAAAACTTTCAAATTGGTGAAATAATAAAACATTTGTATATTGTAGTATATATACATTTATTTGTATTTTACACTTGATTTGTAAAATAGATATTAGGCTACCTATTGGGACAAAATATGGGATTTCGTCCCATAAATTAATCCCCCAAATAGCTGTCAATATCAAAGAAAAACAATGTATTTAATAGTAACTGTCATTAGTTATCACTAATTATAATTATCATTAATTATATGAAATGAATCAGTCAAAAGTAGTTTAAAAGGTATTCACAGTGTATCTGTGGATACCCATTGTTATTCTAGGGGTTTGGGTATTATTATTATATTGGATTGGCCTTCTTCTAGGACCAGGGTAATCCTGATTTTTGGGATCAAAGTTATCCCAATCCTACTAAAGGTTTTGAACAACACATACTGAAGGTTAGATCCAGATATAAACCAAGATTGGATTACGAGATCTAATCCAATTTCAGAATCCATTTTTTCTTTTTCTTTTCCATTTTCAAGATATGATCCAATCCAATACCCGTAATCCAATCAGATAACTTTTGAACAACTGGGCCCTGGAGATCTCTCTCTGAGAGTGAGTGAGTGAGTGAGTGAGTGAGTGAGTGAGTGTGTGTGTGTGTGTGTGTGTGTGTGTGTGTGTGTGTGTGTGTGTGTGTGTGTGTGTGTGTGTGTGTGTGTGTGTGTGTGTGTGTGTGTGTGTGTGTGTGTGTGTGTGTGTGTGTGTGTGTGTGTGTGTGTGTGGCAATGGCTGGTTTAACCTGTGCACATTGATTACTCAATGCGCAACAGGTGTACAGTCTCACCCAGTCCAATCAGACTCAAGCCAGGTGAGGCTGCTTAAACCAGCCATCATCCACACACACTCCACAGTAGAAAAGTGATACAGTCAGTAATCAGAACAAACACCCTGCAGAGTTAAATCATCAACAGCCACCAGCACCTCCCCCAGCACCTCGGTCTACAGTGAACACTGGGAGCAGATAATTTAAAATGAATCGGGTATTGCTCAAGGAATCCAGTGAAACTGAGATAAGCAGTACTGTTATCACACAGCTATCTGCCACATGGAATTCCTGTCGCAGTAGCTTAACCACCCTGTGCTCTTTAGACATTCTAACACACACACACACACACACACACACACACACACACACACACACACACACACACACACACACACACACACACACACACACACACACACACACACACACACACACACACACACACACACACACACAGCTTTTATGCTCATTGGAAAATGCAATATTTTGATGTAGATTCGGCATTAAAATGGGGTTTGAAAACATTTATACCGAGAAATGTGCATTTATTTGTCATAATCTTCGTTCAGTGATTGTAAACGTTTAGTTTAAGTTATTACGAATGTCATTTCCGGTCTCGTCAGCAGATACGTTCTTTACCGTTGCTATGGTGGTTGATATGGACGCTGCTATGGGTGGGCGGATCGATCCCAAAATATCGATACTACTACGTCTCGTTTTTGAAGATCGATTCTAGCGTCAATAGGATCGATACCGGTTTCAGTTTCTCTCTTCTACGTTGTGTCCATTTCATAAAGAGTAGAACTGTCTGTGCAAACAACGTGTGTTGTCGTGAATTACAAAATGTTGACAGACTTGTTATATTGACTGTTTACATTTTAAGAAGCATACCTACCTCTCTCATCTTGCGCACAGAAAAACCACCAAACTCCTACATGGGGGCAACTGATTGAGAATACGTTTTTGATTAGAGTAAAATAGATGTCACTGTAGGGCTGCACGATCCTTGATAAAATGAGAATCACAATTGTCTTGCTTGGAATTGAGATCACGATTCTCTCAAGATTTGATTTCAATAAAAATGTTTATTGCACTAATGTACCTGATACAGAAGGAAATGCAACAAAAATATGATGGTGCCTGATATAGGACCGGCACATCAACTTTGGACAACAGAAAGGGAACACTCATGTTTATACAGTAGCTTAAATGCAACAGCTTCATGAATCAGACAATGAACATAAAAACGATCAACTTCAGTCTCTCACACACATATACACACATACACATGTAAATATACATATACATATACACATACACACACACACACACACACACACACACACACACACACACACACACACACACACACACACACACACACACACACACACACACACACACACACACATATATATATATATATATTTATATATATACATATATACATGCATACACAGTACACAGTACAGTATAATGTATATATATATATATATATATATACACACACATATACATACATACACATACAAATACATACATACATATACACATACATACATAAACATATAGACACATATACACATGCATACATGCACACACACACACACATATATACATATCTACATGCATACACAGTACACAGTACAGTATAATGTAAATAAACTCTAGAGTGCTAGTGTCCATACATTTATTGAGTGTGGGGGGGAACCAAAGTTATACATTTAATTACACAACACGTATTTCAAACATGTGGAACCATGAGCTACAGTTTTGTTCGGAATCCCCCGACCCCCCAGTTCTCAAATATATATGCGCTTGTTAATGACCTATGGGCATTATTTCATTTTCTGTAACATGCACGCATATATCCTGTATTTAATACATGAACATGTAATATGAACACAATATTCTGAAAACCCCCCGACATGAATCTATATCAAAATATTGCATTTTCCACTGAGAATAAAAGCCATGCCAAAAAATAAATTTGTGAAAGATTTTGCATAACCTTTCGTACGATATCATACAAACCTTGTATGAGACCAGCCTGATTAACTACATACGGGTTTAGGTGCAGTTCGGGATTGTGAACAATGTAGGAAAACAATGCACAAGACAATGCACTTCCTTCGTCAAGGAAGTTATTTGTGTAAAAACACCCACCATAGGCCAGTTTTAGGCACTTATTCTAAGAGAGAACCCATCAATTGGGGTTCCAAGATTAATATCTGAAACCTTGTATCTGATGATAAAGATAGTTGAAAACAGACCTGAAATAAATTAATTTAATTTTGAAATCAAATCCGCAGTGAGGTCACTTTGATTTGTCACAACTGAAAAATTATTGGGTGAAAAAAAGAAATACTGCACAACAGTAAAATGTCATGATGCACAGCTTATCACCAATAGACACTATTCTATTTCTATTGCACAATAGATAAGTGTCATATTCCAGTTTTGTTCCTTTAAAGACGAGGACTATTTAGCTGGCAATAAATCGACGACTAAACCTTTCATCTTCTACCTTCAAATTGAAGATTTGTTGGTTACCAATTCTGTAGCTAATTAATGTTAGAAATAAAATAAAGAAACAAGTAATATTACAAAATGATTATGATTAATGTAAAATTATGATGCAAATACATCTTCTACATAAATGCACTAAATACAATATGAAAATCCAAAGTGGAAGAACCTGCGAGGGGGAGGGTAAACTATTCTTGTCTTTGTGTAATCTAACCTCCACTCACATGTTTTTTTTGTCTTCATCATTTCTTTATTGTTGTTTGTCCTGTTTGTTACATCCAGGAAGCGTTCCTTTTCAGTACTTTCCTCATCGTAAATGTCATCTAAATGCCAGAGACCGCAGGTCACAAGATTTCTATAGAAAACAGTAAAAGCATATTATAAACAAAGGTGTTGACAGTGTTGTCCACCAACCAGCCATAGCAACCAGCAACAAGTCAGCCAGGTCAGGGTTGGTAAGTCCTGTTGACACCTCCACACAAAGCACCAGGAAGCCCATTAGTTGCGGAGCGACCTCCTCCACCTCCTTGGCTACTTACTGCCACTCAGTAAATTAGGACACTTACACACTAGTGGGCAAAAGAGATGCCCTAACAATGTCGCAAACATTCTGTATTTTATTTTCATGTGCTGACACATTGTTTGGAAATATTTTAAAACCCAAACAGTCACAATTGAATCAACCCAGGAATACTTTTCTCTCTACCCAGGCTGCATTTAGACATCTTATCATTTAGTCAGCTTATCATTTATTCAGTTTATTATTGAATCATCTCTTCATTTATTCAGTTTCTCTTGTGTAGTCAGACAGTCGGAAGAGATTTACAAGAACTAAAATGGCGTCATGTTGAGTTTATTCTTTGATCGCAAGTTTGTAAAACAACTACCCAGAGGGCAGGGTAATCAGAATAAAATGACGGTCAATTGTTCTGGAGTCCCAAAACTTAACAACAATTATAAGTAGCGGAATTCCCTTTTTATTTCACTAAACATGGCGGCTGCATCGCAGAACTCGCACCACCGACGCCACTTCCGGCAGATAGGTCGCCTCGAGCTAAATGCAAATGCTGAACATGGCTGCCAATCCGCAACTGGCAATCATAAAATACTGTTTCAAACTTTGAAACCGTAAGGTCCCCTCTGTTTCATGAGTGTCTGCATGCCCGGAGTTTGCAGCTCATTTTGAGTGTTGTTTTAGAACATCCAACATCCGGCTATAATATAAAACAAAATAGGCAATAAAAGTGAGCGTATTGTTGTGTCATCGACACAAGACAAGCGCGTTATCAGTTAAAGACACACTGTGGGAGTGTGTGTGGATGATGGCTGGTTTAAGCAGCCTCACCTGGCCCGAGTCAGACTGATTGAAATCTGGAGCTGGGTGAGGCTGCACACCTGTTGCACATTGAGCAATCAGTGTGCACAGGATAAACCAGCCATCACCACACACACTCAGGGAGAGCTCTCCTACATGGTAGCATGGAGCACCAGCTGTATGTATCATTATACTCAACCTTGGTAATAAACCAGTTCCAACATCACCACCCTGTGTCCTTTGTTAGGAGGAGCCCAAGAAGAGTCACCTAGGTGGAGTATGGAAGCCACCTAGGTGGTGTGTAACTGGATGTTGCTACACACACCTTCTAAGCATGAAGCCCGGTTTCAATGAAATGCAAATCCCAGCAGTGCTGGGCTGCCACGCCGTACCGAACCGTGCTGAGCCGGGCCGGGCCAGTAGAGTATAGTGGAAAAACGCTAGTAGTGGAAATGTCAATCAGCGCGGCACGGTGTAGTTTGGTATTGCAAAAGTGCCAATGGAAACATGCCACCAGATTGAGTCCCATTAAGACTCATATTTCTTGTAATTGCCTTGTGCATTGCATTGCCAGCTTTTGTCTGCAAATGTTTCTGCAGGTTCTCTGCTCATTAATCCTTCAGACCCAATGTTCTAGCTTGTTCAAAGGTTCTGGAGGCTTTTGGTCCTCCACATGGTATTTCTTAGTCATCATGTTGCACTCTGCCAGGCTGATCAGCCTCTGGCCTACTGTGTGTGTTTTTGGGTTTGATACATGTGGCCATTCTCCAAGTGTTTTTCCTACCCTATTGCAGAGGCATGAGGAATTACAGCACCGATAAAACCAAGGGTCCCAAAAGGGATCCCCGGTTCTGGGAATGCAGGTCAACACGCAACACAGCATGCATCGTCACTCGAAATTTGAAGATTTTCTTTAGCCACAGACAATGGGACACACAGCCATCTTGATCCCTGGGGGCCGTGTGTCCACCTTTGATGATGGCTCACCCTATCGGTGAGGCAGACCGTCTAAGCTAGCTACTGTAAGGGATCAGGAAATGTTATGGTATGTTATTCCTTGACAGCAACAGCCCAAGTAGTTCCTTATTGTGTGTTTGTATGAAAATGTAGGTTTTAAAGATGTTATCAGCTGGTGTGTTTGCAACCAATCACTCATGACTGCTTTTCTACATAACGCATTGAAGCAGGCCTCACATCTCAGGCAATATTTTTGCTTACAACTTCACCAAATCTTTATGTTTTGCTATTTAGTTAGTAGTAGAGTTAGTAGTTCTGATTGCTTCTGGTACCAGACTGTCCTACACTGAGCATCTCACGGGCTTGAGGGCCTTCGACTGTCTTGTCATGGAGTTGCCTAACAGAGTTACACCAAATTGTGTTGATTATTTCTACACAGTTTGCCTCATTTAAGGGGAACAATTGAACAATAGGTGAGACAATAGCAACTTACCTGTGAATGTTGCAAGTCAAACGTTACGATTATTGAGGGAGAGAAATAGCAACCATGTTTTACGAACAAGAAAGCAAACCTATTCGACATAACTAGTTAAAATTAAATGTCCGGTCAAGCAGAAATGTTCTACTTTCCTCAGTAAAAGTGTTGCATAGCTTTTCCTTCGTTTCATTTTAAGAATTTAAAGACTTTAAATCAATTCCCTTGACGATGATGTAGAATGGTGGATTAAAGGGTTTTTAAGGCTATACCTTTTTAACATAACCTTTTCTTTTTTTAACCATTCTAGAAAAAATATTTTATTTTTTCATTGGCAGAAATGCAATGTTTGTTGTAGGCCTACACACCCTGAGAAGACAGATGGTTAACGTTTAAGCACACTTTTACATCCGCGATAATTGGTTAATATTAAGTGTGGATAACTCCTATTGTATGTGGAAGATTCTTTTTTTTCAATCTGTAAAAAACAAACCAATATGCTACCAATATAATAGTTAGTATGATAGTAGTTAGTAGATGCTACTTAAAGCTTTTGTTGCGAAGAAAGTTGATTGGTGATAAACTTAAATGAATCCAGGTCAGCTAGAAGAAGGAAGTAAGAACTATGGGATTTACTGATATATTGACCTCACCTGAATACATCAACACTGTGGGTGAGGCCTAAGACTCTCACTATAAATTGGCTGACACAGGGACAGTCTTCACACCACCTTCACATTGTTCTCAATGTACTTTTAGCTTCACCTGCAGAGGTAAGAGGACTTCTTTCCTATGTGGGACATAGTTGGTGTGCATCATTATTGTCTAACGTGTGCAGTGCGTTGATGGCTGATGTTCATTGTTTTTTTCACTTGTATAGATGAACCTGCTTGTCTGCATTGTAACGCTGAGCATCTGCGTGATGCAGGCCCATTCAAACCCATCAAGTAAGCTTTTAAACGATTACCTTTCAAAAACTGAATGTTTTTAATAAATTTTGGTGTTTTTCTTTTCCGTGTCTTTTTTCATTTTTTTTCTGTTCAAGTTGAAGTACTAGTAGTTTGTTTATTTTATAAATGCTGTTGTAGCTGAAGGTTTGTGTCAACCTTATCTTATGGTTTATTATATTAATGCTCTTGTATCTGAAGGTCTTTCTTATGGTTTATTTGATTAATGCTCTTGTATCTGAAGGTCTTTCTTATGGTTTATTTGATTAATGCTCTTGTATCTGAAGGTCTTTCTTATGGTTTATTTGATTAATGCTCTTGTATCTGAAGGTCTGGGTCGTCCCTATCTTATGGAATGCTTTGAAGAGGCCAAAAAACTGGTGGATGATGCCTACAAGTACTCGCGAGATGAGTGAGTTTTTTGTTCTGAATCTTATTGTCTTCAAACAATCACCTTACAGAAAACAATACTTTAACAGGATACTTCCACTATATGCATGAAAGTCACTTTTCCATTTGTCTAATGATTAAATTATAAACACAAAAAAAACATTGATAGAAACAATAACCATTACATACCTGACTCACTTTCATAATTAACCTGTCATCATAAGAGCCTATTTTCTTCATAACCTATTTTTAGGATTATTATTATTATTATTATGATGATCATCATGTTATTACTGCTATTCTTCTTATCCATCCGTAACCATGCTGTTTTCCTCTTATTAGAAAGATGATGGTCATCATGTTAATACCGCTATTGTTCCCATCGTACCGTTATCATGCCCCCCCCCCCACGTTCCTTGCTGTTCCCCGCCAGGAGTCTGAGCAGAGTTCGTCGAGAGGTCGTCTCTCCGGCGGACATCCTGCGTCTCATGAAGCAGCCGCGCGGAGACTCCCGCTCGGCCGTGCGCTCGGCCGACTACATGGCCCAGACGCTGCGCCTGCTGCACGACCGCGTCCACCGCGTGCACAAACGCTCGCTCAACGCCACAGGTCAGGCGCATGCGACTCTGTTGTTGTTGTTGTTGATGTTGAGCATGCAGGGGTTTTATTGAGGGCAGGTAAAGTGGTGGAGAGGTGTTGGTGACTCCCTTCGCATTCATACATGATCTGAATGTGTACACGCATGCATGCATGCGCACATGCATATAGACACACATGGGCTTTGTGCATGCACACACACACACACACACACTCACTGGAACACACACATACTCAAACAAACACAAACTCACTCACTCACTCACTTGAACACACACGCACTCACTTACTCACTTACTCACTTACTCACTCATTCGAACACACACACACACACACACACACACACACACACACACACACACACACACACACGGACCCACAGACCTTATTCTGAACCTGTCTGCTGTTCTCCAGATCTTCTCCCTCGTGAAGACCTGGAGGTTCTCTCGAAGATCTCTGGATGTGCAGCCAGGGTCACCAATCCGCCCTGTCACAACTTTCAGAACCTGGACAAGTACAGGACCGCCTCCAGCGTCTGCAACAATCTGTAAGAGCAACCATTACACTGTTTTGTTGCTGTCGGCTTTCAGTGTAGACCAAGGATGAGTTTTTCACATTATACGTTTATTTTGAAACATTGTAATTAAAACATATGCTAATGCACCTGATGACCACCAACAATATGCGGACAGAAGTGATAAAAAAAGATTGAGAGATTGTGAAAACTAGACGTTGAGGCAGTCGACGTGTGTCAACTCAGTACAGATCTGAAGACATCCCCCAACCACAAGTGAAATGTGCACACTTCCATGGAGGGAGGAAGTGAAGTTTCAAAGTAAAAGTGTTTAAACGTGCTGTTAACAGGAAGAACCCTCGCCTGGGGGCCTCCAACACCCCCTTCAAGCGGTGGCTCCCCGCTCAGTACGACGACGGCATCGCCTTGCCCATCGGCTGGGACAGAGACCGCCGCTACAACAACTTCCTTCTCCCTCTGGTATGATGTCACTGTCAGCCCATGCGGCAGCATCGCGTGACAGTAAAACCCACGTGCAGAAAATACACACGTATATCTACAACGGATTGCGTTTCCGTCGTCCTTAGGTCAGAGAGGTGTCCAACCGCATCCTGGCAACGACAGACGAGGGCGTGGTCAACGACAGGGAATATTCCCACATTATAACCCTGTTCGGCCAGTGGAACGACCACGACCTCACCTTCACCCCCTCCTCCCCCAGCATCCGCTCCTTCAGCAACGGCCTCAACTGTGATGAGAGCTGCGAGCGCTCGGAGCCCTGCTTCCCCATTCCGGTATGGTCACAGGTTCCAGTTTGTGCTTTTATTGTGTAGTACGACCTTTATGTTGAGACAGTGACGCTGCCGTCTATATCGCAGTCGTCATCTGCGCTCTTCTAAACAGATCCCCCCCGGCGACCCTCGTTTGCCCACTGGCGCGGACAGCTGCATCCCGGTCTTCCGATCGGCGCCCGTATGTGGAACCGGATATTCGGCCTATGATTTTGGCGGCGTGGCGAACAAGCGGGAGCAGATCAACACCCTGACGGCGTTCCTGGACATGAGCCAGGTGTACGGCTCGGAGGAGCAGCTGGCGATGAACCTTCGCAACCTCACGAGCGATGCGGGCCTCCTGCGCGTCAACGACAAGTTCAAGGACAACGGCCGGGAGCTGCTGCCCTTCAGCCCCCTGCAGGATAACATGTGTGCTACACGCAGGAGAGTCACAAACGACAGCACTGCCCAGGAGGTGCCCTGTTTCATTGCAGGTTGGCGCATTTATGTATATCTTTATACATCTCTATATATCTCTATGTCCATCTTTTTATCTATATATATATATATATCTATATATCTATTTCTATCTCTTTACATACTTCTCTATCTCTATACATCTCTATGTCTTTGTCTCTGTTTCCTTATATCTATATATCTATATATGTCTATCTCTTTCTTCATACATCTCTTTATCTATCTCTCTATATATCTCTATATATCTCTGTCTTTATCTATCACTGTCTGTCTGTCTATCTCTCTATAATAGCTAGCAAACCGTTTGTAGTCTGCGACTAGTGCTGTGTCAAAACGATTCAAACGGCTTGTGTCGTGTTTCTAGGTGACATGCGTGTCGATGAGAACATTGCCCTGACGTCCCTCCACACCATGTTCATGCGAGAACACAACCGTCTGGCGCGCGAACTCAAGAGGATAAACCCGCAGTGGGACGGTGAGACGCTCTACCAAGAGGCTCGTAAAATCATGGGCGCGTACTCTCAGGTAAACCCCACCCCTGCTCCTCTTTATCCATCTCCTCTACTCTCACTCCTGCTCACATCTCCTCTACTGACCACACCACTTCTCCTTAACACGTGCCCTATTCCTACTCCTCCTCCTCAACAAGGGTCCCTCCTCCTCAACATGGGTCCATCCTCCTCCTCTTCCTACTCTTCAACATGTGTTTCTCCTCCTCCTCAACACGTATTTCTCCTCCTCCTCAACACGTATTTCTCCTCCTCCTCCTCCTCCTCCTCCTCAACAAATGTTTCTCCTCCTCCTCCTCCTACTCCTCCTCAGGTGTTTATGTTCAGGGACTACCTGCCCCACATCGTGGGTGACGAGGCCATGACCAGACAGCTGGGCCCGTACCCGGGCTACGACCCCAACGTGGACCCCAGCATCGCCAACGTGTTCGCCACCGCCGCCTACCGCTTCGCCCACCTGGCCATCCAGCCCGTCCTAAACCGCCTGGACGACAACTACCAGGAGAATGCCCGCTTCCCCAAAGTGCCGCTCTTCATGGCCTTCTTCAGCCCCTGGAGGGTCGTTTTCGAAGGTGAGCCGAGATGACACAAAGGGCTTGCAAGAAACATGAATTTCAAACAAGATCGTTTTTTTCACCTTGTTGTTGTTGGTTGGTTACAGGCGGTATCGACCCCCTGATCCGAGGTCTGGTGGGTCGTCCTGCCAAACTGGCCGCTCAGGACCACATGCTGGTGAACGCGGTGCGGGAGAGGCTCTTCCAGTTTGTCCAGCACCTGGCTCTGGACCTGGGGTCGCTCAACATGCAGAGGAGCCGGGAACACGCCATTCCTGGTACCTATCCCCTAAAAGCCTATCCTTTCCACCACCGCTGCCTCTTTGCTCGCTTGATTTAGTTCACCTTTATTAAACCATTAAGAATAAATAGGTATTTTTACAAGAGACTGCCAAGATAGCAGCAGTATTTAATACAATGCAATTCAACTTGACACACTAAACAACTGAAGCAACCTTATTTTACACTTTGAAACCAAGAAGGGGCAAGACCTACAAGGTCAGGGTTCTGAGCTCCTCAGTCTTTCTTCTTCTCTGCAAATGCTTCGCGATCTGATGGAAATCAACCTCTTATTCTCAACACGCTAGGCTACAACGCGTGGCGTAGGTTCTGTGGGCTGTCCCAGCCCAGCAACCAGGCTGAGCTGGCTCAGGTTCTGAACAACACGGGGCTGGCGACCAGGCTCCTGCAGCTGTACGGAACGCCCAGCAACATCGACGTGTGGCTGGGAGGCGTGGCGGAACCCTTCGTCAGGGGAGGCCGTGTGGGCCCTCTGTTCTCCTGCCTCATCACCAACCAGTTCAAGAACATCCGTCAGGGAGACAGGTACGCATGCAGACAGGTACAGACTGGACTGTCTGACTGACGCTGGGGTGCGAAACAGAAAAAAGGGCGACCCAGTTGGTTCTAGATAAACGTTGGAGGATGATGGATGATGCAAGTTTGAGTTGAATTAAGATACTGGTGATTGAGGAGCAGGTAGGGGTAGGTGTCTGTATGTGGAAATCACGGACCCCCAACCCCGTAGCCCCACTTCACTACCCAGGCACGATTAATCTCATGAACATTTCATTCTGTTTGCCGTGAACAGGATGTGGTACGAGAACCCGGGCGTGTTCACCCCCAGCCAGAACACGGCGCTGCACACTGCCTCCCTGGCCAGAATCATCTGCGACAACACGGGCATCTCCAGCGTCCCCCAGGACCCCTTCAGCCTCCTCTCAGCTAGAAACCGCCTGGTCCTCTGCTCCAGCATCCCACGCATGAGCCTCTTGCCCTGGAGGGAGAGGTCCAGCGATGACGCGGCATCAGGTGAGGAACAGGAATGTGGTCAAAGGCTCACTTTACTTTTTGAAAAACCTTTAGCTTGAACATTTTATTTAATCATCTTAGTCTTTTAAAAGTCTTGTTTGTTTTTGCAGGCAGAAATGAAATTCTTGCAGCCATTGAAGCTGAGGTAATGATTTATATTACATATTTTTATCCAGTTTTAGACAATATGCTTATTGATATGTTCAATTCCCATATTTGCTCACAGATCCTTCCCCCCCCTTTTTTATACATTAATATGTAAATACTGAGAGAGAAAAGATGACAGAAACTGATTTATTATTATCTTGTTTATATCCAGATGACCAGGCTGTCCCTGGCAGAGCAGGACATCCTGGGCATGACGGAGCTGCAGATGGAAGAGGACAATGAGGTAGTTATGTCTCACATCTCTGTAGGACGAGATGAATGAGCTAGGTCAGGAATAAGGACTTTAACGTGTCATCTTGTGAACAATTCTCTGTGTTCCTACCGGTTATTGAATTGATTTACTCCTGCATTCATTGGCTGTGAAATGAGTCAATGACAGTCATATTATAGAAAACGTTAGGAAACGTCATTAAGGTCTGTGACCTATTCCCCCTTCACTCACGACTTAAACAAGGATCGGCTGCTGTTATGTTATTTATCTTTTTTCATAATCCTACAAGCGCCTCACATAGCTTTAAAACAGTGCAGACATTACAGACCGAGCCAGTATATAAACATCTGACATGTGATCAAGCTGTTTCTCTGACATCATCCTTCTGCTTGTGTTTTCCTCCCCTGAAGGTTCCCCAGGCATAAGAGGTGAACCTGGCCCTCGAAAGAAAGAATTCTAATCAATGCAACCCGTTTACCGTCTTTACCTCCTTGACTTAATGGTGACGTCGTGTCGTGCACCATTCCACAAACCGCTTCTTTTCTCAACGCCGGAGGCCCGGTTTTTTCTTCTTTTTTAAAATGTCAAGTACTGTTAGCTGATTAAAAAAATCATGCCATCATTTGGGACCAGTTACACCATGAAATATAGTACACTGAAATCTTTAACCACAACTCTGACAATGGAATTACAGTGTTTACATAAAGTACTTTGTCAGTGGTGGTTACATTTTTACCATGGACATTTTAGGCCTTCCTTGTTTTTGTATACTATAATACTAAATGTATTTGCACAAATCAACTATGTTGTTACTCAGTTTGACTCCGATCTATTATAACACATCTTGATTTATTTTTTACCTGTCTCATATTAAGCGCAAAAACTGCTTTGAATAAATTCTTCCTCTGTGGTTAAAATTGTTCAATCAAGATGAATGTTTTTTTATTAACTCATTAGCTCATTCAAAGCCAAACTGAGAACCACAGTGTATAACCATTATTTTAGCCAAGTAGATGTTTTGCTCTTCCTAGTGGCCATTTATGGAACTGCTATGCTGTAAACAGGCCAAGAATGCAAAAACACAAAATAACATAAAACAAATTCTTTATTCCTTCACCTCAATAAAAAAAAGGAAAAATAGGCAATCTCTCAGCACTTCTTCTCTTACCCATCAGTGTCAGGATAAATATATCTCACACAATTCTGATTCAAAATGTTATCTTGTAGGTCATGGCTTGTTTCCATAAAACGCACGGGAAGATGCACAGGACATCGCCAACTACCTGTTTCTTACTCACTGTTTGATTATTGGTTATCGCCATGCACGAAGAGTATGGCTAGAGTTTTCAAACGCTTGATTCTTTTATTATTTGTTTGTTCCTACAATTATAAGCCTAATTAAAAAGGGAATCCCATTTTTAATAGAAGCGCAATGCAGTGGTGTTAGTTTGACGATATTCTCTTGCAAAACAAAATGGCTTGGTGAAATAGGACAAATTTTGTTCAGATTAGTTTTGGTGTGAAGACTGGACATTGGACAATATTTCACACTATAAGATCGCTCATTTCAATATTCCAGGCGTTTTTATCTTAATATATCAAGGACATCGTGTGGCGCTATCTATGTGAAACATTGTCCATTGTGTAAACAACACTAATATCAAATAAATCGGCTCTTGAAGAGCTATTGAGATTAGGGATTGATGTAAATTAATTTATTCTATGCTTTATTTAGACCACATGATATTCAAGCTAACATCACTACCTCATTTGACCACATATTTGTAGTGCTAAGTCCTGAATAGCTCATTATTCTACACATAGTGGTCAACACCATATCGTTTTCTGGGTTTGAGATAAGTCACACCCTACAAACATGGCCGCCTTGCCATTCCGCCCATACCAAGACAGACTGAAGGTTTACCTGGGTATGTTAGAACCTGTAGGCGTGGCTTATTTATCGTTCCGCCCATGACCAATATCAACTGAATTTTTACCTGTATTAAATAGACGCTTCGTGAACCACCTCCAGAGTGCAAGATTGTTTACCTTATGTGTCTGAATAAACCACGTGTTGAACATTTACCACTCTCCGATTCATACCTAGCCCGAAACAACGATACCAAAAAGGATACATTTTTTGTTTCATCAGAAGCAAAAAAGGGGTAATATTAAACGTCAAACTGTATTCCTCATCGCGGATATCATTGTGTCAACGTCCATCTGAAACGACCCAGATATGTTAAATGCGCCTTAAACGAATCAATCCGATTGTATGATAGGCTGTTATATAAAACTAAATAGGCTATACAATTGAGAGTGTTGATGTGCCATCGACACAAGACAAGCGCGTCATCAGTAAAGACACACCTTCAAGAGAGAAGACAGGTTTAAATGAAAATGCAAATACCAGCCACGCTGATCTGCCACGCCGTACCGAACCGAGCCGGGCCAGTATAGTAGTGGAAGCGCGGCACAGTACGGTTCGATACGGCAAAAACTGCCAATGGAAAAATGCTACCAGATTGAGTCCCATTAAGACTAATATTTCTTATAATTGCATTGCCAGCTGTTGTCTGCAATTGTTTCTGCAGGCTCTCTGCTCATTAATCCTTCAGACCCAATGTTCTAGCTTGTTCAAAGGTTCTGGAGGCTTTTGGTCCTCCACATGGTATTTCTTAGTCATCATGTTGCACTCTGCCAGGCTGATCAGCCTCTGGCCTACTGTGTGTGTTTTTGGGTTTGATACATGTGGCCATTCTCCAAGTTTGGGTGCCCAACCTTGAGGTGCTTCAGTGGATTACATCACTGCAGCAGCAGGCTGGTCTTCGTCTCCTAGGTGTGGCATCATCTTGGCCTCCGTCCTCGGCAGGGAAGCCAAGCTAATGGTCCTGCCCGCCAGCTGCTGGAGGGAATCCGGGTGTGTTTTTCCTACCCTATTGCAGAGGCATGAGGAATTACAGCACCGATAAAACCAAGGGTCACAAAAGGGATCCCCGGTTCTGGGAATGCAGGTCAACACGCAACACAGCATGCATCGTCACTCGAAATTTGAAGATTTTCTTTAGCCACAGACAATGTGACACACAGCCATCTTGATCCCTGGGGGCCGTGTGTCCACCTTTGATGATGGGTCACCCTATCGGTGAGGCAGACCGTCTAAGCTAGCTACTGTAAGGGATCAGGAAATGTTATGGTATGTTATTCCTTGACAGCAACAGCCCAAGTAGTTCCTTATTGTGTGTTTGTATGAAAATGTAGGTTTTAAAGATGTTAACAGCTGGTGTGTTGGCAACCAATCACTCATGACTGCTTTTCTACAGAACACAGTGAAGCAGGCCTCACACCTCAGGCAAAAATGTTGGTCACTACTTCACCAAATCTCTGTGTTTTGCTATTTAGTTAGTAGTTCTGATTGCTTCTGGTGCCAGACTGTCTTACACTGAGCATCTCACGGGCTTGAGGGCCATTAACTGTCTTGTCATGGAGTTGCCTAACAGAGTTACACCAAATTGTGTTTATTATTTCTACACAGTTTGCCTCATTTCAGGGGAACTGTGGGTAGGTGAGACAATTGCAACTTTCCTGTGAATGTTGCAAGTCAAACGTTAGGAGTTTTGAGGGAGAGAAATAGCAACCATGTTTTATGAACATGAAAGCAAACCTATTCGCCATAACTAGTTAAAATTAAATGTCCTGTGAAAAAGAAATGTCATAATTTCCTCAGTAAGAGTTTTGCATGGCTTTTCCTTCGTCTCATTTTAAGAATTTAAAGACTTTAAATCAATTCACTTCACGATGATGTAGAATGGTGGATTAAAGGCGTTTTAAGGCTATATCTTTTAACATAACCTTATCTTTTTTTAACCATTCCAGAAAAAAGATTTTCAGTTTTTACAATGCAATGTTTGTTGTAGGCCTGCACACCCTGAGAGGACAGACAGTTAACGTTTAAGCACATTTTTACATCTGCGATAACTCCTGTTGTATGTGGAAGGATTTTTTTTCAATCTGAAAAACAAATACAATATGCTACCAATATAATAGTTAGTTAGTATGATAGTAGTTAATAGATGCTACTTAAAGCTTTTGTTGTGCAAGAAATTTGATGAGCTGAGTGATAAACTTAAATTAATCCAGGTCAGCTAGAAGAAGTAGGAACTTTAGGATTTACTGATATATTGACCCCACCTGAAGACATCAACACTGTGGGTGAGGCCTAAGACTCTCACTATAAATAGGCTTACACAGGGACAGTCTTCATACCACCTGCACATTGTTCTCAATGTACTTTTAGCTTCACCTGCAGAGGTAAGGGGACTTCTTTCCTATGTGGGACATAGCCGGTGTATCATTGTTGTCTAACGTGTGCAATGCGTTGATGGCTGATGTTCATTATGTTTTGTTCACTTGTATAGATGAACCTGCTTGTCTGCGTTGTAACGCTGAGCATCTGCGTGATGCAGGCCCATTCAAACCCATCAAGTAAGCTTTTAAACGATTACCTTTCAAAAACGGTGAATGTTTTTTAACACATTAAATGTCTATTATATATGTCTATATAATATGTAGATAATATGTATCTATATATATGTCTATATTAAATGTCTGCTGTGATGTTTTTCTTTTCCGTATCTCTTTTCATTTTTTTCTGTTCAAGTTGAAGTTCTAAGTTTGTTTATTTTACAAATGCTGTTGTAGCTGAAGGTTTGTGTCAACCTTATCTTATGGTTTATTTTATTAATGCTCTTGTATCTGAAGGTCTAGCTTATGGTTTATTTGATTAATGCTCTTGTATCTGAAGGTCTATCTTATGGTTTATTTGATTAATGCTCTTGTATCTGAAGGTCTTTCTTATGGTTTATTTGATTAATGCTCTTGTATCTGAAGGTCTGGGTCGTCCCTATCTTATGGAATGCTTTGAAGAGGCCAAAATACTGGTGGATGATGCTTACAAGTACTCGCGAGACGAGTGAGTTTATTGTTGTGAATCTTATTGTCTTAACGAGAATTAAAGAATCACCTTTCAGAAAACGATACTGTAACAGGATAATTCCACTATATGCATAAAAGTCATTTTTCCATTTGTCAAATAATTCAATTATAAACACAACAAAAACAAATATTTGAATACCTGATTCACTTTCATAATTAACCTGTAATCATAAGAGCCTATTCGCTTCATAACCGATTTTTTGTCTTTATTTTATTATTTTATTATTCTAATTCTTATTATGATCATCATCATGTTAATACTGCTATTCTTCCCATCCCTCCGTAACCATGCTGTTTTCCTCTTATTAGAATGATTATGATGATCATGTTATTACTGCTATTGTTCCCATCGTACCGTTATCATGCCCCCCCCCCACGTTCCTTGCTGTTCCCCGCCAGGAGTCTGAGCAGAGTTCGTCGAGAGGTCGTCTCTCCGGCGGACATCCTGCGTCTCATGAAGCAGCCGCGCGGAGACTCCCGCTCGGCCGTGCGCTCGGCCGACTACATGGCCCAGACGCTGCGCCTGCTGCACGACCGCGTCCACCGCGTGCACAAACGCTCGCTCAACGCCACAGGTCAGGCGCATGCGACTCTGTTGTTGTTGTTGTTGTTGATGTTGAGCATGTAGGGGTTTTATTGAGGACAGGTAAAGTGGTGGAGAGGTGTTGGTGACTCCTTTCACGTTCATACATGATAAGGATGTGTACACGCATGCATGCATGCGCACATGCATGTAGACACACATGGGCTTTGTGCATGCACACACACTCTCACTCGAACACACACTCACACACACACACACACACACACACTCAAACACTCACTCATTCACTCATTCGAGCACGCACGCACGCGCGCGCACACACACACACACACACACACTGAGCTCAAACCCATGGACCCACAGACGTTATTCTGAACCTATGTCTGCTGTTCTCCAGATCTTCTCCCTCGTGAAGACCTGGAGGTTCTCTCGAAGATCTCTGGATGTGCAGCCAGAGTCAGCAATCCGCCCTGTCGCACCATTCAGAACCTGGACAAGTACAGGACCGCCTCCAGCGTCTGCAACAACCTGTAAGAGCAACCATTACACTGTTTTGTTGCTGTCGGGTTTCAGTGTAGACAAAGGATGAGTTTTTCACATTATACGTTTATTTTGAAACATTGTAATTAAAATCTTTGCAAATGCACCTGATGACCACCAACAATATGCGGACAGAAGTGATAAAAAAAGATTGAGAGATTGTGAAAACTAGACGTGCTGTTAACAGGAAGAACCCTCGCCTGGGGGCCTCCAACACCCCCTTCAAGCGGTGGCTCCCCGCTCAGTACGACGACGGCATCGCCTTGCCCATCGGCTGGGACAGAAACCGCCGCTACAACAACTTCCTTCTCCCTCTGGTATGATGTCACTGTCAGCCCATGCGGCAGCATCGCGTGACAGTAAAACCCACGTGCAGAAAATACACACGTATATCTACAACGGATTGCGTTTCCGTCGTCCTTAGGTCAGAGAGGTGTCCAACCGCATCCTGGCGACGACAGACGAGGGTGTGGTCAACGACAGGGAATATTCCCACATGGTGACCCTGTTCGGCCAGTGGAACGACCACGACCTCACCTTCACCCCCTTCTCCCCCAGCATCCGCTCCTTCAGCAACGGCCTCAACTGTGATGAGAGCTGCGAGCGCTCGGAGCCCTGCTTCCCCATTTCGGTATGGTCACAGGTTCCAGTTTGTGCTTTTATTGTGTAGTACAACCTTTATGTTGAGACAGTGACGCTGCCGTCTATATCGCAGTCGTCATCTGCGCTCTTCTAAACAGATCCCCCCCGGCGACCCTCGTTTGCCCACTGGCGCGGACAGCTGCATCCCGGTCTTCCGATCGGCGCCCGTATGTGGAACCGGATATTCGGCCTATGATTTTGGCGGCGTGGCGAACAAGCGGGAGCAGATCAACACCCTGACGGCGTTCCTGGACCTGGGCCAGGTGTACGGCTCAGAGGAGCAGCTGGCGATGAACCTTCGCAACCTCACGAGCGATGCGGGCCTCCTGCGCGTCAACGACAAGTTCAACGACAACGGCCGGGAGCTGCTGCCCTTCAGCCCCCTGCAGGATAACATGTGTGCTACACGCAGGAGAGTCACAAACGACAGCACTGCCCAGGAGGTGCCCTGTTTCATTGCAGGTTGGCGCATTTATGTATATCTTTATACATCTCTATATATCTCTATGTCCATCTTTTTATCTACAGTATCTATATATATATATTTCTATCTCTTTACATACTTATGTAATATATACATATCTATACATCTCTGTCTTTATCTTAGTTTTTTTATATCTCTATATCTATATCTCTTTCTTCATACATCTCTTTATCTATCTCTCTATATATCTATATCTATTTATCTTTTACTCTATCTATCACTGTCTGTCTGTCTCTATCTCTCTATCATAGCTAGCAAACCGTTTGATGACTCCAACTAGTGCTGTGTCAAAACGATTCAAACGGCTTGTGTCCTGTTTCTAGGTGACATGCGTGTCGATGAGAACATTGCCCTGACGTCCCTCCACACCATGTTCATGCGAGAACACAACCGTCTGGCGCGCGAACTCAAGAGGATAAACCCGCAGTGGGACGGTGAGACGCTCTACCAAGAGGCTCGTAAAATCATGGGCGCGTACTCTCAGGTAAACCCCACCCCTGCTCCTCTTTATCCTCTACTCTCACTCCTGCTCACATCTCCTCTACTGACCACACCACTTCTCCTCAACACGTGCCCTACTCCTCCTCCTCCTCCTGAACAAGGGTCCCTCCTCCTCCTCCTCCTCCTCAACATGTGTCCCTACTCCTCCTACTCCTCCTCCTCCTCAACATGTGTTTCTCATCCTCCTCAACATGTGTCCCTACTCCTCCTACTCCTCCTCCTCCTCAACATGTGTTTCTCATCCTCCTCAACATGTGTCCTTACTCCTCCTACGCCTCCTCCTCCTCCTCCTCAACATGTGTCCCTACTCTTCCTTCTCCTCCTCCTCCTCAACATGTGTCCCTACTCCTCCTTCTCCTCCTCCTCCTCCTCCTCCTCAACATGTGTCCCTCCTCCTCCTCCTCCTCCTCCTCCTCCTCCTCCTCCTCAACATGTGTCCCTCCTCAGGTGTTTGTGTTCAGGGACTACCTGCCCCACATCGTGGGTGACGTGGCCATGACCAGACAGCTGGGCCGGTACCCGGGCTACAACCCCAACGTGGACCCCAGCATCGCCAACGTGTTCGCCACCGCCGCCTACCGCTTCGCCCACCTGGCCATCCAGCCCGTCCTAAACCGCCTGGACGACAACTACCGGCAGAATGCCCGCTTCCCCAACGTGCCGCTTTTCATGGCCTTCTTCAGCCCCTGGAGGGTCGTTTTCGAAGGTGAGCCGAGATGACACAAAGTGCTTGCAAGAAACATGAATTTCAAACAAGATCGTTTTCTTCACCTTGTTGTTGTTGGTTGGTTACAGGCGGTATCGACCCCCTGATCCGAGGTCTGGTGGGCAGTCCTGCCAAACTGGCCGCTCAGGACCACATGCTGGTGAACGCGGTGCGGGAGAGGCTCTTCCAGTTTGTCCAGCACCTGGCTCTGGACCTGGGGTCGCTCAACATGCAGAGGGGCCGGGACCACGCCATCCCTGGTACCTATCCCCTAAAATAATCTCCTTTCCACCAGTGCTGCCTCTTTGCTCGCTTGATTTAGTTCACCTTTATTAAACCAGGTTGGCCTCATTGAGAATAAACATGTATTTTTACAAGAGACTGCCATGACAGCAGCAGTATACAATACAATGCAATTCAACTTGACACACTAAACAACTGAAGCAACCTTATTTTACACTTTGAAACCAAGAAGGGGCAAGACCTACAAGGTCAGGGTTCTGAGCTCCTCAGTCTTTCTTCTTCTCTGCAAATGCTTCGCGATCTGATGGAAATCAACCTCTTATTCTCAACACGCTAGGCTACAACGCGTGGCGTAGGTTCTGTGGGCTGTCCCAGCCCAGCAACCAGGCTGAGCTGGCTCAGGTTCTGAAAAACACGGGGCTGGCGACCAGGCTCCTGCGGCTGTACGGAACGCCCAGCAACATCGACGTGTGGCTGGGAGGCGTGGCGGAACCCTTCGTCAGGGGAGGCCGTGTGGGCCCTCTGTTCTCCTGCCTCATCGCCAACCAGTTCAAGAACATCCGTCAGGGAGACAGGTACGCATGCAGACAGGTACAGACTGGACTGTCTGACTGACGTTGGGGTGCGAAACAGAAAAAAGGACGACCCAGTTGGTTCTAGATCAACTTTGGAGGATGATGGATGATGCAAGTTTGAGTTGAATTAAGATACTGGTGATTGAGGAGCAGGTAGGGGTAGGTGTCTGTATGTGGAAATCACGGACCCCCAACCCCGTAGCCCCACTTCACTACCCAGGCACGATCCATCTCATGAACATTTAGTTCTGTTTGCCATGAACAGGATGTGGTACGAGAACCCGGGCGTGTTCACCCCCAGCCAGAGGACGGCGCTGCGCACCGCATGCCTGGCCAGGATCATCTGCGACAACACGGGCCTCTCCAGCGTCCCCCAGGACCCCTTCAGCCTCCTCTCCGCTAGAAACCGCCTGGTCCGCTGCTCCAGCATCCCACGCATGAGCCTCTTGCCCTGGAGGGAGAGGCCCAGCAATGACGCGGCATCAGGTGAGGAACAGGAATGTGGTCAAAGGCTCACTTTCCTTTTTGAAAAACCTTTAGCTTGCGCATTTTAATTAATCATCTTACGTTTTTAAAAGTCTTGTTTGTTTCTGCAGGCACAAATGAAATTCTTGCAGCCATTGAAGCTGAGGTAATAATTATTACTGTATTTGTTTACCCAGTTTTGGACAATTGGCTTATTGATATGTTAAATTCCCATACTTTCCCACAGATCCTTCCCCCCTTTCTTTTTAATACATTGATATGTAAATACGGAGGGAGAAAATATGACACAAACTGATTTTTATTATTATCTTGTTTATATCCAGAAGACGAAGCTGTCCCTGGCAGAGCAGGACATCCTGGGCATGACGGAGCCGCAAATGGAAGAGGACAATGAGGTAGTTATGTCTCACATCTCTGTAGGACGAGATGAATGAGCTAGGTCCGGAATAAGGACTTTAACGTGTGATCTTGGGAACAATTCTCTTTGTTCCTACCGGTTATTGAATTGATTTACTCCTGCATTCATTGGCTGTGAAATAAGTCATTTACACTTATATTATAGAAAACGTTAGGACAGGTCATTAAGGTCTGTGACCTATTCCCTCTTCACTCACAACTTAAACAAGGATTGGCTGCTGATTTATGTTGTTATTTTTTATTTTTCATAATCCTACAAGCGCCTCACATAGCTTTAAAACAGTGCAGACATTACAGACCGAGCCAGTATATAAACATCTGACATTTGATCAAGCTGTTTCTCTGACATCATCCTTTTGCTTGTGTTTTCCTCCCCTGAAGGTTCCCCAGGCATAAGAGGTGAACCTGGCCCTCGAAAGAAAGAATTCTAATCAATGCAACCCGTTTACCGTCTTTACCTCCTTGACTTAATGGTGACGTCGTGTCGTGCACCATTCCACAAACCGCTTCTTTTCTCAACGCCGGAGGCCCGGTTTTTCCTTCTTTTTTTAAATGTCAAGTACTGTTGGCTGATTTAAAAAAATCATGCCATCATTTGGGACCAGTTACACCATGAATTATAGTACACTGAAATGTTCAACCACAACTCTAACAATGGAATTACAGTGTTTACATAAAGTACTTTGTCAGAGGTGGTTACATTTTTACCATGGACATTTTAGGCCTTACTTGTTTTTGTATACTATAATACTAAATCTATTTTCACAAATCAATTAGTTTTTTTTTTTTATATGATTATGATTTATTATATGATTTTTTTTTTTACCGGTCTCATATTAAGTGCAAAAACTGCTTTGAATAAATTCTTCCTCTGTGGTTGGAATTGTTCAATTAAGATTAATTGTTTTGTATCAACTCATTCAAAGCCAAACTGATAGTGCCAGTGTATAACCATTTTTTTTAACCAAGTGGACGTTTGGCCCTCTCTAGTGGCCATTGATGGAACCGCTCTGCTGTAAACAGGCCAAGGATGCAACAACACAAAATAATATAAAACAAATCCTTTAATCCTTCACCTCAATAAAAAAAAGGAATGGAATAGGCAATCTCTCAACACTGCTTCTCTTTCCCATCAGTGTCAGGATGAATAGATCTCACACAATTCTGATTCAAAATGTTATCTTGTAGGTCATGGCTTGTTTCCATAAGACGCACGGGAAGATGCACCGGACATCGCCAACTACCTGTTTCTTACTCACTGTTTGATGATTGGTTATCGGTGGTTGATGCAATTCAGTGACATACGTGTGATAACGTATGTTCTGTGCGTGTCCAGCTGTTAATTCCACTTGAGCTCAAACTACAAACTTCGAGGTCCCGTAGATGTATTAGTATATAGTGCATCATGAATTTATTCACAGGGAAAGACAATACATATCACATATTGATAAACAGTCTCTCAAGACCTTGAAATAAAAAAAGGGCAAAATGTACAGCGAGACTCCTTCTGCTGCTTCGTACACGACTGGAACATCCCTCCATAAAGAGATCAGACATCAGCGACAGAGTTAACTTAAATAAAGTAATGCAAAAACCACGTGTACAAAACGATGTGCTTCACAAAAGGAGCCCCCCACCGCTGACCACCAGGAGGCTTCACCCGATACGTAACCATCCCATAGTTACACATTGAAACAGAACGTGGAAGACAATGTTGAAAATCGTATCACAATGAGAGTACCTTTGTCTAGTTGATGTTATATTCAGCATCAAGGTAAGGCCCACGTCAGTGTCTTCAGTCTAGCGGAGATTCTTATTCATCATGGGAATATAACATCCAATAAGGGATGAAGAAAATAAAAACCACAATGGTAATACCATGTCCAACAAGGGATAGAAAACTAAAGAATATGAACCGATATACATAACCAGGAAATGAATGTGATATGCTGGAAAAGGATCTATCAATAGCACCACAGCTCATATGGGTGAACAGATAATGGCAAATGTATAGCTTGTCTGTAGAAAAATAAAATAAAAGCAAAAATAAAACAAGTAGTATAAATATAATTTTAAAATAATTACAAGACAGGAAAGGCTGACCTGGTCTTTCTCCAGAGTGAGGCTAGGACTGACCTAGTCTTTTTCCAGAGTTAGACTAGGACTGACCTGGTCTTCCTCCAGAGTGAGACTAGGACTGACCTTGTCTTAATCCAGACTGAGACAGAGTGAGGAGCTGGTGACCCGTCGACCGACTGCACACCAGCTTTCCGTTGCTGTTGAAGGAGGCCAGACAACCTAGCAGGAGATGAAACGACAACAGATGTATTCAGACACTAGCAGTGTCCCCCTGACACTAGTGCTGTCCCCCTGACACTTATGTCACCGTCACACTAGCAGTGGCCCCCTGACACTTATGTCACCCTCACACTAGCAGTGGTCCCCTGACACTTATGTCCCCCTCACACTAGCAGTGGCCCCCTGACTCTAGATGTGTACCTCTGACACTAGCGTTGGCCCCCTGACACTAGCGTTGGCCCCCTGACACTAGTGTTGTCCCCATGACACTAGCGTTGTCCCCATGACACTAGCAGTGGCCCCCTGATTCTAGATGTGTACCTCTGACACTAGCGTTGGCCCCCTGACACTAGCGTTGGCCCCCTGACACTAGTGTTGTCCCCATGACACTAGCGTTGTCCCCATGACACTAGCGTTGTCCCCATGACACTAGTGTTGTCCCCATGACACTAGCAGTGGCCCCCTGACACTAGTGTTGTCCCCCTGACACTAGTGTTGTCCCCATGACACTAGCAGTGGCCCCGACACTAGTGTTGTCCCCATGACACTAGTGTTGTCCCCATGACACTAGCATTGTCCCCATGACACTAGTGTTGTCCCCATGACACTAGCGTTGTCCCCATGACACTAGGGTTGTCCCCATGACACTAGTGTTGTCCCCATGACACTAGCAGTGGCCCCCTGATTCTAGATGTGTACCTCTGACACTAGCGTTGGCCCCCTGACACTAGCGTTGGCCCCCTGACACTAGTGTTGTCCCCATGACACTAGCGTTGTCCCCATGACACTAGCGTTGTCCCCATGACACTAGTGTTGTCCCCATGACACTAGCAGTGGCCCCCTGACACTAGTGTTGTCCCCCTGACACTAGTGTTGTCCCCATGACACTAGCAGTGGCCCCGACACTAGTGTTGTCCCCATGACACTAGCGTTGTCCCCATGACACTAGCGTTGTCCCCATGACACTAGCGTTGGCCCCCTGACACTAGTGTTGTCCCCATGACACTAGTGTTGTCCCCATGACACTAGTGTTGTCCCCATGACACTAGCGTTGTCCCCATGACACTAGTGTTGTCCCCATGACACTAGCGTTGTCCCCATGACACTAGCGTTGTCCCCATGACACTAGCGTTGTCCCCATGACACTAGCGTTGTCCCCATGACACTAGCGTTGTCCCCATGACACTAGCGTTGTCCCCATGACACTAGTGTTGTCCCCATGACACTAGCAATTAGCCACAGACAATGTGACACACAGCCATCTTGATACCTGGGGGCCGTGTGTCTCGTCATGGAGTTGCCTAACAGAGTTACACCAAATTGTGTCTATTATTTCTACACAGTTTGCCTCATATCAGGGGAACTGTCGGTAGGTGAGACAATTGCAACTTTCCTGTGAATGTTGCAAGTCAAACGTTACGATTCTTGAGGGAGAGAAATAGCAACCATGTTTTACGAACAAGAAAGCAAACCTATTCGCCATAACTAGTTAAAATTAAATGTCCGGTCAAGCAGAAATGTTCTACTTTCCTCAGTAAAAGTGTTGCATGGCTTTTCCTTCGTTTCATTTTAAGAATTTAAAGACTTTAAATCAATTCCCTTGACGATGATGCAGAATGTTGGATTAAAGGGTTTTTAAGGCTATATCTTTTAACACAACCTTATCTTTTTTTAACCATTCCAGAAAAAAGATTTTCAGTTTTTACTGCCAGAAATACAATGTTTGTTGTAGGCCTGCACACCCTGAGAGGACAGACAGTTAACGTTTAAGCACACTTTTACATCCGCGATTATTGGTTAATATTAAGTGTGGATAACTCCTGTTGTATGTGGAAGGTTTTGTTTTCAATCCGAAATATAATTATAATATATATATATATGTATATATATGTATATATATGTATATATAATAGATTGACTCCACCTGAATACATCAACACTGTGGGTGAGGCCTAAGACTCTCACTATAAATTGGCTGACACAGGGACAGTCTTCACACCACCTTCACATTGTTCTCAGTGTACTTTTAGCTTCACCAGCAGAGGTAAGAGGACTTCTTTCCTATGTGGGACATAGTTGGTGTGCATCATTATTGTCTAACGTGTGCAGTGCGTTGATGGCTGATGTTCATTATGTTTTGTTCACTTGTATAGATGAACCTGCTTGTCTGCGTTGTAACGCTGAGCATCTGCGTGATGCAGGCCCATTCAAACCCATCAAGTAAGCTTTTAAACGATTTCCTTTCAAAAACGGTGATTGTTTTTAATACATTTTGTTCTATTGTGATGTTTTTCTTTTCCGTATCTTTTCCATTTTCTTCTGTTCAAGTTGAAGTACTAAGTTTGTTTATTTCATAAATGCTGTTGTAGTTGAAGGTTTGGGTCAACCTTATCTTATGGTTTATTTGATTAATGCTGTTGTATCTGAAGGTCTATCTTAAGGTTTATTTTATTAATGCTGTTGGATCTGAAGGTCTATCTTATGGTTTATTTGATTAATGCTCTTGTATCTGAAGGTCTATCTTATGGTTTATTTGATTAATGCTCTTGTATCTGAAGGTCTATCTTATGGTTTATTTGATTAATGCTCTTGTATCTGAAGGTCTGGGTCGTCCCTATCTTATGGAATGCTTTGAAGAGGCCAAAAAACTGGTGGATGATGCATACAAGTACTCGCGAGATGAGTGAGTTTGTTGTTGTGAATCTTATTCTGTCTTAACGAGAATTAAACAATCACCTTACAGAAAACTATACAATCAATATGCTGAGCTCATCTATCTGTCATAATTATTGATACATCTGTTATCAAATGATTTTGGCTCTACATAGACAACAGCACAGGTTAAGTTCCCCTCAGAAATTAAAGCTATGAGTTGTATTTGCACATTTTGTATGCTATACCATTTCAATATTTTGGCCTGCTGTTGATAATGACACCATATCCAGCAGAGATTTCAGCGTACAAACCACGACAATGTTTCTGGTTGTGAACAAATACTGTAACAGGATACTTCCAATATATGCAAGAAAGTCTCTTTTCCATTTGTCTAATGATTCAATTATAAACATAACAAAAACAAATATTGAGAGAAAAAATTACCATTACATACCTGATTCACTTTCGTAATTAACCTGTCATCATAAGAGCCTATTCGCTTCATAACCTATTTTTAGGATTATTCTTCTTCTTATTCTGATGATCATCATGTTATTACTGCTATGGTTCCCATCGGACCGTCACCATGCCTCACCCCACCGTTCCCCGCCAGGAGTCTGAGCAGAGTTCGTCGAGAGGTCGTCTCTCCGGCGGACATCCTGCGTCTCATGAAGCAGCCGCGCGGAGACTCCCGCTCGGCCGTGCGCTCGGCCGACTACATGGCCCAGACGCTGCGCCTGCTGCACGACCGCGTCCACCGCGTGCACAAACGCTCGCTCAACGCCACAGGTCAGGCGCATGCGACTCTGTTGTTGTTGTTGATGTTGAGCATGTAGGGGGTTTATTGAGGGCAGGTAAAGTGGTGGAGAGGTGTTGGTGACTCCGGGCGCGTTCATACATGATAAGGATGTGTACACGCATGCATGCATGCGCACATGCATGTAGACACACATGGGGTTTGTGCATGCACACACACACACACACCCGCTCACTCACTCGAACACACACTCACACACACACACACCTACTCACTCACTCGAACACATACACACACACACACACACACACACACACACTCACACACACACTCACACACACACTCACACTCAAACACTCACTCACTCACTTGAACACTCACTCACTCACTCATTCGAACATGTAAGCGCGCACACACACACACTCTGAGCTCAAACCCATGGACCCACAGACCTTATTCTGAACCTATGTCTGCTGTTCTCCAGATCTTCTCCCTCGTGAAGACCTGGAGGTTCTCTCGAAGATCTCTGGATGTGCAGCCAGAGTCAGCAATCCGCCCTGTCGCACCATTCAGAACCTGGACAAGTACAGGACCGCCTCCAGCGTCTGCAACAACCTGTAAGAGCGACCATTATTTATTTCACATTATACGTTTATTTTGAAACATTACAATTAAAATATATGCAAATGCACCTGATGACCACCAAAAATATGTGGACAGAAGTGATGAAAAAAAGATTGAGAGATTGTGAAAACTAGACGTTGAGGCGGTCGACATGTGTCAACTCAGTACAGATCTGAAGACATCCCCCAACCACAAGTGAAATGTGCACACTTCCATGGAGGGAGGAAGTGAAGTTTCAAAGTAAAGGTTTTTCAACGTGCTGTTAACAGGAAGAACCCTCGCCTGGGAGCCTCCAACACCCCCTTCAAGCGGTGGCTCCCCGCTCAGTACGATGACGGCATCGCCTTGCCCATCGGCTGGGACAGAGACCGCCGCTACAACAACTTCCTTCTCCCTCTGGTATGATGTCACTGTCAGCCCATGCGGCAGCATCGCGTGACAATAAAACCCACGTGCAGAAAATACACACGTATATCTACAACGGATTGCGTTTCCGTCGTCCTTAGGTCAGAGAGGTGTCCAACCGCATCCTGGCGACAACGGACGAGGGTGTGGTCAACGACAGGGAATATTCCCACATGGTGACCCTGTTCGGCCAGTGGAACGACCACGACCTCACCTTCACCCCCTTCTCCCCCAGCATCCGCTCCTTCAGCAACGGCCTCAACTGTGATGAGAGCTGCGAGCGCTCGGAGCCCTGCTTCCCCATTCCGGTATGGTCACAGGTTCCAGTTTGCGCTTTTATTGTGTAGTACAACCTTTATGTTGAGACAGTGACGCTGCCGTCTATATCGCAGTCGTCATCTGCGCTCTTCTAAACAGATCCCCCCCGGCGACCCTCGTTTGCCCACTGGCGCGGACAGCTGCATCCCGGTCTTCCGATCGGCGCCCGTATGTGGAACCGGATATTCGGCCTACGATTTTGGCGGCGTGGCGAACAAGCGGGAGCAGATCAACACCCTGACGGCGTTCCTGGACCTGGGCCAGGTGTACGGCTCGGAGGAGCAGCTGGCGATGAACCTTCGCAACCTCACGAGCGATGCGGGCCTCCTGCGCGTCAACGACAAGTTCAAGGACAACGGCCGGGAGCTGCTGCCCTTCAGCCCCATGCAGGATAACATGTGTGCTACACGCAGGAGAGTCACAAACGACAGCACTGCCCAGGAGGTGCCCTGTTTCATTGCAGGTTGGCGCATTTATGTACATCTTTATACATCTCTATATATCTCTATGTCCATCTTTTTATCTATCTATATCAATATATCAATATATCTCCATCTCTTTCTATTTATCTATCCCTCTATATATCTCTATTTATCTTTTACTCTATCTATCACTGTCTGTCTGTCTCTATCTCTCTATCATAGCTAGCAAACCGTTTGTAGTCTCCGACTAGTGCTGTGTCAAAACGATTCAAACGGCTTGTGTCGTGTTTCTAGGTGACATGCGTGTCGATGAGAACATTGCCCTGACGTCCCTCCACACCATGTTCATGCGAGAACACAACCGTCTGGCGCGCGAACTCAAGAGGATAAACCCGCAGTGGGACGGTGAGACGCTCTACCAAGAGGCTCGTAAAATCATGGGCGCGTACTCTCAGGTAAACCCCACCCCTGCTCCTCTTTATCCATCTCCTCTACTCTCACTCCTGCTCACATCTCCTCTACTGACCACACCGCTTCTCCTTAACACGTGCCCTATTCCTACTCCTCCTCCTCAACAAGGGTCCCTCCTCCTCCTCCTCCTCCTCCTCCTCCTCCTCCTCCTCAACAAGGGTCCCTCCTCCTCCTCCTCCTTCTCAACAAGGGTCCCTCCTCCTCCTCAACACGGGTCCCTCCTCCATCTCCTCCTGCTCCACCTTTCTTGTCCCTCCTCCTCCTTCTCAACATGTGGTCCTACTCCTCCTCCTCCTCCTCAACAAGTGTTTCTCCTCCTCCTCCTCCTCCTCCTCCTCCTCTTCCTCCTCCTCCTCCTCCTTCTCAACAAGGGTCCGTCCTCCTCCTCAACACGGGTCAATCCTCCATCTCCTCCTCCTCCACCTCACTTGTCCCTCCTCCTCCTTCTCAACATGTCCTCCTCCTCCTCCTCCTCCTCCTCAACATGTGTCCCTCCTCAGGTGTTTGTGTTCAGGGACTACCTGCCCCACATCGTGGGTGACGAGGCCATGACCAGACAGCTGGGCCGGTACCCGGGCTACAACCCCAACGTGGACCCCAGCATCGCCAACGTGTTCGCCACCGCCGCCTACCGCTTCGCCCACCTGGCCATCCAGCCCGTCCTAAACCGCCTGGACGACAACTACCGGCAGAATGCCCGCTTCCCCAACGTGCCGCTTTTCATGGCCTTCTTCAGCCCCTGGAGGGTCGTTTTCGAAGGTGAGCCGAGATGACACAAAGTGCTTGCAAGAAACATGAATTTCAAACAAGATCGTTTTCTTCACCTTGTTGTTGTTGGTTGGTTACAGGCGGTATCGACCCCCTGATCCGAGGTCTGGTGGGCAGTCCTGCCAAACTGGCCGCTCAGGACCACATGCTGGTGAACGCGGTGCGGGAGAGGCTCTTCCAGTTTGTCATGCACCTGGCTCTGGACCTGGGGTCGCTCAACATGCAGAGGAGCCGGGACCACGCCATCCCTGGTACCTATCCCCTAAGATATTCTCCTTTTCACGCCCGCTGCCTCTTTGCTCGCTTGATTTAGTTCACCTTTATTAAACCAGGTTGGCCTCATTGAGAATAAACATGTATTTTTACAAGAGACTGCCGTGACAGCAGCAGTATACAATACAATGCAATTCAACTTGACACACCAAACAACTGAAGTAACCTTATTTTACACTTTGAAACCAAGAAGGGGCAAGACCTAAAAGGTCAGGGTTCTGAGCTCCTCAGTCTTTCTTCTTCTCTGCAAATGCTTCGCGATCTGATGGAAATCAACCTCTTATTCTCAACACGCTAGGCTACAACGCGTGGCGTAGGTTCTGTGGGCTGTCCCAGCCCAGCAACCAGGCTGAGCTGGCTCAGGTTCTGAACAACACGGGGCTGGCGACCAGGCTCCTGCGGCTGTACGGAACGCCCAGCAACATCGACGTGTGGCTGGGAGGCGTGGCGGAACCCTTCGTCAGGGGAGGCCGTGTGGGCCCTCTGTTCTCCTGCCTCATCGCCAACCAGTTCAAGAACATCCGTCAGGGAGACAGGTACGCATGCAGACAGGTACAGACTGGACTGTCTGACTGACGCTGGGGTGCGAAACAGAAAAAAGGGCGACCCAGTTGGTTCTAGATAAACGTTGGAGGATGATGGATGATGCAAGTTTGAGTTGAATTAAGATACTGGTGATTGAGGAGCAGGTAGGGGTAGGTGTCTGTATGTGGAAATCACGGACCCCCAACCCCGTAGCCCCACTTCACTACCCAGGCACGATTAATCTCATGAACATTTAGTTCTGTTTGCCGTGAACAGGATGTGGTACGAGAACCCGGGCGTGTTCACCCCCAGCCAGAGGACGGCGCTGCGCACTGCCTCCCTGGCCAGGATCATCTGCGACAACACGGGCATCTCCAGCGTCCCCCAGGACCCCTTCAGCCTCCTCTCCGCTAGAAACCGCCTGGTCCGCTGCTCCAGCATCCCACGCATGAGCCTCTTGCCCTGGAGGGAGAGGCCCAGCAATGAAGCGGCATCAGGTGAGGAACAGGAATGTGGTCAAAGTCTCACTTTCCTTTTTGAAAAACCTTTAGCTTGCACATTTTATTTAATCATCTTACGTTTTTAAAAGCCTTGTTTGTTTCTGCAGGCACAAATGAAATTCTTGCAGCCATTGAAGCTGAGGTAATAATTATTACTATATTCTTTCATCCAGTTTTGGACAATACGCTTATTGATATGTTCAATTCCCATACTTGCCCACAGATCCTTCCCCCCTTTCTTTTTAATACATTAATATGTAAATACTGAGGGAGAAAATATGACAGAAACTGATTTTTATTATTATCTTGTTTATATCCAGATGACCAGGCTGTCCCTGGCAGAGCAGGACATCCTGGGCATGACGGAGCTGCAGATGGAAGAGGACAATGAGGTAGTTATGTCTCACATCTCTGTAGGACGAGATGAATGAGCTAGGTCAGGAATAATATTTGATGTGTGATCTTGTGAACAATACTCTGTGTTCCTGTCAGTTAGTGAAACGATTTACTCCTGCATTCATTGGCTTTGAAATGAGTCAATGACAATTATATTATAGAAAACGTTATGACAGGTCATTAAGGTCTGTGACCTATTCCCCCTTCACTCACGACTTAAACAAGGATCGGCTGCTGTTATGTTATTTATCATTTTTCATAATCCTACAAGCGCCTCACATAGCTTTAAAACAGTGCAGACATTACAGACCGAGCCAGTATATAAACATCTGACATGTGATCAAGCTGTTTCTCTGACATCATCCTTCTGCTTGTGTTTTCCTCCCCTGAAGGTTCCCCAGGCATAAGAGGTGAACCTGGCCCTCGAAAGAAAGAATTCTAATCAATGCAACCCGTTTACCGTATTTACCTCCTTGACTTAATGGTGACGTCGTGTCGTGCACCATTCCACAAACCGCTTATTTTCTCAACGGCGGAGGCCCGGTTTTTCCTTCTTTTTTAAAATGTCAAGTACTGTTGGCTGATTAAAAAAATCATGCCATAATTTAGAACCACTGTTATACCATGAAATATAGTACACTGAAATCTTTAACCACAACTCTGACAATGGAATTACAGTATTTACACAACGTACTTTGTCAGAGGTGGTTACATTTTTACCATGGACATTTTAGGCCTTTTTTTTTTGTACAATAAAACTAAATGTATTTCATTCTCAGTTTGACTCCGATCTATTATAACACATCTTGATTTTTTTTACCTGTCTCATACTAAGCGCAACAACTGCTTTGAATAAATTTTCCCTCTGTGGTTGGAATTGTTCAATCACCTCATTCATAGCCAAACAGAGTGCCAGTGTTTAACCATGTTTTTTAACCAAGTGGACGTTTGGCTCTTCCTAGTGGCCATTGATGGAACTGCTCTTCTGTAAACCGGTCAAGGATGCAACAACACAAAATAATATAAAACAAATCCTTTAATCCTTCACCTCATTAAAAAAAGGAATAAAATAGGCAATCTCTCAACACTGCTTCTCTTTCCCGTCAGGATAAATATATCTCACACAATTCTGATTCAAAATGTTATCTTGTAGGTCATGGCTTGTTTCCACAAGACGCACGGGAAGATGCAGGACATCGCCAATTACCTGTTTCTTACTCACTGTTTGATGATTGGTTATCGTGGTTGATGCAATTCAGTGACATTCGTTACCGTGGTAACGTATGTTCTATGCGTGTCCAGCTGTTATCAGACATTTAGTTTTATAATAAGTGAATAAAATCGAAAATAAATCACTTAATTCCACTTGAGCTCTGGTTGCAACAATAACAGTTTAATAAGCTTTTATGAAGGGATATGTTCTTTGGCATTATCAAAAGGTGCAAAAACATACTAATGTAATATGAAACTTAGCAGTAGTATTAACTGCTAGAGTAACTGAAGAACGAATCCACATGAACACAATCAGGGGCCTAACTGTAGTTGCCATTATCAGCATGAAACCTTACTTCATTTATCATGTAACAACATAGCAGAGGAACACTGAATGCAAGGTCTAGTTTAAAGAGAAGTAACGTGAAGCCCGGTGACAAACTACGAGGTACCGTAGATGTATTAGTATATAGTGCATCATGAATTTATTCACAGGGAAAGACAATACATATCACATATTGATAAACAGTCTCTCAAGACCTTGAAAAAAAAGAAAATACAGATTTTAAATCAATCTTTGGGCAAAATGTACAGCGAGACTCCTTCTGCTGCTTGGTACACGACTGGAACATCCCTCCATAAAGACATCAGACATCGGCGACAGAGTAAACTTAAATAAAGTAATGCAAAAACCAGGTGTACAAAACAATGTGCTTCACAATAAGAGCCCCCCCACCACTGACCACCAGGAGGCTTCACCCGATACGTAACCATCCCATAGTTACACATGTTTTGAAACATATCGTGGAAGACAATGTTGAAAATTGTATCAAAATAAGAGTACCTTTGTCTAGGTGATGTTATATTCAGCATCAAGGGAAGGCCCACGTCAGTGTCTTCAGTCTAGCGGAGATTCTTAACCAGCATGGGAACATAACATCCAATAAGGGATGAAGAAAATGAAAACCACAATGGTAATACCATGTCCAACAAGGGATAGAAAAATAAAGAATATGAACAGATATACATAACCAGGAAATGAATGTGATATGCTGGGAAAGGATCTCTCAATAGCACCACAGCTCATATGGGTGAGCCGATAATGGCAGATGTATAGCATGTCTGTAGAAAAATAAAATCAAAGCATAAATAGTAGTAAAAATAGAATTTATAAAAAGAATTATAATGCAAGAAAGACCTGGTCTTTCTCCAGAGTGAGGCTAGGACTGACCTAGTCTCCAGAGTGAGGCTAGGACGGACCTAGTCTCCAGAGTGAGGCTAGGCTGACCTGGTCTTGCATTATAGTAAAACTCAGCAAACTAGCAGAGCAAGCCAATATGTTTTCTCTTTATGTATCAACTTACCTTTTTATTAGGAGAAGGAAGTTGTACAACCAGCAAGTGCTAGCATGACAGAGGCAGGTGGAGGAACAGGGCCACAGGTGAGGTCTAACAATGGTTTAGTAGTTATAACAGTGTGGTAGACTACGTTTTGACCTCTTATTCTTTAAGTTATATTGTTCTAGTTAGACATTATGCACTGACTTTACAAAACATTAAGATGTTTTAATCAACGTGTAGGTAGGTTAATACCTTTACATGCACTGTAAACACAATTTATAATGAGTCTCATTGAAAATATAAAAATATCTTTACAAAGAAATTATTGTCATTGTCTAACATTATTCAAATAAAGTTGTAGGTTATAATCTTATTGTTTGTGACACAGAGACAGTGGGAGGCAAATGTTTTAAAATGTAGTGTTACTTAGCAAACTACTGTCAGGGGTGTATGAAATTCAAACCCAAAAGCAGGTAAAGTTTAATAATTTATTTGAGGCAGAGAAAGGCTTCCGCTCTATCAATAACAAACTGAACTCCTGTCTCACATGAAGAATGCAAAAAATGCAAAAAGGGCACAAGGCCGCTGTTGACCAAAACAGAGAAACAAATCCACTCAAAGAAAGAAAAGCCAGGTCACCGTCCGAAGAGTAGTACAGGGGCAGGCAAAGGTCAGAACAGCAGGCAAAATCCCAAAAGAGGCAGGAACCTAACAGGCAGGCAGGCAGGCAGGCAGGCAGGCAGGCAGGCAGGCAGTGTGAACTGACTAGGTAAGCTAAGACCAAACGTAAGAACAATCTGACAAGGTGGCACTAACAGCACAGGGTATAAATAGGCTGAGTAGTTAACACACAATGAGGAACGGGTGTGCAGGTAAAAATGTGGGAAACAGACACTGGCAGAATAACCAGCAGGAGGCCACAGAGTCACTGAGTCCAAATAGAGCTGACAGCTACTTTATCAGAGATGGCCAATATATTTTCTCTTTATGCAACAACTTATCTTTTTATTAGGCGAAGGAAGTTATGCAACCAGCTAGCAGGACAGAGGCAGGTGGAGCAACAGGGCCACAGGTGAGGTCTTAAAATGGTTTAGTAGTTATAACAGTGTAGTAGACTACGTTTTGAGCTCTTATTCTGTAAGGTGCTTTTGAGGATACAGTCCACTGAATGGTATTATACAGAGTAGCTACATTTGTAATGTTTTAAAACATTTAAAGAAAATTCTAAGGAGATTGGTACGGTCCACATGCTAGGAAGGATGTAGAGGACAAGTGACAGTAGCAGCGACAGTGAGATTGTCAATGCAGTTCAGTGTACTAGTGAATATGTGATTATTGTTTGGGACATGCCTAACCAACATGATCCCAAGTACATACATACAGAGTCTGGCAAAAAATGCAGGGTCCTCCATTTCAACAAATCTGGTACAAGCAATACCCATGGCTTCATTAGCCCATTCTGGAAGAAACTTATTGATTTTCAGTTTGTCAAAGCATAGGCCTACTCAATTAAGAAGAGCAAATTGGAGAAGATGTTGAGTCGTCCAGATCATTTAGCAAAATACTGCAGGTGTGTCTATGTGTTTCACAAAAGGCACTCAATGTAGCTTTTGGCTCTTGACTGTACCACCCTCAGAGATCAATGTTTTGTGATTTATTATGATTCTGGGCTAAGCCCTCAATGTCTTTAAAATGGTTGAAAAGTTAGATATCCTAGCTAGTTATAGTGGCTGTTTTCAAGTGGTTGTAGGTTCAGGCCCAGAACATATTGCAATATATAGCTTTAAAAGGGGACACATTTGGTTGTAATACAGCTGTATATGGTTTTTAATAGTTTGTGTCCATGCGTGCTTGCACATGCACCACTTGTGTACTGTCTTCCTGAACACTGTACCTATAAAGATAAAGGTTTCCTGCAAGTAATAAAGCTTGCTGCTGTAATGGATCAGGAAATGGTATGGTATGTTATTCTTTGACAGCAACAGCCGAAGTAGTTCCTTTTTGTGTGTTTGTATGAAAATGTAGGTTTTAAAGATGTTAACAGCTGGTGGGTTTGCAACCAATCACTCTAGACTGCTTTTCTACAGAAAGCAATAAAGCAGGCCTCACATCTCAGGCAATATTTTTGGTTACTACTTCACCAAATGTTTGTGTTTTGCTATTTAGTTAGTAGTAGAGTTAGTACTTCTGATTGCTTCTGGTGCCAGACTGTCCTACACTGAGCATCTCACGGGCTTGAGGGCCATTAACTGTCTTGTCATGGAGATGCCTAACAGAGTTAAATGTTCCACTATCCTCAGAGTGTTGCATGGCTTTTCCTGCGTCTCATTTTAAGTATTTAAAGACATTAAATCAATTCCCTTGACGATGATGTAGAATGGTGGATTAAAGGGTTTTTAAGGCTATCTTTTTTTAACCATTCCAGAAAAAATATTTTCTTTCCTTATTGCCAGAAATGCAATGTTTGTTGTAGGCCTACACACCCTGAGAGGACAGACAGTTAACGTTTAAGCACATTTTTACATCCGCGATTATTGGTTAAAATTAAGTGTGGATAACTCCTGTTGTATGTGTATATATTTTTTTATCTGTAAAAAGAAAACCAATATGCTACCAATATAAAAGTTAGTTAGTTAGTATGTTAGTAGATGCTACTTAAAGCTTTTGTTGCGCAAGACATTTGATGAACTGAGTGATAAGCTTAAATTAATCAATGTCAGCTAGAAGGAAGTAGGAACTTTAGGATTTACTGATATATTGACCTGACCTGAATACATCAACACTGTGGGTGAGGCCTAAGACTCTCACTATAAATTGGCTGACACAGGGACAGTCTTCACACCACCTTCACATTGTTCTCAGTGTACTTTTAGCTTCACCTGCAGAGGTAAGAGAACTTCTTTCCTATGTGGGACATAGTTGGTGTGCATCATTATTGTCTAACGTGTGCAGTGCGTTGATGGCTGATGTTCATTATGTTTTGTTCACTTGTATAGATGAACCTGCTTGTCTGCGTTGTAACGCTGAGCATCTGCGTGATGCAGGCCCATTCAAACCCATCAAGTAAGCTTTTAAACGATTTCCTTTAAAAAAAAACGTGAATGCCTTTAATACATTTTGGTGTTGTGACATTTTTCTTTTCCGTAACCTTTTGCATTTTTTTTCTGTTCAAGTTGAAGTACTAAGTTTGTTTATTTTATTAATGCTGTTGTAGCTGAAGGTTTGGGTCAACCTTATCTTATGGTTTATTTGATTAGTGCTCTTGTATCTGAAGGTCTATCTTATGGTTTATTTTATTAATGGTCTTGCATTGAAGGACTATCTTATGGTTTATTTTATTACTGCTCTTGTATCTGAAGGTCTAGCTTATGGTTTATTTTATTAATGCTTTTGTATCTGAAGGTCTAGCTTATGGTTTATTTTATTAATGCTCTTGTATCTGAAGGTCTTTCTTATGGTTTATTTGATTAATGCTCTTGTATCTGAAGGTCTGGGTCGTCCCTATCTTATGGAATGCTTTGAAGAGGCCAAAAAACTGGTGGATGATGCTTACAAGTACTCTCGAGATGAGTGAGTTTGTTGTTCTGAATCGTATTCTGTCTTAACGAGAATTAAACAATCACCTTACAGAAAACGATACTGTAACAAGATACTTCCACTATATGCATAAAAGTCACTTTTCCATTTGTCAAATGATTCAGTTATAAACACAACAAAAAACTAATACTGATAAAAAAATACCATTACATACCTGATTCACTTTCGTAATTAACCTGTAATCATAAGAGCCTGTTCAATTCATAACCTATTTTTATGATCACCATGTTAATACTGCTATGGTTCCAATCGTATCGTAACCAGGAGTCTGAGCAGAGTTCGTCGAGAGGTCGTCTCTCCGGCGGACATCCTGCGTCTCATGAAGCAGCCGCGCGGAGACTCCCGCTCGGCCGTGCGCTCGGCCGACTACATGGCCCAGACGCTGCGCCTGCTGCACGACCGCGTCCACCGCGTGCACAAACGCTCGCTCAACGCCACAGGTCAGGCGCATGCGACTCTGTTGTTGTTGTTGTTGTTGTTGTTGTTGATGTTGAGCATGTAGGGGTTTTATTGAGGGCAGGTAAAGTGGTGGAGAGGTGTTGGTGACTCCGGGCACGTTCATACATGATAAGGATGTGTACACGCATGCATGCATGCGCACATGCATATAGACACACATGGGCTTTGTGCATGCACACACACTCTCACTCACCCGCTCATTCACTTGAACACACTTACACACACGAAAACACTCACTCACTCACTCGAACACACACACACACACACACACACACAAACTCACTCGAAGACTCATATACTCGAACATACACAAACTCACTCACTCACTCACTTGAACAAACACCCACTCCCTTGCTCACTCACTCACTCACTTGAGTATGCATGCACGAGCGCGCGCGCACACACACACACACACACACACACACACACACACATTGAGCTCAAACCCATGAACACACAAACCTTATTCTGAACCTATGTCTGCTGTTCTCCAGATCTTCTCCCTCGTGAAGACCTGGAGGTTCTCTCGAAGATCTCTGGATGTGCAGCCAGAGTCAGCAATCCGCCCTGTCGCACCATTCAGAACCTGAACAAGTACAGGACCGCCTCCAGCGTCTGCAACAACCTGTAAGAGCAACCATTACACTGTTTTGTTGCTGTCGGATTTCAGTGTAGACAAAGGATGAGTTTTTCACATTTATTACAGTTTCTTTTGAAACATTGCAATTAAAATATATACAAATGCACCTTATGACCACCAACAATATGTGGACAGAAGTGATAAAAAAAGATTGAGAGATTGTGAAAACTAGACGTTGAGGCGGTCGACGTGTGTCAACTCAGTACAGATCTTAAGACATCCCCCAACCACAAGTGAAATGTGCAGACTTCCATGGCGGGAGGAAGTGAAGTTTCAAAGTAAAAGTGTTTAAACATGCTGTTAACAGGAAGAACCCTCGCCTGGGGGCCTCCAACACCCCCTTCAAGCGGTGGCTCCCCGCTCAGTACGATGACGGCATCGCCTTGCCCATCGGTTGGGACAGAGACCGCCGCTACAACAACTTCCTTCTCCCTCTGGTATGATGTCACTGTCAGCCCATGCAGCAGCATCGCGTGACAGTAAAACCCACGTGCAGAAAATACACACGTATATCTACAACGGATTGCGTTTCCGTCGTCCTTAGGTCAGAGAGGTATCCAACCGCATCCTGGCGACAACGGACGAGGGTGTGGTCAACGACAGGGAATATTCCCACATGGTGACCCTGTTCGGCCAGTGGAACGACCACGACCTCACCTTCACCCCCTTCTCCCCCAGCATCCGCTCCTTCAGCAACGGCCTCAACTGTGACGAGAGCTGCGAGCGCTCGGAGCCCTGCTTCCCCATTTCGGTATGGTCACAGGTTCCAGTTTGTGCTTTTATTGTGTAGTACAACCTTTATGTTGAGACAGTGACGCTGCCGTCTATATCGCAGTCGTCATCTGCGCTCTTCTAAACAGATCCCCCCCGGCGACCCTCGTTTGCCCACTGGCGCGGACAGCTGCATCCCGGTCTTCCGATCGGCGCCCGTATGTGGAACCGGATATTCGGCCTACGATTTTGGCGGCGTGGCGAACAAGCGGGAGCAGATCAACACCCTGACGGCGTTCCTGGACCTGGGCCAGGTGTACGGCTCGGAAGAGCAGCTGGCGATGGACCTCCGCAACCTCACGAGCGATGCGGGCCTCCTGCGCGTCAACGACAAGTTCAAGGACAACGGCCGGGAGCTGCTGCCCTTCAGCCCCCTGCAGGATAACATGTGTGCTACACGCAGGAGAGTCACAAACGACAGCACTGCCCAGGAGGTGCCCTGTTTCATTGCAGGTTGGCGCATTTATGTATATCTTCATGCATCTCTAGATATCTCTATGTCCATCTTTTTACCCATCTCTATCTTTATATATGTATATGTCCATCTCTATATATGTTTATCTATATATCTCTTTATATCTCTATTTCTATCTCTTTATATACTTCTCGATCTCTATACATTTCTATGTCTTTATCTTTGTTCTTTTATATCTATATATCTCTATCTCTTTTTCATACATCACTTTATCTCTATATTTCTCTATATATCTTTTACTCTATCTATCACTGTCTGTCTGTCTGTCTCTATCTCTCTATCATAGCTAGCAAACCGTTTGTAGTCTCCGACTAGTGCTGTGTCAAAACGATTCAAACGGCTTGTGTCGTGTTTCTAGGTGACATGCGTGTCGATGAGAACATTGCCCTGACGTCCCTCCACACCATGTTCATGCGAGAACACAACCGTCTGGCGCGCGAACTCAAGAGGATAAACCCGCAGTGGGACGGTGAGACGCTCTACCAAGAGGCTCGTAAAATCATGGGCGCGTACTCTCAGGTAAACCCCACCCCTGCTCCTCTTTATCCATCTCCTCTACTCTCACTCCTGCTCACATCTCCTCTACTGACCACACCGCTTCTCCTTAACACGTGCCCTATTCCTACTCCTCCTCCTCAACAAGGGTCCCTCCTCCTCCTCCTCCTCCTCCTCCTACTCCTCCTCCTCCTCAACAAGGGTCCCTCCTCCTCTTCCTCCTCCTCAACACAGGTCCCTCCTCCTCCTCAACACGTTTCTTTCCTCCTCCTACTCCTCCTTCTCATCAAGTGTCCCTCCTCCTCCTCCTCCTCCTCCTCCTCCTCCTCCTCCTCCTCCTCCTCCTCCTCCTCCTCCTCAACATGTGTCCCTCCTCAGGTGTTTGTGTTCAGGGACTACCTGCCCCACATCGTGGGTGACGTGGCCATGACCAGACAGCTGGGCCGGTACCCGGGCTACAACCCCAACGTGGACCCCAGCATCGCCAACGTGTTCGCCACCGCCGCCTACCGCTTCGCCCACCTGGCCATCCAGCCCGTCCTAAACCGCCTGGACGACAACTACCGGCAGAATGCCCGCTTCCCCAACGTGCCGCTCTTCATGGCCTTCTTCAGCCCCTGGAGGGTCGTTTTCGAAGGTGAGCCGAGATGACACAAAGTGCTTGCAAGAAACATGAATTTCAAACAAGATCGTTTTCTTCACCTTGTTGTTGTTGGTTGGTTACAGGCGGTATCGACCCCCTGATCCGAGGTCTGGTGGGTCGTCCTGCCAAACTGGCCGCTCAGGACCACATGCTGGTGAACGCGGTGCGGGAGAGGCTCTTCCAGTTTGTCCAGCACCTGGCTCTGGACCTGGGGTCGCTCAACATGCAGAGGGGCCGGGACCACGCTATCCCTGGTACCTATCCCCTAAAAGCCTATCTTTTCCACTCCCGCTGCCTCTTTGATCGCTTGATTTAGTTTACCTTTATTAAACCAGTTGGCCTCATTGAGAATAAACATGTCTTTTTTTACAAGAGACTGCCAAGACAGCAGCAGTATACAATATAATGCAATTCAACTTGACACACCAAACAACTGAAGCAACCTTATTTTACACTTTGAAACCAAGAAGGGGCAAGACCTACAAGGTCAGGGTTCTGAGCTCCTCAGTCTTTCTTCTTCTCTGCAAATGCTTCGCGATCTGATGGAAATCAACCTCTTATTCTCAACACGCTAGGCTACAACGCGTGGCGTAGGTTCTGTGGGCTGTCCCAGCCCAGCAACCAGGCTGAGCTGGCTCAGGTTCTGAACAACACGGGGCTGGCGACCAGGCTCCTGCAGCTGTACGGAACGCCCAGCAACATCGACGTGTGGCTGGGAGGCGTGGCGGAACCCTTCGTCAGGGGAGGCCGTGTGGGCCCTCTGTTCTCCTGCCTCATCGCCAACCAGTTCAAGAACATCCGTCAGGGAGACAGGTACGCATGCAGACAGGTACAGACTGGACTGACTGACTGACGCTGGGGTGCGAAACGGCAAAAAGGGCGACCCAGTTGGTTCTAGATCAACTTTGGAGGATGATGGATGATGCAAGTTTGAGTTGAATTAGGATGCAGGTGATTGAAGAGCAGGTGGTAGGAGTAGGTGTCTGTATGTGGAAATCAGGGAGCCCTTCCCCACCCCAACCCCGTAGCCCCACTTCACTACCCAGGCACGATCCATCTCATGAACATTTAGTTCTGTTTGCCGTGAACAGGATGTGGTACGAGAACCCGGGCGTGTTCACCCCCAGCCAGAGGACGGCGCTGCGCACTGCCTCCCTGGCCAGAATCATCTGCGACAACACGGGCATCTCCAGCGTCCCCCAGGACCCCTTCAGCCTCCTCTCCGCTAGAAACCGCCTGGTCCGCTGCTCCAGCATCCCACGCATGAGCCTCTTGCCCTGGAGGGAGAGGCCCAGCAATGAAGCGGCATCAGGTGAGGAACAGGAATGTGGTCAAAGGCTCACTTTCCTTTTTGAAAAACCTTTAGCTTGCGCATTTTAATTAATCATCTTACGTTTTTAAAAGTCTTGTTTGTTTCTGCAGGCACAAATGAAGTTTTTGCAGCCATTGAAGCTGAGGTAATAATTATTACTGTATTCTTTCATCCAGTTTTGGATAATACACTTATTGATATGTTCAATTCCCATACTTGCACACAGATTCTTCCCCCCTTTCTTTTTAATACACTGATATGTACATACTGAGGTAGAAAATATGACAAGTACAGATTTTTATTATTATCTTGTTTATATCCAGATCACGGTGCTGCCCCTGGTGGAGCAGGACATCCTGGGCATGACGGCGCCACAGATGGAAGAGGACAATGAGGTAGTTATGTCTCACATCTCTGTAGGATGAGAAGAATGAGCTAGGTCAGGAATAAGGACTTAAGACATGTGTTCTTGTGAACAATTCTCTTTGTTCCTATCGGTTATTGAATTGATTTACTCCTGCATTCATTGGCTGTGAAATGAGTCAATGACAAAATAATTATAGAAAATGTTATGACAGGTCATTAAGGTCTGTGACCTAATTTCCCCTTTGTACAGATTCACTCACAACTTAAACAAGGATTGGCTGCTGATTTATATGTTACGTAATTTTTCATAATCCTACAAGCGCCTCACATAGCTTTAAAACATTGCAGACATTACAGACCGAGCCAGTATATAAACATCTGACATGTGATCAAGCTGTTTCTCTGACATCATCCTTTTGCTTGTGTTTTCCTCCCCTGAAGGTTCCCCAGGCATAAGAGGTGAACCTGGGCCTCGAAAGAAAGAATTCTAATCAACGCAACCCGTTTACCGTCTTTACCTCCTTGACTTAATGGTGACGTCGTGTCGTGCACCATTCCACAAACCGCTTATTTTCTCAATTTTCTCTCTCACCACTCTTATTTCCCGATGTTTTCTTCTTCTTTAAAATGTCAAGTACTGTTGGCTGATTTAAAAAACCATGCCATCATTTAGAACCACTGTTACACCATGAAATATAGTACACTGAAATCTTCAACCACAAGGAATTGCAGTATTTATTTATTTTGTTCAGGCTTTTGCCGTCTTGCACATCATCGACCAGTAAGGTCACTCACCACACTAAATAGCATTTGTTTAACCCATAGAGGGTATCCTACGTTTTTCATCCTACTTTAGTATTAACTGCAAGAGTAACTGGAGAACGAATGCACATAAACACAATCAGGGGCCTAACTGTAGTTGCCATTATCAGCATGAAACCTTACTTCATATATCATGTAACAACATAGCAGAGGAACACTGAATGCAAGGTCTAGTTTAAAGAGAAGTAACGTGAAGCCCGGTGACAAACTACGAGGTACCGTAGATGTATTAGTATATAGTGCATCATGAATTTATTCACAGGGAAAGACAATACATATCACATATTGATAAACAGTCTCTCAAGACCTTGAAAAAAAAAAAGGGCAAAATGTACAGCGAGACTCCTTCTGTTGCTTGGTACACGACTGGAACATCCCTCCATAAAGAGATCAGACATCGACGACAGAGTTAACTTAAATAAAATAATGCAAAAACCACGTGTACAAAACAATGTGCTTCATAATAAGAGCCCCCCACCGCTGACCACCAGGAGGCTTCACCCGATACGTAACCATCCCCATAGTTACACATTGAAACAGAACGTGGAAGACAATGTTGAAAATCTCGCCCCTACCAACCCCCCCCCCCCCCCCCCCAAAAAATGCCATCAACACTTTGGTTGACCACCAAGATCAAAGGTTCAGGAAATGTGTGCAACCAGGCCGTCATCGATTGGGTCTCAATGCTTTGTTTGCTGGTCCAGTGATGAAGACCGGAGTGAGCAGAGAGATCTCTGCCCCGTGTGGTCATGACTCAAACCATAGATTATGGGGAAACTGAATGCTTAGTTAGATGTTTGATCTTGAGGCAGCATATTATCAAAATAAGAGTACATTTGTCTAGGTGATGTTATATTCTCAAGGGAAGGCCCATGTCAGGTGTCTTCAGTCTAGTGGAGATATTTAACCAGCATGGGAACATAACATCCAATAAGGGATGAAGAAAATATAAACCACAATGGTAATACTATGTCCAATAAGGGATAGAGAAGTAAAGAATAAGAACAGATATACATAACCAGGAAATGAATGTGATATACTGGAAAAGGATCCATTAATAGCACCACAGCTCATATGGGTGAGCTCATAATGGCAGATGTATATCTTGTCTTTAGAAAATTTTAATAAAAGCACAAATAAAACATAAAACAAAAAAGTAGTATAAATAGAATTAAAAAAAATTACAATACAAGAAATGCATCTCGGACCAAAGTAAAAACTGTTGTAAACACCACCTGGATTGCCCGCAGACATCTCAATGACGGCGAGAACGTCCCGAACGTTCAGTCCCCCGGCGTCGGGGAACGTCAACGTTCAGAGATTGTCCAGACAGACAAGGTGGTCCGATGAGTGGGTGGGTTGAGGGCCAATGGGGGGACCGTGTAACAAGAGAAGGACAAACGTTGGAGGCTTCCCCGGGGACTGGTGGGTCGCTGGTGCTACCCAGGGGGCCGGCGGCAGTCACTGGGGTCAACATACGCTGCGCGTGCTGCCCTCCGGCTCCGTGGACGCGTCCGTCCGGTGGTCCGACTGGGACGAGGTGTACAGGAAGTTACAGCACACGTACAGCGGGAAGGATAGGAGCCGGCTGTCCAGGTTCATCACCACGTACTCCTGAGGGAGGAAGAGGAGGAGCTACGGGTCAACCAGGCTTCACGTTGCTAGGGCCATAAGCCACGTTCACGCCGCTTTGCATACCTGGCTTAAAATCCACTTCCCCACCGTCAAATATCTACAGCGAATATCTGAAATGTCCTTCACTTGCATGAGCAGGAAAAAGTTTCAAGATCAAATTCTCTAACTTTAGTTATTATTTTATGCATTTCTCTTATACAGCATATGGTCTTTGTTTGTTTTTGTACTTCCAGTTTTTTGATAATTTGATCATCCAGTTTTCATAAAATAACATTTTTGAATTAGGTGGTAGACCAGCTTTAAGTTTTAACAGGAAATATTCTGCGTGAGGCCAGACTGATCTGCAGAGAGGACCAGAATGTGACCTTGTGAGGTCAAGATGGTCTCATAAGGCTAGGACTGACCTGGTCTTTCTCCAGACTGAGACTAGGACTGACCTGGTCTTTCTCCAGACTGAGACTAGGACTGACCTGGTCTTTTTCCAGACTGAGACTAGGACTGACCTGGTCTTTCTCCAGACTGAGACTAGGACTGACCTGGTCTTTCTCCAGACTGAGACTAGGACTGACCTGGTCTTTCTCCAGAGTGAGGAGCTGGTGACCCGTCGACCGACTGCACACCAGCTTTCCGTTGTTGTCGAAGGAGGCCAGACGTAACCTAGCAGGAGATGAAACGACAACAGATGTATTCAGACACTAGCAGTGTCCCCCTGACTCTACCGTTGACCCCTTGACTCTAGCGGTGTCCCCCTTACACCAGCGTTGGCCCTCTGACACCAGCGTTGGCCCTCTGACACTAGCAGTGGCCCTGACACTAGCAGTGGCCCTCTGACACTAGCAGTGGCCCTCTGACACCAGCGTTGGCCCTCTGACACTAGCGTTGGCCCCTGACACTAGCGTTGGCCCCTGACACTAGCGTTGGCCCCCTGACACTAGCGTTGACCCCCTGACACTAGCGTTGACCTCCTGACACTAGCATTGACCTCCTGACACTAGCGTTGACCTCCTGACACTAGCGTTGACCCCCTGACACTAGCGTTGACCTCCTGACACTACCCCTGACACTAGCAGTGGCCCCCTGACACTAGCAGTGGCCCCCTGACACTAGCGTTGGCCCCCTGACACTAGCGTTGACCCCCTGACACTAGCGGTACAAACCACCCCCTGGTGCTATAGTGTTTTGTTCCAACCAGCTCTTCTTGCTTATCCAAATGCAACCCACCTGTAGGCCAGATGTCTGCGAGGTTGCAGGCTGACAGCGCCCCCACATGGCTGACTCAGGGTGTTCCTCTTGAACACGATGAACCGGTTGGTGTAGGTCACCAGGAGGTCAAAACCAAAGTTGAAGCCCGTCCACCGCCAGCAGTACTGTTGACAACAACTCATTAACGTGATGGACGACAGGATCTAAGAACTTAAAATAACCCCAACATATCACAGAGGGATGTATCTGATAAACGTTATATAACCCCAAAATATCACAGAGGGATGTATCTGATAAACGTTATATAACCCCAAAATATCACAGAGGGATGTATCTGATAAACGTTAAATTACCCCAACATATCACAGAGAGATGTATCCCTCCCTATGAGTTGCATTACAAATTCTATCCATGTCGGAAGGAAATAAGGAAAGCGATTAAAACTTACATCTCCATCCTTTGCCAGTTTCCGACCACACCTCATACTGCTCATCTCAAAGTCCTCTTTGTTGGCGTGTTGTGGACTACACCCCGTACACACAAACACAGTGAGACGTTACAATGACTGTATTCTTTGATACTACGGCACAAACGTTAAAACGGCAAACTACATGTTCCTGTAAAATCTGTGTTTTCGTAAAAAGAACTGATTTGATTGACCGTCATGAAGCATCCATTAGCAGTGGACTTACCCGTTATCGTTGTCGAACTCTGTGCGGAGCATCGCAAACCACTGGTTCTTATACATGGAGGACAGCCAGTCTGGTGTGAAGGACGGACAGAGGATGGACAGGTGGACAGAATGGACAGATGATGGACAGAGGATGGACAGCATGGACAGGGGTCAACTCGAAGTTTCCCATCATACTCAATAATCACCCATGTGCTTCTCCAACCCAACAACCCAAATCCCAGCCAAAACCCATGTGGGAGAGGAAGATAAAACAACCTTTCCTAACGCATCATGCGACAGGTGAAACCGCAGCTCTCACCAGCAGGTAGTATGTTGTCTCGCTCCAGGATGCGTGCGGATGCCAGGTCGTTGATGATGTACTGCAGGCGGATGTGTTTGAAGACGGAGGGGAAGGAGGCCCCGTCCTCCGTGTCCAGGAACGGTTCTCGCTCACACAGGTCTGAAGAGACGGACGGAGGGAGAAGCTTCAGGGTCGCATCAGGGCAACTCTCACGTTAATATAGGATCGTCTATTTGTATTGCTCTTTATGATGAGCATTATTGAGGCTACAGAATGTCATCAATGGTGGCAAATACCAGTTACAAGTCTTGCATTTGCTTGCCTGTTTGTTTTAGGTGCTCCGAACAAAAATGACAATCGATCTATTACATTTTAAAATCAATCAAAGTTTGAGCAACTAATCAATTACTCAACTAATTATGTCTGCACTTATATATGATATTATATAGAGTAAGGGACCTGTTCTGAGTTTAGATACGACTATATATATATTATATATTATAATACCAGATATTATATAGAGTAAGGCACCTGTTCTGTGTTTAGATAGGACTATATTATATAAGATATTATATAGAGTGAGGCACCTGTTCTGTGTTTAGATAGGACTATATTATATTATATCGAGTCAGGCACCTGTTCTGCGTTTGCACAGCCAGGCGTCAGCGTCAGCCAGCAGCTGCTTGATGGGGCCGTCCCAGGAGGGGTTCAGCTGCAGAAACATCCACTACAGAAGAGATGGACCAATGAGAATGAAGTTAGCACACTCAGTTAGCACACTCAGCTAAGCCAATTACATTTGACGTGTCACCTCAGAGGATGAAACAAGATGCAGCAGAGGTGTTTCTGCCGGTACCTTTTTAAGAGCCGTGTAGACGTCCATCTCTACCTGCATGACAGACAGGTCTGAAGACCTGATGAGCTGCTCCATCATCTCCACCCTGCACAGGAAGGAGACAGCGATCACATTATGTACCAAATGTTTGAAAAAGGTGAATCACCCATTTGACATAACAACCAGAAACGTTTTTATATTGTGCATAATGTAAATGTTAATCTTAAAACGGTTGCCAAACATAAGCCGACTGAGAATATAATTCGTACACAACACCTTTGTTAAAACATATATTTGATATCGACACGTTTTAGCTAATAAAAAAAAAAACTAGAATAGGTAGTGAACTGAACATACCCGAGCTCTTTCATCAAGTCCACATTCTGGTGGGTCATCAGATTGTTGAGTAGCCACTCATGACACCTGTAGTCAACACACACACACACACACACACACACACACACACACACACCATGAATTCAAACCCAAGGAAAACAACAGTAACACAGTAACCAGGACTCCGTCCGTACTTCTTAATGACTGAATCCAGGCCGTAGATGCTAGCCGATGCGTAGTAGCCGCACACCGTCTTCACACTGATGTTCTCCTTCATGGTCTCTCCACACTGCTGGATCAGGCCGTCCTGTTGGCGTCCATGACACACGCACACACACAGAGTTGTTAGGGAAATGTAAGTGGGACTGAGGTGATTGTTTACCATCACAACTGATTAGTCAATGGAATAAGACAGAATGGAGTGTTATAGAGGCGACATTTTGGTGTAACTAAATGTTTATATGTTGATAACTGACTAACCAGCTGGAGCATGCAAGCAGCAGCCAGGATGCTGACCACTCTGCTGGGTTTTATCAGCACATCGTCACGGTACAAGGAACCAAACACCACCTGCAGAGCTACACACGCACCATACACACAAACACACACAGAGTTAGTCAGTGCTATTATCAACCATACATTGTGAAGCACGATCACTTTGATTTGAGACTCTGTCTCACCTTCTGTGTCGATGTTCTGGTCTGGGATCTCCAGCTCTATGACCATCATGTTGGATTCCCTCCAGGAGCCACTGAACATGCTGGAGAAATATCCCGACTGGAAGACAGAAAGAACCCTGAACATGCTGGAGAAAAGCCCTGACTAGAAGAGAAAGAACACATGAAAACTATTCCCTATTTTTTAACCAAAGCAACTTGGTTTTAATTTCATCTCATCGATCCCCGGCTCCTCCTAAATAAGTGCTGAGTGTCCCTTAGCAAGACAATAACCCTAACTGCTCCCGACCGGCTGACAGTAGCCTTGCATGGTTGATGTCGTCTGCATATGCACGCATATGCATATGCAGATGCACGTGTGTATCACAAAAATGTATGTATGAATGTGTCTCTGAATGGGTGAATGTGAGGCACTCATTGTAAAGCGCTTTGAGTAGCCACTGGTTAGGAAAGCCCTCTACAAACGCAGTCCATTTTAAAGCTGAGTGTTGGTTGTTTTTACCTGACACAGGTATACTTTGTGGAGGTTCCATGCCTGTCCTAGGGCACAGATGCGTATGTCACTATTCTCCCCGTTCAGAAATAAGGTCTGGTAGATGTATTTAGATGTGCTCTTCAGTTTCTTTCTGAAAAATTATAAGATACAAAACATTTTGTATCTTTTACATAACTTCTCCTAAAATATTAGGAATAGAAACAACATATCAAGAAAAACACAATCGAACATATTATGGGCAGATTCTCTTTTGGAAAAAAAACACATGACAATGAGTATGTAGTATTTTGACTATGCACCAGCCAATACATGTTCACCTTTTCAGCTAAATCCTTTTAAACCCTTGCCTTATAATTGATCAATATTGTACTTGATGACTTGACTTATAGTTACATGAACTAAAGTATTAGAAGATGAATCACAATAATGACAAGAGGGATGGTAATAGTTGCAAAGCTGCGCTGAATAATCTGCTGCTGTCAAATGAATTAAAATGTGTGAAATAATAGTAACACCAAAATGAACTGGCAAAGTTGCTGTCCAATAATCATCCAAGCCCCCTCCCCCACCCCCCATGTCCTACCTCCGGGGTTTATCTAGCAAGGCGTCCTCATCATCTTGTTCACTGTCACAGTCACAGTCACAGTAGGCATTTCGTTTCCTCTTGGGACACACACAGGTGAGCTTCCTGCTGCTGCTCACACCCTCCACCAACCCCTCTGCTCCGGGAGGAGATGACTGGAACCGGCTGCCCAGGTTTCCCATCACCCTTCCATAGTAGACAACCAGTTAGGCAGTCATGTCTAGACATAGTGTATATCTTTATAGATAACTAGTGTTTACTGCCTTGTGTTACAAGAAGGCACCAGAAGACTTACCATCATCAGTCAATCAATCAATCAATCACCAATTAGTAAACGACTACACAAGTCTTAATGAAAATACTTTTGTTGTTAATCAAATAAACACATTAGAATTACAAAGGCACACCAGAAAAAAAAAACGCTCTTATTAAATGAGTGGCTTACCAAACGTTCAGCAGAAGACGATCTCAGTAAAAGAGGGGTCTTGAAGGTCGGACTTGAAGGTCTCAGCGGGAGGTTCTCACACGTCAACAAGCCGTGTCTTTGTGTTGTGGTTCACTTTACGTAGTGTCTCACTTTACGTACTGTGTCTCACTTCACGTTGTGTCTCACTTCACGTTGTGTGTCTCAGAAGGAGGTCACCAGACGTCAACAAGTCGTGTGTGTGTTGTTGCCTAGCTCCCAGCTGGTCGATAGGAACTAAACATCAGTCAGAACTCACACATCTGACATCACTCTGGTAAAGATTATCTGTTCCGTTTGATAGCTTCAAAGGCAAGACGTCTTTCTTATGCCACGGTTCAAAATTTAAAACATCATTTTGATATCCAAGAGTGCTTACTGAGATCCAAACATCCAGCGGCTTAAAATCTCCGAGCGTGTTTGTTCTTCTTCTACTACTGCTAGTTATGTGTCTTCTCTTCTACTGCTAGTTGTGTGTCTTCTCTTCTACTACTAGTTCTCGATCTTCTTCTTCTACTGCTAGATGTTTTTCTTCTTCTTCTACTGCTAGTTGTTTTTCTTCTTCTTCTACTGCTAGTTATTTGTTTTCTCCTTCTGCTAGTTATTTGTCTTCTTCAACTGCTAGTATTTATCTTCTTCTTCTACTGCTAGTTATAGTAATGATAACTTAGCGGGTACACTAGCACGGTAGTGCCGCCTATTGTCCAACAAGCAAACTGCATTTCCAGTTAACAACATCAATAATTGTGCTTTTATCGTTTGACGTTTAAGTTTTAACAGAGAATTGTGTGGTAGATCACTGAGCGATATTTGTATATTCAGTTCACACGTTGCTCTAATTGTGGGGATCCTTTTTTAGATTTGACTTATATCATTTACATGAGTTAAATTACTTATATTCAATCCAATATTCACACACCACGCCTGATAAGAAATATTTTCTCCGACTCCATTGTAAAACATAACACCAACTCAATCACAAAAACACTATCACATTCCTGGGCACCAGCGGAAGACTACGCCTTTATTCCTTTAAGGGGGTGTGGTGATTGGAGAAACCAACCAATAGGAGAGAAGCTGTTCCCGGCTGCGATCCTGATGACTGTCCTGTGTGTTCTCTCTTCTCTGTGACACGTAGGTTGTCCACTAACCCAGCCTGGAGCTCACTACCTGGTCCAGGGGAAGCGGGTGTTGAATTCCCTGTCCTGAAATTCTGAAAATATCCTCCAGCTTGTGCACAAAAACATCAGTTATGGAGGCGAGGGGCGAGGGCGCAGGTAGTTATTATTAGCAATGGCTTGTTGTGTTGTTGTGTGAGCAGCAAACTCAGTGTTTTGTTTGTTATTGCCCGTTAATACTATACATGAATTACTTTGTAATTCCAAAAGTAAGACTATATCGACTTTGGAACGTGCAGATATCTGACCTGTATTGCAAAGTATGTCACATGAGCCCAGTGTTACCTTGCTGTTGTAGGTGCGCGGTTTGTTGACCAAACCTCCGGGTCTGGAAATGAAGGCGAACAGGTAGAGGATACGACCTCACAGGCCGGGAAGCCATCAGAAAGAAGAATGAAACGTATCTTTGGGTTTGAAAAGGAGGACTTCTCTTCCTGGCACCGCATCGTGTGCCTTATGAACCGCCCCACCGACCCTGCAGCGTTGGGCATTTTCCGTTGCATGTTTGGTAAGCTTCTAGTTTGAGTGTCTTGTTCTGGCAGAACTGGCAATAATAGCTTTTAGTAATCAAATCAGATTTAAGGATGACCGTATTGCATAGTTCTTTCCATGGGTCGAAGTCTGGGCTTTTGACTTGGATCATTCAGGGACATTCAGACTACTTATTTCATCAAAGGTTTTACTGTACTTTGCCAATTTCTACGGACTAGTCCATTCCATACTGCCAACACCATGCGTCACTACGGATTGTACTGGCCAGAATTCAAGCCTAAAGGTCTTCATCTTTCATCAGACAAGATAATACTGTTTTTCCTAGTCAGAGAGTCGTTTAGGTGCTAAAGGGCGCCCAATGAACTCTCTTCAGGATGTCTTGTGCCTTATTATTAAGGCGTCCGTCCTCTTTAACTACTGTAATGGCTGAGTGGTAGAGAGGGTTGTCCTTCTGGAATGTTCCTACCATCTTCTCCCATCTGTTTTTGCGTCGCCATTATGGTGTATTTTCTACTTTAAATACATTTTAGAACAAAGCTAGACCAGAATAGGACAACATTGAACAGCTTGATTTGAAAATTCAAATTTTCCCTTATATTTGATGTGAATTTCTGACATTTAGTGGGTGAAAAGGGAGAAGAAATTGGCACCTGTACCATTAGCACAGCCGATTGGAATCCAACCTGAATCACTACAAGGCGATGGCATCATTGTCTCTGTTGTTACTGGCGCACTAGTGGGTGGAGCCATCATGCTGAAGCTCCATATTCCCCTCAGGGATGCTGATGGCCATCGACATCACCCAGGAGCGAGGCCTCAGTCACCTGGACTACAAGTACCTGGACGGGGCCCCGATTTGCCGCTTCCCCCTCTTCACCTCCTTAGAGCCGCTGCCCATGGACTGGATGTACCTGGTCTATGTGGTCATGTTGTTGGGTGAGTTGAAGGGAGGGTTGTGTTTCTGTTTGAACTGAGGGAGAGGGAAATAAGAACTGGATATTTATTTAAACCAGACCTCTAATCCTTGTGGTGTTGTTTTCTTTACACAAATACGCTTAAGATTGGAGCATCTTGAAAGTACACGTCTGTGCTGACTAATCAGCTGATACAGCTATATCTATACTTTACCTTCTCTAACTGTACTAATAGTACTTTAATGTAGATTCTTAAGCTTGTACGTCTTCTGTGTTTTAACATTGTTCTCATATGCTTCTCTCTAAGGTGCTGTTGGAATCATGCTGGGCCTTTTCTACCGGCTATCCTGCCTCATGTTCATCTCGACATACTGGTATGTCTTTTTTCTGGACAAAACCGCCTGGAACAACCACTCCTACCTCTACGGCCTGATCGGATTTCAACTCACACTCATGGATGCCAATAGATATTGGTAAATATCTATTATTTATATCTATATATATATATCTATATATATAATATATATCTATTGGTAAAGATATATTATCTATTTGTTCATACATTTGAATTTCGTAACTATATTTGTTGAAAATATTTTTCTATACTTTTCTTTTTGTAGGTCACTTGATGGTTTAAGGAAACCCATGAAGAGAAATGCTGACGTCCCGCTCTGGAACTATACCCTCCTGAGAATACAAGTCCGGAGCAATTCTTGCTTTGCATTTGGAATTAATGAATGTCGTGAACATATTTGTTAAAGTAGTGTTGTAGTAGTAGTCTTTCATTACACAAATAGGCAGTCCACAGTGACTCGATTCATTTTTACTAATGGTTGTAAATGTTTATAATTTCTTGCAGATATTTATTGTATATTTCATCGCTGGCATTAAGAAGTTGGACGCAGACTGGGTGGAGGGATACTCCATGTCCTATCTGGCGCATCATTGGCTTTTTGAGCCCTTCACGTGCGTATGTTGTTCACAAGCTTGACGTTTCCTGCTTCTATGAGGCTCCTCGTATCCCATCAGCTGTATTGTGTTTCTCCTGCTCAGGATGATCTTGTCGGTGGAGCAGGTCAGTCTGCTGGTGGTGCACGGAGGAGGCCTGGCTCTCGATCTGACGGCGGGATACCTCCTGTTTTTCGACGCCACACGGCCATTCGCCATGTTCTTCGTCTCCTACTTTCACTGCATGAACTCTCAGCTCTTCAGCATAGGTGAGTCCGTACATGAATGTCTCATGGATCAATTTATGGGCTGATGATTGGAATCCTTCAATTGGTTCAGTTGATACCTGCTGTTCCGATTAATTGATTATGTTGAAGAATTTCAGCTTGTCTCTTAAAGTTGTCTTTTAATTAATAGTCAAAGCTCATGTTTACTTTTAAGACCTCCATATCACACACACATTCAACATCCATATCACATGTGAATATTCCATAAAAAAACTGAAAACATTATTTTTTTTGTCTCATTTGGAAGTTTACAGATTAATCAATTGCCACAATAATTTAACAAATAATCGATCCAAATATGATTCATTGCAGCCCTAAAGTAATGTGATCATGTTTGTCATCACAGTTTGACAGCCATGTGAGCAGGTTGTCACACGTCAGAATATCCCCCATATCAAATCAAAAGTAATCATTGGTTTTCCGCTAAAATCAATGTCCCCCTTTTGTACCTCTGAACCCTGACCTCTCCACAGGAATGTTTTCCTACACCATGCTGGCCACCAGCCCTCTCTTCTGCTACCCCGACTGGCCCCGGAGATTCTTCTCCCGCTTCCCAGCGCCCCTGGGGTTTCTACTGCCAATCACGGCCCCGGGGGCCCAGCTCAGCGCATCGTGCATTTATCCGGAGGTCCAGAACGCCGGCAAGAAGGCCCTTAAGACCCCGTCCTCCCACACTACCCCCAAAGTCTCCCAGCCCAGGTTTAGACACAAGCTGGCCGCCATCTTTACCTTTCTCTATGTGGCGGAACAGTTCTTCCTGCCTTACTCGCATTTTATTACACAGGTAAATCTGTTTATCTTTTTATTTTTATTCAGGGAGGATAGGCTTCTAGTTGTTGGAGTGTTTATTTCCCTGGGTTCAATTCCCAATGTCATTCTTCAGCTATCATACTCCGCAATGATCTAAATTCACTGCAATGACATGTATCTACTGCAAGGCGCTTTGGATAAAAGCAGAAATTCAATGGTATCAGTAGTAGTATTTATGTGTGATATAGAGTACTTCTCTTTGATCAATGTGATTTATTCTCAAAGTTAAGCCAAGGACTCAATGGACGTTAGGTTAATCCATTTGTAATCCACCAGATATAGTTGCTCAACCAGGGTCAACATGGTCAGTGAACCACTAGAGCAAACAGTAGCAGAGTCTGGCTTAGTCATCAACCACGACCAGGCCTCCGCAGCACCGCTTATAGAATGAATGAAAAGCAGAATCGAGTTACATACATTGAAAACAATTTAATAGAAATGTTACATTAAATCTATTCACGTGAATTAACATTTTGCCCCAGGCCATCACTTTTGTTCAGTTATAATTTTAGCGGCAAAATCTGGATAAATGAATACATACTGCAGGTTTAAATAAAGTCATTCCTGTTCTTAGGGCTACAACAACTGGACTAACGGCTTGTACGGCTACTCCTGGGACATGATGGTCCACTCTCGCAGTCACCAACACGTCAAGATCACGTACAGAGACGGAACAACGGGAGCAGTCGGATACCTCAACCCCGGGGTGAGTGATTCCACGCCGCGCTCCTACACACACCTGACGTGAGCAGTTAACTCCCCTCTGTGATATGTCATGAGCTGCGTCATGTGATCCGGTAGGTTTTCACTCACAGCCGGCGCTGGAAGGACCACGGTGACATGCTGAAACAGTACGCCGTCTGCCTCAGCGCCAACTTGCCCCGTTATAACATCTCCGATCCAGAAATATACTTTGACATCTGGGTCTCCATCAATGAGCGCTTCCAGCAAAGGTATGTCGAATAAATAAAGACTTGCAGTCATTTTTCCTAAGAGATTCCTGTCATGGTTAGGATGAAATTGTTTAATGAATCCCATATGGTCGGATGTGTTATATTTTCTGGGTTCTGGAAGGATCTTTGACCCACGCGTGGACATCGTGAAAGCTGATTGGTCACCGTTCCGTCCAAATCCCTGGCTCATGCCCCTGCTGGTGGACCTCTCCCCCTGGAGGACCAAGTTCCAGGAGATCGAAAGCAGTCTGGACAACCAGACGGAGATCGTCTTCATCGCCGACTTCCCAGGTGTGTGGCTGTGTTACGATTCATGTTTACCATATAAAGCTTGTGATGACGTGTGACGTCAGATAGCTGTGGTCCTCGGATTGGAGACCTAAGGAAGCTCTGGTTCTCTGATAGGATTATAGAGAGGCTGTTTGCGCACAGTTAGATCCATTTGAAATATCACTTTAACGGTTATTTTCGTTTTATTTTAAAACGAAAGACTCATTGTGACAACTGGACATCAAATACAACTTTCCCTTCCCAGTTTCACTGTGGAAACCCATAACATAAATCAGAATTCCTTGTTATTTCCATGTCCTGTAGGCCTCCACCTGGAGAACTTTGTGAGTGAAGACCTGGGCAACACCAGCGTGCAGGTCCTCCAGGGTCAGGTCACCGTGGAGATTGTAGAAGAAAACAAGAACTACACCCTAGAGTCGGGCCAGCAGATGAAGGTACCTCAGAATAACCTCCAAAACCCACTGCTTTTCTCCATATCACACAAACACTTGGCAGACAGCGTGTGTGTGTGTGTGTGTGTGTGTGTGTGTGTGTGTGTGTGTGTGTGTGTGTGTGTGTGTGTGTGTGTGTGTGTGTGTGTGTGTGTGTGTGTGTGTGTGTGTGTGTGTGTGTGTGTGTGTGTGTGTGTGTGTGTGTAGCTCCCTCACGGCGCCTACCACAAGGTGTACACGGTGTCCAAGGGCCCCTCCTGCTACATGTACGTCTACGTGAACACCACTGAGGCGGCTCTGCAGCAGAACTTCACCAGGCTGCTGGAGATACAGGAGCGTGTCCGCAATGGCACAGGTGAGAGGGAGGGAGAGAGAGAATCAGAATCTGATCGGACAGGTCATGTGACTCCAGACTCCGAAGTCTAAACAGTGACTGTGTTGAAAAGGCTGGGCTATGTATTTATTGCTGTAATCAAAGAGTATATGATATTCCCATGACAAAGTCGATGACTAGAATTAAAAATAGATATTTCAACGCCTGATACAACTAATGCATAGAGCAAAATTGTGTAACTTTTTTTGGTTTAATCAAATTTATACCTCAATTAATGGTCTCTGAATATAACCGACATTTTAATTGAGCCATTTTCTGTTATGGTCATATGATAAATGCAACAAACTAACTAAGAAGAAACTACGGTACGAAAGAGAAACCACAAATGAGGAACAAGAAACTAAAAAGGTTGATACTTGATCCTCAAGTGTCCTCTCCCTCACAGAAACGGAGCCCCTCCCCCCAGAGCTGCAGCCGCTCGTTGCCACAGACGACCAAGGTTCAGAGGTTAATGCCACTGACCCTGTCGTCCAGCTGTTCCTGAGGAGGCAGCGGCGCATGAAGGAGGTGAAGAAACGCAGGGAGGCGAACGCACTGGAGCGCCTCAACCGCTTCACCGTTAAGAAGTACTACCTGTTGAGACGAGGGTGAGTCATTCAGTCAGGAAGTACTACCTGTTGAGACGAGGGTGAGTTATTCAGTCAGGAAGTACTACCTGTTGAGACAAGAAGTACTTCATATTGAGATAAGCTATAATAAGATAACACTTTATTAATTCCCGGGGAGGGGGGGCAATTTCAAGAGGGTCTATGGTGTAATATATTTTTTTTATTTAGTAGTCTTTTATTTAACGGACTGAAATGAGAAACAAGTCGTTAGTGAACAGGTAGGGGGGCTCACAGGTAGACTGGTGATTCAGGGGATTGAACCCAGAACCTACAACCTTTCAGCCAATAGTCCCACAACCATTTCTCTGGGAGTCGACCAACCTAGCCACTCGACTAGTCGTGTCTGGCACACATTTCATTGTTCTGTGTTTTATATTTCAGGTTCCTGATGACGGCCATTGCACTGCGCAATCTAGCGTTTGGTCTTCCTCCAGTGGACCAGCTGACCAGAGAGGTGGCCTTTGCCAACATGAAGGAGCCTCCGCAGGAAGCCAATCAGGACGTACCTCTCAAAGAGGAGGCGGGACATGGAGAGCTTTAGGACCAATAGATAAGATCCCCAAAGGTCCCTGCTAAACGAGGAAGGAAGGATTGAGTGAGAAGGAAGGAAAGATTGCGTGAACAAAACGATGTGGATAATTTTTCTAATGGACTGTTACTATGGCAGGAACATTAACTGCTCAGCCAGTTAAAGTATTTTAATTGACCTGTAATATATGGCTTGCATTAGATGTGTTTTTTTAAGACAGATTTTGTTACAATCGTTTCCGATGAAACTATCAGTTTGAGTTATGCTATAGCCAGAATATAATTCAAATTATGCTTCTTTACTTGCCTGGTATTATTTCTCCAATCCATGTATTGGCTGAAATGTAACGGATGTTTTTAAGAACCTCCGTAAGCTCCTGTGAGGCATTTGAGAATCCAATAATGTGAAAAGTTTCTTTATGCTTAACAATGAGAGTTGGTACTGACATCGTGTTTTACATACCTACCTCCAGTCATGTATACTTCCTAAAAGGTACTAACACCAACCAACACCATGACGAATGGATAGAAAAATAAACAAATATATTCAGTATCCATGTGAAAATCTGATGCAATTCTCAGGAGTGAAAATAAGTAACAAGTTCAGGTGAGCTTGGATATTCCATTGCATCCTATGTCCATTATCATTTTCAGGGATTCTAAATTTGCATGAGTAGCCACTTTAAAATACAGCACCTATGTTTAGTAAGTACATCTTATATGGAAACATACAGTCTGCCGTGTCATCTTGGCATTCATTCCAGTTCCAACCAATCAAAAAGGAGAGCAGAGCATGTGAAATAAATGAGCTTTATTGGTGTGAGTTTGATAGCTTCCAGATTACCCATCCTAAAGTGCTACAGTACCATCCACAGTGTTATTTATATGATCCATTATGGCACAAGTGACAATTATCCTACAGTCAGAACACACAACAGATGTGGTATAAATAACACTTTAAATATAGCTCTACATGGTCATATCATTGTTCTGTAGTGTCAGGCCACTCAGACATTAACCTGCTTTTCTTTTTTATTATTAATACACTTCATGGAATATTGTTATTGCCTTAGGTACAAATCCAAATTACAGTTTTAATGAAAGTGCAATGTATTCTTTTATTGAAAACGTCATGTTGTGGAGATTCACAATATGCAACGCTTTCATATTGGCCAAGATTATGAAAAGAAAATGGCACAATGAAAAAAAGACATTTTAAACAATATAATGCAAAATATTAACTCGCTCTCATGAAAAAGATTAGGGGATACTATGTTACATAGTATACAATGTTACATGTCAGTATTAACATACAATGTTTACACTGACCGTTTTCCGTTTAACCCTTCATACAGTACACTTTTATTCTGTCCCGAATATGCAAGACTCAACATGATCCTCGTTTATAAAAACTAATTTTTAAGATTATTAAGACGCCCACATACAAGCTGAGGTTCTAACATCAACCTTGTGGAATAAATATGACCGCCAGCGAGCATGCATCAACAGGTCCACTGTTGCGGTCTTTAGTGTTAAACTACGACCCAAACCTTACAGAGACGTTAAGAGCCCTGCACGGAGAAGATAAAACCCATCTAGGCTAGAACAGAGCAAATTAAACATGAACCATTAATGCCAGCAATGTGCCATGCTTTTTGTTAATATTTTCTGATTTGATTTAAAACAATTTATTTTAAGACACTACATGGATGGATTAAGACAGTGATTCATAGAAGGTATTTAGCAAAGACCGTTGAGTGCTAAATTTCATCTTTGATGAATAATATCAAAACTAGATAGCCTTGCTTGTTTTCTGTCTGCAAACATTGTTATCCTTTCAGGACTTTAATCCATCCTAGTTAACATTATACCATCGTATTATACATTATTATACCCTGTCTCTACACCTTGTTACTACATCGCCATCTTCATAATGAACACAAAGCAACACGATGGATCAACAATGGATTAACCATTATGATGTATGTTGCCAATATTAGGCCTATTGTTATGGAACACCCACCACTGTGACATCATGATGGAGCTTCACCGTCTGTGTTCTCCTTCGTTCATGTGTTCTCCTGTCTAATGTAGCTTTGTGTTGTCATTGTCGATGGAATTCAACTATACAAAGTTACATGATATCCAGGCTCTTTAGGTTTACAAAACACGGCTTTCAGGGAAATGTCTTCGTGACAAATAGCCCAGATTTAGTGTTAAAACCTGATAGTCACTAAACAATATAGAGCAGAAGCAGTATAACCTAATCCCCTGACCACATTGTTTTATGCATTCATTTAATAAGAAATAAATAATCTCTTTTACTATTCAGTTTCAATGCTCTTCAGAAATGGTGATGGAAATATGTAGATGCTGTTGTCTTAGGATAATTAGTTTCTTTAGGATAAACGAGTCTGCCTTTAGTAAATATAAAGTAAGAAGTTATACCAAAAATGTAAATGAGGTATAGACCTATCTGCCACTTTTTCCCCACTGCGTTCTTGTCCTTTCACACCATTGTGCAGAAGTATCTAGTGTTACACTTAATGGAAGTTATCATAAATGAGGGTCATGTGTCTTAGCACATCACACACACACACACACACACACACACACACACACACACACACACACACACACACACACACACACACACACACACACACACACACACACACACACACACACAGTAATGCCTTTGTAGTAACAGGTGTTTCTGAAGCGCAGGGGGCCTGGCTCCTACCTGGGCTGCAGGTCAGGGTAAAACACCCCGTGTATAACCCCTTCGCTCACAACGTTGGCGAACGTATCTACAACAGAGAACCATTATATTATATAAACTAACTATTATTACATAAGGAATAAAAGTCATAAGTGATCACACTATACTTCTTTCACTATATAATAATATAACAAAAAGATACATTCAAACAGCAATCTGGAATGGAGATTTATCATTTAATAATAAGTTCTTTCTGCGCACAAAAGTTAAAAAGAAAAAGATATAATAAATAATAAAATGTGTGAACTTAAACTAACAGGTTTTGAGAAAGCGCTTTTGTGGGAGACATACTAATACGTAATAGCTCTGGTAATAACTGAACAGAAAGGAGAAAAGATTGTACCGTGGGCGGTGGGGAAGAGGTAGGGGTCCCTCAGGTAATGCATGACTGGCTGGTGAGTGAGTTTACTGAGAGAGAGAGATACAGACAGACAGACAGAGACAGTAAGTAAATAAAACCTGCCCACTCGCTGGCTCAGAGTGTGATGGTGGGTGTGTGTGTAGTAGGTGGATGCCAGCTTAGCAAACAACGATTATAGCTTTCAAAACCTGCAGAAGGATGAGACACTAATACTGCTAGATAATAACAATATTATACGGCTTGTCTTTTAGTTACCGTACAAGCTTTTATAGGAATCTAAATGGTTACCTCAGTTCATCAGAATCAGTTTCAAATGACCTAAGGAGAGGGACAGAGAGAGACAGGTTCAGATGGAGGGAAAGCCTTCTGGACAGCGTCTGTGAAATTCTGAACTCTTAGAACACAAAACAACGGTTCCAACTCACCCACAGCTTTCTGTTTTCGGCACTGAGGGAAAATGCCGTATATTTAAGAAATCCAGGAATATCTTTGGAAGAACTTCATTCTCCATGATTATAGTCTGCAGAACAGAAGAAAGGCAAAGGAGAAAATTACAGTAGATGTGGAAACCAGAAGGAAAGCTGCACTGTATTGTTCTTGCCAAGGTAGTACATGTGGTGAGTTAGCTGAGTTAACACATAAACCTCAGCTACAGCTTAGATAGCACTATATTATAGGCCTACATTCAATAATACTGTTGTGAAAAGATTTCACATTATTATCAGTAAATGTACATCTAGAAAATCAAATCCAAGACTTGGCCTTTATAGTGATGCAACACAATCACATTAGTATCATCATAACTTGCATAGCATCACAATATCATAACTGGTCAAATTTAATGTTATACTCACAATTCCACTTTAAGACATATCCTTATAAAGTACACTTGTAAAGCCATTCATGTTATAATATCCCTATCATATCTATGAAAACTATCAAATTTTCACTTCTGATTATTGTGAAGCACTTAAATAATGGTATTTGTAATAGTAATCATTATTATTATTAAGACAGAATAGGTTCATGATTATGACCTCTGGTGCTGATAGATGCATTTGTTAAATAAAGTACAGTCCAGTGAGTTAGGGAACAGAGCCACACCTGTAAATAGAGTTCCAGGCCATGTCTCCTCTGCTCCAGAACCTTAGGAACCCAGTTCCTCACATGTTTAGATGGCACCTCTGGGGGTTTTATGCTCTTCTTAAGCTGGAGTGGTGGTGGACAGACAGCAGGACCCGTTAAGGTGGACAGTGCTCAGTATCTTAGATTCAGTACAAATATCCATGAAGATTTCTCAACAATCACCTTATATCCAAATAATGTTTGTTAATGTCTATTTACAAATGCTATTTGTTAAAAGCAATTTTTCTTCACAAAGCAATTTAATACAATTAGTATCTAACCCTAACACATAAGCTCTGAATCCATTAGTGACCAATACAAATTGAAGTTAACCCTGGATGTCTTATGTTATGACCCTTGATCTACCAACTGGGTTAGACAGCACCACTGTGGACACAATATGTGTGAATCTACGTCTTATAAAAGGATTAATTGGTGACGATCTGGGACATACATGTACTGTATGTAACTTGAACATAAGCGTTTTGAGCAAAATGTTAAAAACGTCCAACTGTACCATTTTATGAAGGGCGTGAAATTCACTGTAGCGTTTCTCAATGGCATGCTGCCGGCCATTCATCAAAACCTCGATTTTAAATACCTACAAGAGGAACAAAGACATTTATTATGTGTTGGGCAATTCACCAAATAACGACAAAAATCTACATTATTCTTATCAGGCTTAAGAGAGTGGCTTTCAGGAGATAGCCTGAAAGCCATGGTCAGTAATGCTTATGTCAGCTCATTTATTAGAGGAAGCGTCCTTCTGCATGTGTCCGATTTAGACTAAGTCTTTTTAATTCCTACTGAGGTGAATCATATCTTCCAGACAGAGTATACATAGCTAGTTATAATACAAGTTAAATCAGATAACAGATTAACAGACTAGCCCGTGGAGGGGTTCCAAAACAGACTATTAATGTTCCATTCCTGTTCGAGGCTATTACTGACAGCTCATTGTATATTCAATACATTCTAATGTCATTCATCACTGGTGGAAATCACCTTCAGTTGTAAACTATATTGCAAATTATGTCCCCACAGTTATGATCAACTAGGTGTCAAAACGAAGAATTTACAGACATTTAAAGAAATGTACAGAAATGTTCGACCTCCTCAATGAACTAATGTGTTTATTTTCCCAGTAGATCTGTTATTTTTTGTTTGTTTTTAAACAGCCTGGATTAGATCAAAACAACAACATAATTGAACAGAGGTATTATTTATATATTTGAGCCACCGTGATCGTAATAGACATACTTATGTCGCAGAGTCACATAATGAGATGTTTATAAGATCTTGTGCAAATTAACTAGAGGTCAAAAATGAACCGATGAGAGAACTGGAGAACATCTTACCGTGTATCCTTTCTCTAGGGAGCTGATCTCGGAGCGGAACGATGGAATAGAAACTCTGATAGGGGGCATTTTCAGGAGTATGGTGTTATCTAGCTGTCTGATGCTGGTATGTACAGCTGATGATTACACTGATTACTGCGCTCTCCCTGAGTTCACCTCAAAACGCCTGAAATAAACAAATTCACTAAATCTTGTTTACTGCCACCCAGTGGTAAGGAGTATATCGGTGCCGGCTATGTACTATAGCACAAAATGACAAAATATAATATATAATATAAGTATTTAATTTAAATCAGTAGTATTTTAACATAATAATAATACATTCATTAGAAAAATGCTACCTACTTAATTGTAGGTCCATGCAAGTGTGTGTGTGTGCGCCTGTGCGTGTTTATAATTTATTATTTAAAAACACAATGTTAATCCAATATTTTATTCAAGTACATTTTCACCAAAATAAAAGTATCTCTTGTTGTTTATAAATATAAGAAATACATCTTCTGTAGTTTGTCATATAAATATTGTTTAATAAGGAATTTCCTGATCAACGCTGAGACCTGATTCTCTTTTGGAAAAAAAAATGGCAATCCAAGTTCACTTTTACCATTTTATGTGTAGAAGAAGTTGTATGTCATGCGAGGAATCAGTACACTGTAAACAAGGGCAATATGTTCATAAAACATGTTGACACAAAATAAAACTTGGCATTCATGTCCTATGCTTACGTATCTGCCTGGGGAGAATTTTTGAATTACATCAATTATTTCATCAACTTTCAATCATTTTAGTACTAACCCTACTAACCCTACATACCTTGATACATTAAACTAAAGTTGAATTAATTTGACTTTAATGTGAATCTTGAAAAGAAACACTGTTGAGTAACCTAACTATCTCCAATCCATTCCCCCATTCCGCAGTATTCTTCATCAGACAGATGCCCACCGATGATGTTAGTGCCATTTCCTAATACCTAAAAAAAGAAAATCAAGAAAATACACGTGAATATAATAATGAGTTACCGGGGTCATAAAACTTAACAGGCTATCTTTGAACTTTGAAATAAATTTCACTCACGGAGATATGTGGCAGCCGGATACATAGGCGTAGTTACCGGTATAACGGACATCGCATCGAACCACATTGTTACTGTAGTCAGACTCTGGCACCTGGTAGCTGGGATTCACACTGACCTACACAACGTAACAACAATTATCACAACACATGATTGTTCTATGCGTTCAAATACAGACGAATAGGGAACATCTGGTACATTAGAGGGTTAAATTAGCCTTCAGAGTTTTTCCCTGCCAAATAAATGCATGCCAGACTTGGTCATGTGATATCTCCAGCCAACCTTGAGGACAAAGTTTCCAGGCTTCACATCTGTGATGTCGATCCACTGGCAGTCGATGTCCGCGTTATAAGTGTCATAACATCCTGGGCTCAGACCCTATAATTTTGAGGGCAAGCAGTTTAGGAGAAAAAAATTATGAATAAATCAAACAGTTGGAAACGCCATCCATTTCACATACTGATACTCGATCAGGATGTTTTTGATCCTAACAGTTCTGCTTTTAAACATCAGTACTACAAAATCTAGCAGTGAGTCAAAAACAGTTTGACTCACTGTTAAAACTATTGTAATGCTTGATGATGTTTTAATGGAAGTAAAAAAGCAGTAGCTAACTCTGGGCTAACCTGGGTGTGTGCAGTGCAGTCAAAGGAGTAGCTAGCTCTGGGCTTACCTGGGTGTGTGCAGTGCAGTCAAAGGAGTAGCTAGCTCTGGGCTTACCTGGGTGTGTGCATTGCAGTCAAGCAGTAGCTAGCTCTGAGCTAACCTGGGTGTGTGCAGTGCAGTCAAAGCAGTAGCTAGCTCTGGGCTTACCTGGGTGTGTGCATTGCAGTCAAGCAGTAGCTAGCTCTGAGCTAACCTGGGTGTGTGCAGTGCAGTCAAAGCAGTAGCTAGCTCTGGGCTAACCTGGGTGTGTGCAGTGCAGTATAAGCAATAGCTAGCTCTGGGCTAACCTGGGTGTGTGCAGTGCAGTCAAATCAGTAGCTAGCTCTGGGCTAACCTGGGTGTGTACAGTGCAGTCAAACCAGTAGCTAGCTCTGGGCTAACCTGAGCGTGTACAGTGCAGACACAGCAGTAGCTAGCTCTGGGCTAACCTGGGTGTGTGCAGTGCAGGCAAAGCGCCTGTAGTAGCCGTAGTCGCAGGACGTGTCCTCCAGGCAGAAGCTGGCCTTGTGGCCCTCGGCCACGGAGTGCTGGGAGCTGGCGTCCAGCAGCTCGTAGTGGCTGAACTCATCCATGCTGTGGTAGTGCCTGGGAATCACCCACACACACACACCAACACACACACACACACACACACACACACACACACCCACGTTTAACGCTAGCTAAATCGCTTTTTTCACACACATTGATTGATTTTCATGCATTACATTACATTATATTTATTTAGCTGACGCTTCTATCCAAAGCGACATGAAGATGCAATGACGTTTATTCTCTATAGAGATATATTGCTCTTAGGAACTCATTTCAAGAAATTGATAACGAATGAGAATGCAGGTGATGTAATAACAAATCAATGAAATTGTACATTTCAAGAAGAAGTCCAGATCATTCTGTCTATACATCCACATCCCCTTCAGACTCATACGCCTCTCAAGATGGGAGGTGGTGTTAAACCCTAAGAACACAGACAGGGACACTAAGGGTCTGTACTCACTGATGGCAGCTGTGCCACTCCCAGGAGTACCGCGGTCTGCTGGGCAGGAAGTCAGCCGTCCCCTGGTTCTTCACCCTCTGAGGGAACCTCAGGAGCATCCGGGTGTCGTAGTCCCGGACGTCACCACGGTAGGCGGAGCTACATTCACAAACACAACAGGTACAGAACGTTGTGGAACATTCTCCACCACACAGAACATAGAACAAAACAACACATTCAGAACTTTGTAGAACTTTCTCCACCACACAGAACATTCTAGAACAGTGGAGTAGTACAGAACAGTTTAGAACATCCTCAATAGCACAGAACAGAAGTCTCAGAAGTCTCTCCATCTAGAGGCCATTTTTAAATGCTAGCCTAGGCAGACCCATTGAGGAAAGGAAGAAATAATGGTTGTTTGGGTTGGTTTTACAATAATGAGTTTACCGGAGGCCATTTTCTTGCCATGCAAACAAACCATAATTAAAGTGCTCTGATTTCCACAGCTCCACCCTGTCCGAACCAGTGGTGAGACTGTGGATCAAGACTCTTTGACTAACATCCATGAGGTCACTGAACACAAACACACCAGGTGGCACATTTTCCCTTTTCACTTTTGTTTGGCAGTTTCCTGCCCTTCCCCCCCCCCCCCCCCCCCCCCCCCCACCCCCACCCACTCTCTGCCTCTCTCTCTCTCTCTCTGTCTCTCTGTCTCTCTCTCTCTGTGTCTCTATCGCTCTGTCTCTGTCACTCTCACTCACTCTCTATCTCTCTCTCCCTCTCCCTCTCCTCTCTCTCCCTCTGTCTCTCTGTCTGTCTCTCTCCTTTCCCACAGATTATCTATGACAAAGGCCTATACCTTGACAGGCAGTTTTCTTCCCCTGCACATCTCAGGTTGTACATCGGAACCCTCTGAACATACGCGGAGGCCTGGATGTAGTACGGGTCTGGCACTAGGTCCGGTAGACCTGAGGGATCACAAACAAATAAATACAAATAAACATCCAACCGGATAGGATGAATGAGACATGAGGAAATCCTTCCCTCATTCTTACCGTACTGATGGTACCTTGTGCCGTATCCCCCTCCCCCCCTGGGTCTGGGTCTGGGTTGCTCGTACGCGTCATAGTAGTTGTGGTACGGGTTATCTCCGTCGGTGGATTTATAGGGGTCATAGGGGTCATCGCCGACCATCATATCTTCCCTCCGTGACGGGGCCGCGTCCTTGGTGTCATTCTTGGTCGTGTTGTGTGAATGCGTCCTCGTGAGGTCGCCTGCAGGCTGCTGCTTCTCGTCATTTGCTGGGGTCACGCGCCGTTGAACTTGAGGTGGAAGCCAGCGCCGTCCGTTTCCGCGCGCTGGGACCGGATTGCCTGAGTCCGGCGCGGGCGAGCGGCTTGAGGGCTGATCAAGGTCTCGGTTTCGTGCCATCGCGTCTCCGTCGCGAATGATGGTGACAGGTCTTGTTTGCACGTTGTCCTTAGCCGCGTCCTTTTGGCGCGGTGGCTGATACTGAGAGCCGTGACTTAGCAGGCTAAATATCTTACCATTGTGTGCCCATTGTAACGTCTGCCGAAGTGCCGCACTTTGTTGATTACTGCTTTGCCTCCTAGCATCCAGATTATTTTGAGATTGGGCAGTTTGCAGTAGGAATACAAGTACAAAAATGCGCGCATACGCGTAAAGGAGCGTGCTAAATATGCGTAATCCCATGATGAAGTTAAAAACACGCGACGTCGCTGACAGAACACTTTTAAATTAATGTTATTCCACTTTATAACGTCGACCCGGTATCATTTTAACGCCAGTCTCACATATATGAAAGCCTACATGTGTACCTGTGATGTGAACTCATTTGGTTCGTTCTCAGATGCGCCGTTTGAGAGCAGGAGGAAGAGGAGAAGGGGGAGGGGGGGGGGAGGAGGAGGAAGAGGAGGAGGAGTTCAGCCATGAACCGTTTAGACACGTCTGCTACCGAGAATTGCTCGATTTCTTTTAAGGTTGCATATTCTTAGTTTGTCTCCCTGGTTGGTCTTGATGGGCCTAACCATCGAATATACAGGTGTGCTGTTAACATTGTTTTATTGAGAGAGGAAAATATCCTACAGCTATACTAAAGAACAGGCCTAGATAGATGGTTGATCATAAACAAAGTCAGGAGTTAAACTTCAGAGACAAAATACAAAAATATGGCAATTTCTTTATATAGCCATCTTTGTAACATCTTAAATGTCCAGCAATTGCATAAATGGGGTTCTGGCGTGCCATGTTATTGTGACGTAGGCTTATACAATCCTGAAAACGCAGACCCATACAATGTCAGCAATTGCATAAATCACAACATTGGTTTCTGGGAGACAATTTAAGAAAGAACATCTATCAAAAAGTGCTCTTCTGACCGTTGGATGAACTCTTACAAAATACCAACATCCTGTGCCAAAATGCTATCCACGCGCCAAACTATGCATTTGAGGAGTCCGACAATGTAAACAGGATTATAACTGCCAAAACAAAATGTTATCTTTTATTTGGAAATCCACTCCCATCCAAACTTTTTTCCACGTCTTTTTTTTTACTGCTGTCTGGAAACGTAAGCGAGTCATCGCGCTAGTCTCGTCTTTTGCACTATGAGCAATATACCTACTACATTGAGGTTGTAATTGTTGCGCATGTGGACAGATTGGCCGAATCGACCCCAGAAAACCCGGCAAAATACTGCCCTGTTGTCAACACTAAAGGCATAATGCATAGCTTGCAAAGTATAATCAAAGGTTTTCGTTTCACTAAGTCCAGCAAACTAGGACATCTTTTTAGAATACGTGGTTGGCCTCACAGTGGCCGCTGCCTAACCACACAGAATTCCAGAATCTCATGCACACAATTGAATCATCTGGTTTCAAGCACGATATATTGTGTCTCCATGCATAAACCAGACTTTAAAATGTGAAGTTGAGAGAGGATGGAGGAGAGCCTCTGGTGCAGCCATTTGACAAATCATGGTTTTAATAATTTCCAAAGCATATATTATAAACTTTTTATAAAGAGAAATTAAATGCCATATTCGATTCTCCTCACATGTTGTAACCAATATTCTTAAAGAGAAATAAACAAAAGCAAGTCAAACATTTAAGCACATTCAAGCACAATTAATGTGCTGACAGAATAATAGGCCTTCAAAGCTAGAAACCAGGGATCAAATGGACAACAGCGGACTGACCGCTAATACAATGGAAAACCACCAGTAGGCCTATGAAATAGGCATATAGTGAGCTTTCTGTAGTATTGAAGTTTACATTATTTTAGGGTGGTCATACACTTGCAAGATATTGTAATATGTACAATAATAATAGTTGTCTATGTATACTGTCTGAGTTTGGACAACATGACTCTGGATTAGAACAAAGAAGCCGGGGGTCCACGTTTCAGACTTCAGAGTGGCTCACGTGGGATTGCATCTTTGCTTATGTATGCTTTGAGCTGAAAATCAAAGCCATGAGGCATTATATGATCCCCCAAAAATGTTTCCTCCCCTTTGGACGTCTTGTAGGTGTTAGAAGTCCAAAGATGAGTGAGTGGGGAGGCCAATAGCTCAGAGTCTGCAGGGATGGATGGAGCGACGCAGGCTCCTATAGATACACATGAACTAGATTGAGTTCTCAATTAATCCCCATCTAGAGTATTAGTATGTTGGTATGCTTTTCCTAACGTTGTTTGATACAAACAGAAACAAACATCACAGAAACATTTTTAAATGTATTTCTTATCTTCCCTAGCCTTGGGGTACAATATTATTTTCCTTTGTATTGGTGAAGAATTTAATGCACAAATTAAAATATATAAAATGCTGGTTGGCCCCGTCCTGGAGGGAGAGGGGAGGTTGGTAAGACTATATAGTTAATTAGTGAGCAGCAGGAGTTGATAGGTAGGTTGGTGTGACTATATAGTTCAATAGTGAGGAGCAGGAGGTGATTGGGAGGTTGGTGTGATAATAGTGAGGAGCAGGAGGTGATTGGGAGGCTGGTGTGATAATAGTGAGGAGCAGGAGTTGATAGGGAGGTTGGTGTGACTATATAGTTCAATAGTGAGGAGCAGGAGGTGATTGGGAGGTTGGTGTGATAATAGTGAGGAGCAGGAGGTGATTGGGAGGTTGATGATAATAGTGAGGAGCAGGAGTTGATAGGGAGGTTGGTGTGACTATATGGTTCATTAGTGAGGAGCAGGAGTTGATAGCGAGGTTGCTATGACTATGGAGCATTAGTGAGGCGTAGGAGTTGATTAGTAGGAGGACAACAGTACTCATGTCGTTTTTACATACCAGCGGATTCTCCAGGGAGCGCAAGAATGTGCACTTTTTTTAACATTTCCACTCAGTTCTCTGGAACTCCAGACAAATGGACTGACACACCCACAACCCCCCCCCCCCCCCCCCCCCACACACACACACACACACACAGACGCAGACACACAAACGCACATGCAACCACTCACGTAGACAGACACACACATACACGCAGACAGAGCAACACACACACACACTCACACACAAACCAACACACACACAGCTAGCGTAGTGCTGTGTTCTGGATGTACTTTCTGTGTGCTCATAAATTGATTGAAATGTGGTCATGTGCAGAGCTACACATCTGCAAGCAATCAAGCCAGTTCTCCACGTGTGCAACTGAAGATGAAAAACAAAAAGGAAAAATACTTTCGACTTTTAGGAACAACTTCTTCTTACCCTCCTTCCTTTTTTCATCCCGCCAGGATACATTTGGCCGTTTAGTCAAACTAAATTTTGTGGGTGAATTATATTTTAAACTTCTTCATGATAACACAAATGGAGAGGGGGGTGGGTGACTTGTCTTTATGGGCACGTAGTCTTACTCCAGTGAAAGTGGACCACACACACACAGACAACCTTCCACTCTTTCTGAACACTTGGCTGCCTACACCTGTGTGCCCGCCTGAACACACTAACCTCAGCCTAACATTTACACCTCTGCATAGGGAACCTCTTGATGCCCACAATATATAGGCTGTGCATGATTAGAAATGTTCCTACACACACATACACAGTCTGGGGGACTACGTGGCACACTGCACACATTGTCCACCAGGAGGAGAAAGAGGGGGAGGAGGAGGAGGAGGAAGAGGAAGAGGAGGAGCCTTCCAATTAGACTCTTATCACCGCTCTCCGATGGACCCTCGTCACACAGTCTGGGCTCATGCAGTGAGAGAGGACAGGCCTGGAAATTAACTACATTGTTTCTTTTACTGATTTTTATTTATATGGTGGACCAATTTAAGTGATCATTTTGTTGATTCGGTCTTGGTTTATACTAACTGATTTGTTAGGTGGACTCTTAAATAGGTCTCATCTCTGATCACAAAGAATGTCGAGGTGGCTAAGAAAGTTTTAATTGCAGTATTTTAAATATGTTGTCATTGAAGATTCAATAAATAAACATGAATCTGTCTGGATGTGTATCATCATTTAAATAGCACCCTTTTCCCTCATAACTTCAGACACAGACAAAACATGGTGAAACATTTTCAATGCAATGTCTTAAAACCCATTCAACGTTCAACTTTCACTTCACAGGGCAGGTAAAGATGACAAATACAACTGGTCACTTAGCAAAGGACTCAGACTAATGGGAGTATTTTCCAACATGTATTTAAATAACAACCTCTTCCTTAACCGCACACAGTAACCACGACTAGTTCACATCCAATCTCTGACCTTCAAGTCCAATCTTTCTCCCTTTAGTTTCAGTAGCCCTCCACCAGTCAGCTCACAGTGTGACAACACCAGAATGCAGGTTTTGTTGGACTTAAAGTTAACCAGCTGCAGTGATCATATTATCCTGGGACCCCCCTCCCCCTCACTGCGATATAGAGTCCAGGTTGTCTCTGAGCCTGCGGGTCATGCTGGGCACCAGGTTCATGTGGTCATCCACGCAGCTGCCGACGCAGCGGTCCATCAGGGCTCGCACAGCGGGCTCCTTGGCCCCGGAGTCAAACAGGTCCTTGGCCTTGTCGCTGCAGTGCATCGTACACCTGGCAAGACGGTCCTGGACATACAGACATTACAGACATAAATACACAAACAGACTGTATTTTCCGTGCAAAACAGCAGTTCTTAATAGTGCTTAACGTGCGAAGTAAAGTACGGACGTTAGAAACTTTGCAATCTTGTAATGCTTAAGAAATGTAGCCCCCCCCTCCCCCCCCCCAAATACCAATTGACTCACCTGAAATTTCTCTAGTTCTGACGTCACAAGTCCCTGAGCCTTGGCCAGCGGGGTGTGACACTGTTCGATACACTGGTGCACCTGGGACATGGAGTCCGACGACCGGTCGCAGCAGTCTGCGCTGCATTTGAACATACGTCCCTGACGGAAGGATGGACATAAACACATGAAGTCAGATTCACGTGAATGTCATATTCATTAATTGGGAAGGTGGCTGCTGTGTAAATGGAAGTCGGAATCATGTGAAGGTGATATTCATTCATTGGGTAGGTTGATGCTGTGTGGAACGGGAGGTTTTACCGAAACACACATTGCATAGTAGATGTGCATTGAAAGTCTATTTGTCATTTATTACCTACTTGCATTTTGCGGATATGGTCCCTCTCTAGGCTTTGCACCATATCTTCAACCGCACTCTGTATGCGTGCCTGATGCGCCTCTGCCATCTCTTGAATTTAATTTAATTAAACTTCGTTGGAAATTAAAGAGATCGGCTGCAACCAATCTGCAATGTCAACTCTATTCGCCTTTTCACCCGAAATGTTTCGGTTGTGTTATACGTTTTCAATAACTAAGGTCACCTCCGTGCAAGCATGTTCTTAAAGCAAGTGCTGCCTCGTATCCGGTCTTCTTCCTCTGTTGGTTCATGTAAACATTCCGGTTCCGTTTCGATTGGATGATGTTCAAAATAAAATTAGAGTTGCATTAGCTTGTAATATTTTCTGGTTGAACTCAAGCCAATGCAGTCGGCAATCAATACAGTCATAACTATACGATTTAATTCCATATTATATACTCTTGCTCCTTTGAACCCTTTCCCTTGCCTTAGCTCCTAGCAATAAATGATGTCAACAGTTTAGTAACTTGTCAAAATGCTTCTCATTCAAACGATCATTCAAATGTTTTGTTTTCAAATAAAATCCCAGATAAGAAGGCACTGAATGTGTGCAAAAGCTTGGAAACTTTTACTATGTTAAACATCAAAGAAGACGAACAACTCCTTCTGTGAAGTCCATGCCATGTTATCACCGGAACCTCTGCATACGCATATCCGTTGTAACTTAACAATGTTTAGTCGCTAGCACCGCTTTAAATAAACTTCGTTCAAAGTGTTTATGTATTAGCCTACCAGTACATTGGTTAATAAGGGTACTGGGCATACCTTTTTGGAGTTTAATATCATGAGTTTAATGTCGTTAGTGTAATATCGTTAGTTGAAGACGTTAGTTTAATATCGTTGAGGTTGTGAATCCACTAGAAGTCTTCCTAACGTTACTCGTACAGGCTACTGGGTGGTAAGTTGAGCTCCAGAAACACTGAGCTGTGATCTACTAGATCATAGGTGTCGGTCACTAGGACTAGTTTTCACTTAGATGTTGAATTGTTAGACCCGAACTTGATTGGAATGTACTTATTTAATAAATCCATGCACGATCATTTCATTATTTTATTGACGTGATCTTTGACCAAAGCTCTGTAGGAAGTATTTTCTTACTGGTGTCGTTCATATTTCTCCTTTCTCAGATGCCTATGATTACTAAATTTGCGCAATGAGTATAAAAACCCTATCGTTGAGGACGCTTCTGTTCCTGGGGCTCTGTCAGGCTGGCAGGAGGAGTCTAGCATCCGCCCCTGGATTGCGAGATCAACCCAAAAGAATAGGTAAGACCATGATCGCGTACTACAAAATAATACATTACAAAAATACATTTCATATGCAAAAACATGTTGTTCTGGGGAGCAGCTTTTAACGTGTAGTATCTCTTTGACCAGCTTTTAATGTGATTTCTCTTTTACCAGCTTTATTATATGGTGCCTCTTTTACCAGCTTTCAATGTGTAATGTCTCTTTTATCAGCTTTTAATGTGTAGTGTCTCTTAACAGCTGTGGTGGGGGCCGGCATCGGGGGCTCTGCAACAGCCTACTTCCTGAGGCAGGAGTTCGGCGCGGGGGTGAAGATCGATGTGTTTGAGCCTGAGACTGTGGGCGGACGGCTAGCAACGGTGAAGATGGGGGATCAGGAATATGAGACCGGGGGCTCCGTGATCCATCCCTTAAACCTTCACATGAAGCACTTTATAGACAACCTCGGTACGGCTCTTAAACGCTTTCAAAGATGAATGAATATATCTGTATGAATCAGTGGAATTAATTGGATATATCATTGTAATTGGATTGTATACATACTTGGATAATTCATGGTGATTGGATTTATTTGTTAATCCATTAGGTATAAATCAAAGGGAAAATGTTCCTTCCAAAATGGCTATCTTCGACGGGAAGGAGCTGACCTTCGAGGAGAGCGACTGGTTTATTGTTAACATGTTGCGTATGCTCTGGCGCTACGGCTTTAACTTCCTGCGCATGCAGATGTGGGTGGAAGGTGTTCTCGATAAGTTCATGAGGTAAGGCCAACCGTAGGCTCACTTCTACTTGTTGATGTCATTCTGAACTAGAAACCTCAGTGTCCCTTTATCAGTTGCCAAGAAACATTTAGAACGGTTTCAATGAAAAATAGGACAGGATAGTGTTGTGATGAGGGTGTTGAACTCCCACCTAAAGGTTCTGGGTTCGATCACAGAGCAAGATGACCCCCTAACCCCTACCTGCTCCTTAATGGCATCTTTCTGAATCCACTGAAAGTTGCTAGCGATAGTAAAATACTTATTATGAAAATGGGAACGGTCCTATGGAGTGTCTCTTGTGGTGATGTAGTCCATTGTTGCTGATCTGTCCCTGCAGGATCTACCAGTACCAGCAGTTCGGCTACTCCTTCTCCACGGTGGAGCAGCTTCTGCACGCCATGGGGGGCGACAGCTTCCTCACGCTGGCCAATCAGACGCTGGAGGAGGCCATGCTCGGCGAGGGCTTCTCACAGGTCTTCCTGAATGACATCGTGGCGCCCATCACGCGGGTCAACTACGGTCAAAGTGTCCGCATCAATGGCTTTGTCGGTATGCCCCTCCCCCTCAATCACACCTGTTGAGCGAAAGATCAAGTCATTGCACAAGCCGTTTTGTTTTTATTGTGGCCATTTGCGACATCACAATGTGGGTGGGGCCTACCAGACTTCTCGGTCACCTCCCTAGTGGTGAAGTGTACCAGCTGGTCGGCTGGAGTTGAAATGGCGTGCAATCACTGATCCGTCTCACACCATGTGGTAATACGGGGGTGCTTTTCATTCACTGGTTCTCTCACTCACCATCGCTTCTTCAAATAAAGTGTGTGTGTGTGTGTGTGTGTGTGTGTGTGTGTGTGTAGGTGCTGTGTCGCTGGCCGGGGCAGATTCTGGTCTGTGGGCCGTGGACGGGGGCAATAAGCTGGTGTGTTCAGGCCTGCTGTACCACAGTAGGGCTGAGCTCATCCCCGCTCGCGTCACCTCCATTTCTGTCAAAGTTAGACCATCCAAGGCTGGTAAGGTGTGCCTTTACTTGTACTATATTATACCGTACTGCACTATATTATACTGTACTAAACTTTACTGTACTATGCTGTACTGGTCTTTACTGAACTGTGCTATTATTCTCTACTGTAATGTATTATATTTGTGCTGTACTGTATTATACTCTATGGTACTGTATTGTTCTGTATTAATGAACTGCTTAGAAATGTTGAATGTATGGTATAATGACTAGGGTGTTCGACTCCCAGCCAAACGTTACTGGGTTTGCTCCCCAATGTCCACATGTAAGCCTAACCTTTACCTGCTCCTTAATGACATGTTTTTGCATTCACTTTTGATTAAAGTGTGAAAAACGACAAAGTAGAAAGGCTGTTGTTTGTTTTATATCAGCATGTGTTTATCTTTTCTTGAAGAACTTTAAGCACAAGGTCTTCAAATCACCGATGCCTCTTTCTTTATTCCCGACCGTCCACAGGCACCACGACCAGCTTCTACGAGGTGAACTATGTCGGGGACTCTGGCCCCGCCCACTCACTGTATGACATCGTCATCGTGGCCACGCCGCTCCACCAGGGCAAGTCGGAAATCAGTTTCCTGGGCTTCTCCCCGCCCATCCCGTCCCACTACCCGGGCCGCTACCACCAGACGGTGTCCACGCTGGTGCACGGCCTGCTCAACGTCTCCTACCTGGGCACCCGCGAGAAGCCCTCCGACTTCACCGTGTCCGAGGTGCTGACCACGGACGCGGAGGGCTGCTTCCTCAACAGCCTGAGCTCTGTGGACCCCGTGACCATCCCCCCAGGCTACCGCCGCCCCCCTGCCAGCCGGCCCACTGTCTGGAAGATGTTCTCCCCGCAGCCGCTGACCGAGGAGCAGCTGGACGCCATGTTCCTGTCCCGGGACCCCGGGGCGTCAGAGACCCGGTGGCTGGCGTATCCGGCATACCGGCCGCCGCACCGTCGGACCCCGTCCTTTGTGCTCCACGAGCGGCTGTACTACCTGAACGCCGTGGAGTGGGCGGCCAGCGCCATGGAGATGAGCGCCATCGCCGCGCGCAACGCCGCGCTGCTAGCGCATCACCGCTGGCACGCGATGACTGGCAAGATCGACCAGGAGGACCTGCACGTGCGCCTCCGGGGGGAGCTGTGAGGGGGAGGGGAAGGGAGGGAGATACTATTGGGCCTGATCCACCTTTTTATTATTTCCGTTGCACTGACGATGTAAGCAAACTTGAGATTGTTTGGTTTACTGTATTTTACTTTGACTACTAATAGAGGTAAAATACAGTACTTTTTTTTTAAATAATAGGTATCTGAATAGGGATTATTGTAAATCAAGATTTATTCTAAACACATCAAGATAAGACGAGATAAGCTAATATATTGATCCCAGACCGAAATAAAATCGAAACGAGTCAATCAAATTTAACCCATGTTGACAGAAAAATATATATATTAAACCCGCTTAAAAGGGAAGGAGTTATTTAATAATGAAAAATAAACGCTCCAAAGCAAGATAATAAATACACAGTAATACGTCTTTTACATAAGAGACATGAGAAGCAACAACAGTCAAGCCTCATCAGTATCAATGTCAATATTGATATTCCTCTTCCATTCCTATTGAGGAACATTCTTATCAGGTAATGGTGGAACAACACGATGTACTTGGTGCTCTCATGTGACCAGGGCACATTGATTTATGCTGCTCTGGGGAACAGGCTCTCTGCTTCTGTCATGTAGGTTATGCAAAGTTGTTAAAAATGTCTGTCCTGCTGTCACACACAGCAAGAAAACAGTTAGTTGGTTAAAACAAAGTGTAGTCCTGTGACTGTCATTTAATGACGATAATTAATAACCAAGTTATGTTTCAGGTCGATTGTTTTTTACAACATGATAAAATAACTCCCTTTTGGCGTACTACTGAATTAAATTCAAACCTTTATTTAATCAGGTATGTCTCATTGAGTTACCACAGTATTTTGTATCTTGAGACGAATGTGAGTTGTAAATCCTATTTTCATAATGGGATGATGAGTCCCCATTGTTGTTGCAAAGAAGCCATCAGAGAAGTCCATCACACTGACTGTTTTAGAAAAGCATTACCTGCTTTCCTGCTGTTGGTTTTAATGTTGTGGTGCCTTAAATCTAGAAGACACTCATTTATTTAATCAAATGTAAAGAAAAAATATATATATAATAAGGGATGCATTTTCTTATGGGATAGAGTCCACCATTACACTTCTATACAAGCAATGAATGAAGCTTGAGTTTATGAAAAGATAATTCTTTCTGGAACATTCCTAGCATGAGGGCTCCATTTCTCCTTTTAATCACTGGAGGGAAGACCACTCGTTTTTTTACTTTCTATGTTTTGTAAGAGCCTTTGAAAAAAAGTTTTTTAAGAGGTGTAGCGATATTAAAATTGATAGTGCACTTTAATCCATCAAATAGTGAGCCCTTTTTTTATTTTATACAATTGAGTCCCGTTTAAACCCAACACAATTTAACTGACAAAAAGAAGGTTTGAACAGGAAAAAGAAAACAATGAAAAGTTTAGGGGAAGTCTGACACATGATGTCTGGAGTTTTAAAATGTTTACAATAAAGTGATGAGATGTTAGATGTGTATTGTCTTTAATTTTTTATATTCTTATTTGTATTCTTTGCATGCGTGAGCGAGAAAGCCACCTAAATACCTAGAAACAAATCAATTAAAAATAAGTTGATTAAAAGTAATTGGTGAAGTCCATTCACTTGGCACATATATTGAAGTTCTGGTCATTTATGATGTTTGTATGGTTCCTAACTGTCCTTTGGCAGTTATTTACTTCTGTAAAAATGCCCTTTAGTATTTAGTAATGACTATTTATGTGGTGTGTTATTAGGGAATAAAATGCTTACACAAATATACACAAGGTATAAGATATGGATAACCTTCATTTGAATATGAAATAGTATGGTGCCTTCAACCTGCACCATTTACATTTCTGACATAAATGTGTTCACGTGAACGACACTTATTTTGGCCTAGGATGTGCCGTCACTGTTTTCATCCCTTAAAAAAAACAGGAAACGCCTGTTGTTTATTTACTTGTTTTATTCCTTTCCCCCCAGCGTGCAGAGAGCAACATGGCGCCCAAAGACGTGTGACCCAGCACCACACAATGGCTTCCATTGAAGGCCTGAATAAACAGGCTGTGTGTGTGGTGTCTGCTGGGGACGTGTGGCCCAGCTGGCATCTGTTCAGGTAGCGGATGGGACAATGGTACCACCACGACCAAGCATGTGATGAGATGATATAAGAGGCCGACGACAACCCCCTGGTCCTCAATGTTGGGACGTGCTACACACCTGCCGGTAACCGACATCTTCATCCCTGCGAAAACCTCTTTGTGGATCATTGTTCGTCATTGTCAGAAACGCAAGCAAAGATGAAATCTCTGGTACCTCTGTTTCTCTTCCTTGCTTTGGCGGGATTCCAGACGGGTAAGAAAGATACATGATAACATTGAGTTATTTATTATTTATGTATTTCGTTAACAATCATAACAGTGAACGTTGAGGACTTTACAGTTCAAGTTGCGTCCTGTTGATGGAGAGATGGTTAACATTTTCTGAAATTAAAAAGTTCCACAGTTATTTGCTTTTGGGAACAGCCAAATATTGCTAAGCTCACTCCATTTAGTTTTCCTACTCAACATCTCTTACAGAACTACAAAACCTCATCTTAATCTTGGTATACATTTAACTTTGTTCTCTATAGTCTTTGGTATATCAGTCTATTTGCTTTGCCTTTGGTAAAACAACTAACAACTCTAAGATGCTATAGGCATCTTAGAGTTTTAAATGGTCTTTTAAAGTGTGTTTACCAGGTCTCACTAGTGTACTTGTGACTGCCCCCCCCCCCCCCCCCCAGCCCTGTCTGCCTCTCTGGAGTCCAAAGAGAAAGAGGAGGCCGTAGTGGAGGAAGGTATGGGACACTTTGTGGAATATCACAGTAATGTTATGAGGAGTTATGATGTTATGACCACGAATATTCCCTGAAAACCTCTTTCCTTGTGTTTTTTACAGTTACAGAGGTTGAATTGACTGAACTGCAGAAAACGGGTACAGTGATTATTTATTACATGAAAACAACATACAATTGTGTGTGTGTGTGTGTGGGGGGGGGGGGGGGGGGTACGTGATTTCACTGAGGCTAAATCATTTAATGTTTTTCCCTAGATCTAATTGAGTTTGAGGCTGCTCAGAAGAATGGTAAGATCAAAAACAAGGTTCTCATTATAACATAATTCATTATCAAAGAATAATTGCATTTTAAAAGTTTAAATCCCTATAAATAGCAAGTCAATCCTGCAATATTTATTATTAACATTCTTTACTCTTTTAAAGAGGAACACACCGATGATCCACGCTACTTGGGTGAGAAATTCAGTCATTATCATCATTCTCCCAAATCCAAGAATGATTGGTTGTGAACGTCAGTAATACAGTTGTTAAGGCAATGTTTCTTCTGTCTAATCTCCATTCCCAGAGGCTGTTCATGCTGAAACTGGTATGTTAGTTTTAGACTACTACCTACTACTGCTAGGCGTACTTCCATATGTCTTTACAATTCAATGTTGTATAACTAGAATGACCAATTATTTTCCACAGCGGTGGAGCAAGTTGCAGCTGGTGATGACAGCAAAGGTGTGTAAAATCCATTTTCAATGTTGAAACTATCATGTACAAACTAACAACGAAAGATGACAAGGTATTTGACATCAAGACGAGGTTATTTCCTTACGTAATGTTTAGCGTTGCCATTGCGTAACTTTGGTTTATTCTTCCACCAACAGAGGGCGATGATATATTAGGTGCCTTGCACAAGGGTAAGAAAAATCGACTGTTTCAAACATTCGCCTAAAGGCGGCAGTCAAGTGCCACCTTTGTAATTATTTGGCTTGTTTATCCGAGGTTATTATTTTTCAAATGGCACTGAATAGTAGTCAAAGGTTTTCCACTAATTGTGATGTATTTAACAGAATCCTCATCAGAGTCCACTGAGGACATAGAAGGTAAGCCAAATAATAATCATAAAATAAATACTTTTGTCCAATAAATGAGACGCCAGTCTGTATGCAAAATTAACTAAATTCTGTCATTTTCAATGTATGACAGGCATGAGACAGAGACGGGGTAAGTACAGGCTTCTAGTAGGTCTAAGGTCAAAGTCTGCTATCTAAACAATCAAACACTGTTGTCCGATTTGTTAAATTGGTCTACCATAAAGTTCAGCTGGTTGTATAACCATTTTCCCATATTGTAGTCTAAAAAGAACACAAAATAATGTTGTTTTTTCCAGAGCACCACGAGACAGAGACGGAAAAAAGCACCAACTTTGGTATGGTGTTAGTCACCGAGATCCTTTTCATTTCTTAAAACGCCATCCTTTCTCTCATGGCCACTTCATGTTGTTGTTGTTGTCCCTACGCAGCTACAGATGGACGCACCACGGTGGCTGCCAAGCAAAAAGGTTAGGAAACTTGCTACATCAACCATTGTGCTGGTTTAAACCATTGTGCTGGTGAATTAGCACACTAGAACACAGTGAAATCTCATTATACTGTAGCCTACATAATGTATTTATAGGCATACAATAATAATCAACAAAACGAATATGGCTAAATATCTAATAGTGTAGGTATAGCCTGTTCTAGGTCGACTCTACAGCGACGCTTCAAGGACACAGTTTGAAAACAGCTAGGCTACCTTTGAGTGAATCTAGTACACAAATCCAGGCCACTCAGACAGATTCCCCCAGGTGACCAATGTGCTTGATTTATATTGTGTCGTCTTGGCTATTTAAAAAGCGAAGATGCACCGTTCTATACTAAAAGGTGTTGAAACTTCTGAGTCCGAGGTTAAAGTACAATGGCCGATGGGTAACATCCCCTATAGATTCCTAATACTTGGTAGGCGTTTGTTTTGTGCTTCACACATTCATCTCACATCACATGAGCTGAAGGATCAGGCCATTCATGTCACGTTGAAAACAATATTGACCGTGGGGGGGGGGGGGGGGGGGGGGGGGGGTATGGAGGTGGAGTATGTGTTGACGTTTTAAGAACTATTCTTTGTCACAGATCCGGTGGAATGATGCAGTGCAGACAGTCGCAGGGCTGCAGCGCTTCTGCGGTCTTCCAGTAGCTGATGCGCACCATAGTGTGAAACATTTTACTTTCAAATAAAGGGAATTATCCCTCCTATCTTTCATGTGACGTCATTCTTGTGTAACGTGCTCAACTACTGCGTAGGAGCTACCTGTTTTGGAAGGCTGCCTAGTTTTGAACATTGTGTTTAATAGAACAACTTCAAAGCCTGAGGTAGTTTTAACTTTTCCAATTTTTTTATTTGGTTTTTAATACATTTTTCTACTGTCTTGCTGGTCAGGACACGGCTTGGTGTGCATTAAAAACAAAAACAAAATAAAGCTAAATCAATCTCTTCTTTGGTACCTAAAAGGGGAACAAGTAAGGCAACTTCTGCATCTATAGGTCTAAAAATGTTTGGTGCTGCAGCCACATGACCTTGTGATGGTGCTTTGACAGGTGTGCACGTTCCCCTTTATCTCTACGCCAGCGCCACCATACAACCCAGTCATTGATCTCCTCACTCAGTAAACAACTTCAAGAAAACAAAAAGGAGAAAAAGCAGATGTGGAAAGTGGCCCAAAAATCTAGGCAGATGTACAGTGCAAGGAAAAGGTTATATTAGGGAGCGACGGCCCATGTTGGCAGAAAGAACTACAGCTTCAAAACCATGTGATCAAGTTTAACAGGACGTAAAGATATTCATTTTGAGAGCTAAATTTGTGCGTTGACATTGTAATACATTTAAAGTCAAGGAGCACTACGAGGTTAATAGTGAGGCTTGTAGCAGGAGACACTGGTGGAGAACTACAGTCGAAACCGGTCAGGGTCATGATATCGATGCGTTTCTGCTTTATATTACATCTGCTGTCATTCTCGAATGGTAATCAAGCTATTACAATCACTAAGCTCTTCTATGTTATTTGGTCATATATAAATGGTCTTAAGCGTGCTTGACAGAAACCTATGACTTGTTGCTTATTTAAGGGGTTGTTTATGGATATATAAAAAAATATATAAACCAGCAGTTCATGACAAGACCAAATCAAAATGTTTCACTAATAACAAAAAATAGAAAGAACTTAAAACATTTAAAAGCCACACAAAAATCACCTCGTTTTGCACCAATACATACAGCCAGGGCTGCAACTGAGAATGTTCACTGAAATACAGCTGCAAACAAAATGCTAATATTTCATTTTTTTCTTCCTCCAGTCGTTATTCCTAAACTATAAACCTATAACTATATGATACAAGTTAACAAAGCATTGAAACAAAAGTCGGTGCGTTTTTGTTTAGCTCTACAGATTTGTGGGAACCGAAGTATCCAAAAATCATTATTTTGTCCGAACAGACAAAAGGAAATGGAAGAGATCAGGCCCAAACAGAAAATAACCACCAACTTGAGGTGGAGAATAATGCAGTATAAAAGAACCACAGGCCCATTTTACAAGCTTTCACCCCCCCCCCCTTTTTTTTTTCTTCAACGTTTTCTCTCCTCCCTTCCTCTCCCGAAAGCGGTGGCCTGGAGGTTGCGCGTACAACATGACCTCCTTTTCCAAGCCACCGCTTCTGGGGCGGGCGTGCTCGTGCACAGTGTCTCTCCTCGCCCCCTCTTGGGGCCAGTGTCGCCACACTTCAGAGGATGACGTAGCAGAACACAGCCATGATGGCGGCGCTGATCAAACCCGAGATGGGCACGGTGACGAACCAGGCCATGAAGATGTTGCGGAACAGACGCCAGTCCACCGCCTTCTTGGAGCGCAGCCATCCCACCGCGACCACCGAGCCCACCTCGAGGAAGAAGGAAAAACCCTTTACTCATCTTTAAAACACATTTGTGGAATTTAATGTCACAAAATACATGAGGTAATATGGTGCTGGAATTTTCTATCCCAATTTCCCAAGTGATGCCACTTACTTGGACTGAGCTGTCCTATTTTTAGACCCAGACTGCCCAGTTGGGACCCAGTCTGCTCTCACTCCACCCACATGTTCAACAGTGTCCTCATTTATGCTCAGAGTCTGGCTTCGGGACCACACTGACCAGCTTACCTTGCAGTGGGTGGTGGAAACGGGCAGTCCGATGTTGGAGGCGACCACCACTGTCAGGGCAGAGGCCAGCTCAATGCTGAAACCACTGCAGGGGGAAGAGAAACAAACTAAGTACAGAGTTCATCATCAGATGAATGTGTCTGAGCAGGGATGCTAGTATAAGATACTGGGTATGACTCATGTCTGGACCGGAAGCTGTCTTGGGACAGTGGGTACGAGTCCTGTCTGGACAGGAAGCTGTCCTGGGACAGCAGGTACAAGTCCTGTTTGGACCGGAAGCTGCCCTGGGTTCGTTTTTAAGAGTCCTGTCTGGACAGGAAGCTGTTCTGGGACAGACGGTACGAGTCCGGTCTAGACAGGAAGCTGTCCTGGGTTAGTGTGTAGAGTCCTGTCTGGACAGGAAGCTGTGCTCGGTCAGTGTGGTGTTACCTTGAGGGTGTGATGGGCGTGAGGTCCCGGCCCATGGTCTGGATCACCCTGCGGCCCCACACCCACAGACCGGCACAGATGCCCACTCCTCCATACAGCAGCAGCCAGATGGGTGTGGGCTCGGTGGAATCCACGCTGCTGCTGGTGTACACCAACCACAGCGCCACCAACGGTCCGATGGCGTTACTGCAACAGAGATTCAAGTTGTTGAACACTGTGGGAGTGTGTGGATGATGGCTGGTTTAAGCAGCCTCACCTGACCCGAGTCAGACTGATTGGACTCTGGAGCTGGGTGAGGCTGCACACCTGTTGCACATTGAGCAATCAGTGTGCACAGGATAAACCAGCCATCACCGCACACACTCAAGGGAGAGCTCTCCGGCATGGCAGCACTAGCTGCATGCCTCATTCTACGCAACCTTTACAATAAGCCGGTTTAACATCACCACCCTGTGTCCATTGGTCTGGAGGAGCCCGAGGAAAGTCACCTAGGTGGAGTATGGAGGCCACCTAGGTGACGTGTAGTAAAGTGGACATTGCTACAAACACGTAAGTAACTCAATGTATCCACCTGGCCACCAGCCTGGCGTTAAACAATACAGGATTACATATTTAAAGCAACTGCTTGGTCTGCAGATCTTTCCACTCCGGCACGTAAAAGGAAAAACCCTGATGACACGCGACGGTCACATCCCGACGGCAGAAAGTACCTGACGTCGTTGCCTCCGTGGGCGAAGGAGCCGAAGCAGGCGGTGAGGATCTGCAGGAATTGGAAGAGGGTCGACACCTCCGGCCGGTCCTTCTCCAGCCGGTCCTCCTCCAGGGAGCGGTGGCTGCCGCCCCCGTCCTCCTTGCCCATCTCCAGGGTGACGTCGGTGTCCTCCACTCCCTCAGGGGCATGGTGCTCCGCCACGGCGTTGCAGTAGCTTGTGTAGCTATCCATGCGGACGCGTTTCCTGTCCTGCCCGCCGCCGCCGGGGACCTTCGCGCCATCATGGAACTCCCCCTCGCGGTGCTTGAAGTCGCCGTGCATGCCGATGATGGCCATGGTGTAGGAGGTGTAGCTGTTGTTGCGGCGGATGGGCCGGTCGCCGCCCTCGCCCATGCAGTCGCCCACGCGAGCCAGGTGCAGCTTGTGCAGCAGGTCCTTGTACAGGCCCGAGTCCTTGTGCACCGTGTGGTAGTGGCTGTAGCCGTTGCTGGGTATGTGGGCCTGTTGGCTGGAGAACTGCACCTGGTTGTTGAACTGGACTTGGTTGGGGGAGATGGCTGGAGCGCCGTTGGGCTGGGCCTGTTTGGGGGGTGCTGGCAAACACAGGAAGGCGGAAAGCAAGGGTTAAGTATGTCCCAAATGACAACAACAACAGCCAATAGGATGGTTTATTTAACAACTCACCACCGTTGGCACCGCTGTAGTCATTTTCGTCTGTGTCTCCGATGGCGAATGCCACCTTGCGTTCCTTGTCGCTGTCGTCAGAGTCACCGATGTCAAAGGCAACCCGTCGCTCCTCCACTGCGGGCTGGGCGGAGTCGCTCTCGTTGGCTGCGGGAGGGGTGGTAGACTGCTTGAGGATGGGACACTGGGGCTCTGAGAGCTCCCTCTTCTCCATCAGGGGGCTCTCGGATGGGCTGGACGCCTTCAGATCTCCTGGTGGAGGAAAGGGTCTGGGCTTAGTTGCGTAACATGTACAGTAGTGTAATATGAGCAGCTGCGTGCGGTTGCATAACCAAACACAAGGAAAAGAAAAACACATTTAAAGTCTTTGGTTAGTCAGTTGCTGCAGCCAACCAAGTAACGTAAATCCACCATAGCAGCTACCTTGTAATAGATCTATGCAAGCTTCTGGCTCACATGATAATACAATAAGTTACATTGAATTACAACATCATATGCCTGTCTTTTCTACTAAACAATCCCTGTGACATTCCGGTAATTAGTATCAGTCCTTGCATCGTAATTCTTCTCTAAGAGGGCCAGCGGGAGCCAAGGCCTTACCGGAAAAAACCTGGCGCCTTGGCTTACGCTACCGTTCCATGTCAGCACCTCAAGTCAACCTGTGGCTATTTCTGTTCAAGTGGTGAAGGCTAATTAGTGGATTACCATGACCCAATTAGGAAGCTTCAGTCTAGGAGACAGGAGTGAAACCCAGAGAGATCACGACTCCCAAGATTAACCTTCTAACTCACCATCTTGACTTTTGGAATCAAGGTGAATCAATACGGTATTGCAAGATAAAAAAAAGTGCATAGCCATATTAGTACTTCACACAACATTGTCTTTTCACAAAGACCAATGTGCTACTGCTACACCTACATTTAGAGAAGGCATGCCCCAGCTAAATGCTCTTGGGCAGAATTGGAACTTGTTATTTTGATAAATTAATTTAAGGACCATCCTTAAAATATGGTCCTTAGGATGCAAGTCTTATTTGTTTAAATATTTGCAAAGTAAATGATCTAGGTGCCATCTATGACGCACCGTTTTAAATATGCTCATAGGGTTTATCTACATTACTACTTTATAGACATGGAACTGTGGTCAATCTGCTAATCTAGGCCATTTCTTTTGTACAACCACACTGGATGTATTGTGTAGAAGGGCTATGTGGCGTTTATTCATCATGATTACTTACTTAGTCCTTTTATACAAATCTCTTCATTGGAACACCTCCATTATAAACAACCATGTTCAGAATTAGGCTAAGCCCTTAAAATAAACATGTTGACACAGGTTGGCGTGTCTCCTTCAAAAGCCGTCCTGGATAGTAGTTAAAAAAAATAAAAAAAGGGGGGGGGGGGGGAAGCTCCTAGTCATAGTGAGTCACCTGAACGGAGTGAGACTCCGGTAAGACCACTTACGTTCAATCTTCTTCTTGAGGAAAGGGCACACGATGAACCACACCACCAGGGCAGTGAGCGCAGAGAAGCCCAGGGAGATGAGCAAAGTGCCCCACCATGGGAACTTGTCGAATCCCAGCACTGATGGAGTCCCAGGGGAAACAAATACAAATAAACACACGAGACGAGGAGAAACGGAGAGAGAACGGAATTTTAAGAACCACGGCAGCAGATGCTACCGTTTAAAAAAAGCTAGCCCTAAAAATTTTAACTTTAAAAAAAAGAACACATTGACAATTAAATGTTCTAAACATTATCAAAACTATCAAATACAGTTTTAAATGAATACCCTAAGACATGAGGATCACAGGCATCAACCAAGTGATCCACATTGACCTGTATGTTAAACATGCAGAGTACAGAACTTCTGTGACTCATGGCCATCATAAAGCATCTCTCAATGGTGTTCAATGCTAAAGTCACATTGTGCCATGAGTGTAAAATACCATGAGCAATTAGACCCCATAACAGTTCTAAAAGACACCCACAACAGAAGAAAGGGTGAATGTGCAGATGGGCCATCGTAACACACACACACCACCCAGTTTACTGCACATGGACAATGCATTCCTTACACGGGTACAGGAGGCCGATGGGAGAAGAGGAAAGAATAAAGAAGGGGGAGTTAAGCGAGTAAAGGACGACCGCTTGCCAAGGCTGCAGGACAGTATGTGCATCGGGGGCTGAGCAGGCGCAGTGCAGTACATGCTTGGCAGGGCGCGGGGCTCTAAACACCCCGGGGACGCCACCGTTGTCATAAGGAGAATGCAAGTCAGCAGGTTGCTTTAAAAAGGGGGAGGGATAGAACATCCCAGCCTCTTGCGGTACGGTGACCTTGGCCACCCTGAGTAGAACAATTTATTGTTTTGGTTTGTGAAAAACAAACGGAAGACGCCATAGATTGAGATAAGAGGCTTCCTCGTGGGTAATTGGCTAGGCCAGTAGTCCACGGTGCACTCCTCACCACATCGTGGCTCTCACATGCTGCAGCTACTGAACATCACACGTGTCATGTGTATTCAGTTACGCAACCCCCCCCCCCCCCCCCCCCCAACAGCTGAGGCATGTCCTCTGAGTGCTTCAGAAGAGAAGCAGGTGTGGGTCATCCAGACACTATCATTGGGAAGTCATTGACAAGGGGGTGTTAAGGTTATAGCCTGGGGCATCCAGAACATTAAGACAAGAATAAGTGGGAGAGGGGTGGAAAAAAGTTCCTTGGAGATTCAGGACACTTGGGAGTAGATTCTAGTGTAATAAAAACACTTTTGTGGGTCAGATCTGTATAAACAAAAAGAAGCAGGGAAAACCAAAAAAACAAGCTTGATTTACGATGAGCACTCCTACACAAAAAGGTGGTTAGTCCCAACCACAGACATGCACAGGAATGAATCAGATCGCTCAGGAAGTGGAATTTACCCGCGGCTACGTTCCAAGCCCGTCCCTGTAACCTCACGGTCTCGTGGCCTACGTTACACAATAAACGGCTTTGTTGACACTACCTCCACCCCCTCCTTCCTGTATAGCCAGCTCATCACACCCCTATTTCAATTATTTTCTTTAAAGATAGTTTATGACTCATGTTCGTGGAAAAAATAAATAAAAATGAATTGTTCTGCTTTGTTCAGGCCCATTCCTAGACTGCTCAAAAGGAAATCCCTAAATATTTAAGTCTCAAAACTAATCACTGTACACCTTATTGATACCTGAACGGTAAACCGCCAGCTCTATAATAAGCTAACCGTACGTTTTGTCGTCTACAGCCGAGTTCATTCTCCAGCACTATGCTGTGATTAGCAGTGTGTTGACGATGGCTTCGGGTCCACTAAGCACAGCTCTGCCGTGTCTGTTTTTCAAAGGGGAAACCAGGCAGAAAATTAGCATTCCAGCTAAAGCGCATTGACGTCCGTTGGATGTGTTGTGAAGCGGTTGAAATGTTATGATTAGTATAAAACAGAACGTACTGTTTTGTACACAATTATAAAAGGAAAGGCTGATTTAGCAAGTGTAAAATTTAGCATAGGCGGCAAATCTAGTTCCACGAATACTGACATGGCTGTGGGCATTTCGCTTGCCAAGCCACATGCCAGTCAGGGAAATTTGACTTGCAAACATCAGATGTTATGTACATGGGATGAGGAGGACATATGGCAGGAAACTATAGACGTGTCCTCGTGGTTTTTCTCTAAGGGCGTATAGAAGACTTCTGCTTCCATTTAGAGATTACGGTTTAACACGTTTTACCCTGATGTCAATTATATGGCTTTATAGTCACTCGACTGCAGTGGGACAAGATGATAGCCTTTGAAATCTACTTTCAGCATGAACAAATCTAAAGTTATAGGTTTTTCCTGCACTAGTTTACTTGAGATGATAAAGAGTCATCATTATGTGACGTACAAATATGTGGGTGTTGTGGGGTTGGGAGTGGGGTTGGGAAATGAGAAACGGGGACTTCTGTACAGCATCGAGTACAGTATGTTCTCGTAACATTATGCAGTGACAACCACATATGGCATATCGTTAACGGAGATCCTGAATTGTCGGTTCTAGAGCCAACACATGCAGTAAACACAGTTCAGACACTGTGCTCTAAGCCTAGCCCTTGAGCATTACAGCTTATGTCCTGATCAAACTTTTTATAGGCCATGGGTACCAAACAGGACTTCACGTGTATCTTCACGGGTTTGAAATAGTTCAATCATTCTAAATGTTTGAATGCTTGATGCAACAAAAAAGGTGCCAGCATCAGATATATTTGCGTGTCCATGTCCAACTACTTTCTCCATGGAAATCTACTGCAGTCTCTAGAAAGTAACCCTGAGTACAGGTCCTCATGTCCAATGTGTTCAGGCTAATGTGTGAAGGAGCACTAGGGCAACGTGCTACGTTGTGTGAAAGAGGGTGAGGTGTGTACACATACACATCAGTGTATGATATCTGGTCATACTCTGGCCTGTAGCCATCATTAAATGGCTCAGCTAACTTCTTGAACTGTTAGGCCCTGTAGAGAGAAGAAAACACAAGGAGCAAAAGTTGCTCATTTAATTCTGAAGAAAAGGCAGAACCTAGTTTATTACTCAGCAATGCAGAAACGTAATTGAACTACTGGAGTCATTCAATACAACCTCTTAACTTTTGTTTTCCCATTTTCATTCCAAAAAAAAGAAAAAAGAATTTGAAAGAAACATTTGACATCAACAATAAAAGTTAAATACCCTATAAAAGTTTGATGCATTTCCTGTTTTTCTTCTCTTAAAGTTTCAACTATGACCCACAGCGAACCACAGGAAGCCACCACAAAAACACGTTCAAATAAACAGGCCTACTGTGAAAGGGTAAACAGTCTGGTTGAGTTTGGAATAAGTGCGGGCATCCGTCTGTCTGAGGGAGGGGTTTATTTTAGGCTTTGGCTGTGGGCAGGCATGCAGAGGTAAAGACGCAGCATTGCGATACTCACTCGGAGCTCCAGTGAACATAATGGAGAACATGTTGATCCCCATGGTGAGTGCATAGAACGCTGGGAGGGCCTTGAGTCCATTGGGCACTGGATCTTTCTACAGTGACAACAAAATACACCATCAGAACTTTCATAGCTTTCTTTCGTTGCAATTCAAAACTGCATTATACGAGGTAACCACAGCACCATCCTGTGTACTCTAGTTACTAAATAATCAAGACATTGCTTTTCAGGTTTCTTGTGTAATTTGGGAATCTGGCAACAGCAAGCTCACCTTGTGCAATATGAACTTCCTCACAAACCAGAAAACAACAGCAGACATGAGACCAGACAACAGGGGACTCAGGAACCATGACCCAACTGGAAAGGAAAAACAGACTAGGGTCATAAAAAGCAAACTGTTACGTGTTATAAAAACAGTGTAATAAAAATAGTATAACGCGCCGCCATTTGTGTTGATACTAGTTTTGTACAAATTGTACTCAAAATGCAATACAACAGGATTTTATTTGGATCTGGTGCATTTAAAAATTCCCTAAATCACCACTGAACAAAAAGAGCCTCGTGGGTCCCCTGAGGGCGATGACTCACCGATTCGAAGCAATTCCATCCACCTCACTCCCTGTGATCCTTTAGCGACGAGGGAGAAGCCGATGGTAGCACCAACAATGCAGTGTGTTCCAGAAATGGGCAACTTCAGAAATGATGCGGCCAGCTGCCAAACAGCAGAACCTAAATTGAAAGGACACCGTAACCATGTTATCCTTTAATACATTTATTGTGAATGATAGAATGTCCAATCCCACTACTCGCATGCAGACCCACATTGTATTGTATTATAACATTACACACACAAATGTAATCTCCCAGGTCTTGATTTGGCCATGCCCAACTGCTAAGGGTCAAGCCATACTCCTGTCCTCACCAAACATGGCGCTGACCGACCCGGCCATCAGGATGTGCTCAGAGCCGTTGTACATCCCCACATCTATGATGCCCTTCCGGATCGTCTCGCTGACTTTGGCCCCGAGCAGAACAGAGCCCACCGTCTCGAACACGGTGGCCAGAATGCAGGCCTGCCGCAAGGTGACCACTCCTGAGCCGACTGCCGTTCCGAACGAGTTGGCCACGTCGTTGGCCCCCACGGAGAAGGCCAGGATGAAGGCGATGATGAAGCCCACGATCAGCAGCCACATGTAGTGGGTCATCGGGCCCTGGGTAGCCAGGGCGGCCGTGCCCGCAATGAGTAGTGTAGCGACGGTTGTTGAAGCCATTGTGCGTGATATAAATATAGGCTACACAGAGTGAATCTTAGCAATCTCGAAGGGATGAGAACCCTCTGATATGTTAGAAGCAGCTACTGAAATAAGAGGTATCAAGGTAAATAAATAAGCGGAGTCCAAGGCCTCCCAGTTAAATGAAGACTCCAAACACTGTAAACTATAAAACAACAAGGCCAGAAATAAATTAGAGGTAAATTAGAAGTGTGGGCGTATTGTTATCCTGTAACAACAATTATTTTGCCAACACTTTGGTTCTGGGCAATCAAAAAACCTGATCTACTGGCCATCATGTAATTGTAAGTTGGGTGAATGGAGGTGCATCCTGAAAGACAGAGAAAAGGAGAGAGTACTTTCAGTAGTGTACAGGCCCACAGCAACAGACACACCATGGTATTTGGATCAGCAGCGTCTCCATACTTTGAGTAAAGAAAGTATATTGTTATGCCGAATAGAGCCCCCTAGCTGCCTTTCCCCGCAAACTTCCCCGGTAGCCATTTATAAGACATGTCGCAGAAGATAATCGATTATGTATATTTAGGCAATTTAACAAGCATTACTTTGGAAGCACTTGGTCTTATTATTAAAAATTTGTATAGCGTTGTTAGATGATCCGATGCCATCTAGATGGAAGATCCATTACGAATGATCATTCATTATTAATTGGTGATCGGCTTTTATGTGCACGTGCACATTCATAAGGGACGTCCAGCACGAGCCAAATTAATCTTTGATTAACAATATGATTATCATTACTAGTATTATCACTATACTGAGAAGCTGAGTGAGAGGTTGTTGTCGTCCAGAGCGCCTACACTGCTAGTTTACTATAAAGGGTGACCCGTTACTTCTTCGTTAGAGCAACACTTCCTCCATCTCCACAACCTGACCCGGAGGACGAAACGTTGTGACGTCATCGCGTTATACGTTATATTAAGACTGATCCTAAACGTATGCTGGATATAGCATAGAATCAGCTAGTTTTGTTTGTTGTATTAGTAAGATACTTGGTTAAGATGAACGGACGGGAGGCTCCGAGCAGCCATTGCAGTCCCGAGGTTGATAGACCCTGAGGGAAGCCGTCCATATGTTACAATGGTCGCTGGACTAATAAACCAACCAGTTAGTTTACTGTTAGTCAGTGTTGATAAGGTCCACTGACATGACATTGGTGAGTTCCATCCCGTAGCTAGGATGCTACTAGTGCCAGGCTAACACGTTAGCGCACGGTTCGGCTCGGAAGGTTAGTACTGCAGTCATCGCATTTAATATATCCTTTACTAAATATTATATATGAATCATAACATGGTCACTTACCACACGTTGTTTTTTTTAATCCTTTAATTAAAAGCTAACAAGAGAGCGAATTATCCCGCGGATTAAACTACGACAGAGAGCGCGGGATCAGGAAATAAAAGCCAGATGTTTGAATAACTCCGTTGGTGAACTAGACTAGCTCGGATAGACCCTGAACTGTCCTCAAAACATGTCTACTACAGGACTAAATAAACGTTTCTCCAAATCCAGAAAGATCTAGTTTGAATGACCGGTCACGTTACAGCCGCATGCAAGGAATCGCCGGTAAAGTGGAGGCGGGTGACCTTCTTTTATTGGAAGTACATGACGCACCCTACTATACTCCCGCCCACTAGTGATGACGCGCCCTACTATACTCCCTCCCGCTAGCGCATTCATCAGCATGAGCGTGTCATTGACAAAGAAAAAAGAATGTGTGTGTGTGTGTGTGTGCCCATTGTGTGTGTCTGTGTGCGGGTGCGTGTGTGGAGTGTGTGTGGAGTGTGTGTATCTGCGAATTATTATCTGAATTAAGAATTATGTACGATTGTCTGTGCCTGTGCTTCTCTGTATCCAAGTAGTCTACAATCAACTAATTACACAGCTTCAAAAGCAAATGGTCTTAACCCAAACTATAGTACAAATCATGAATATATATGCAGAAAATATGTAATGTTTATTTGAATGACCCCTTGCATTTATTATCTACATCGTCTACAGCCCTGTTTGTAGAAGCTATATTTCCAAGTTAACCGGATACGTCAGAATTGAGGGGAATCCACTATTTTCGGCATCAGATACCAAAATAACTCACTACTTGACTCCAAGATAAGTCAACCTGATACATGCAGTATAAACATATATAGGGTCTAGCGGGGTAGGCGTACGGCAGCTTTTGGCGTGGAGTCTATGGTATAAAACCACCAGAGTTTAATCCAAAATAGATTAATACACTTTATAGTCATTTTTTTGTATTTTGAATTGAGCATCTTTAAAGTATCTTACCACATAAATCTGCATAGTAGGCCAAAAATAGTTATTCAAAAAATAAATAGATAAGGCCTAATATAGGCTACACTCGAAAAACAGATTTAACCCCACCGCTGGGTAATTATGGGCCAGAACACGCGCTGGGGAGGTTTGACCCAAGTGCTGGGTTTTACCATATAACCTAGAATGCTGGGTTGTTCATTTGACCCAACCTAGTGAGTGAAATTAACTCTATTGCTGGGTTAAATATTACTCATACACTGGGTTGTATCAGAATACTGGGTTGTTCATTTGACCCAACCTAGTGAGTGAAATTAACTCTATTGCTGGGTTAAATATTACCCCTACACTGAGTTATTTACTGTCTCATTGCCTTGCTACATTTATATAAAATAATAATATTATTAAAATATATAGGTATATTAGACGCTTATTGGCTTGCGAAAAAACTGAATGTCCAGATGAGATGCAAATAAAAAGATCTTCATTTTTTCACGAGTTATTCCATAAATGATTTAACAGAATATTCAAAAGTAAAGATTATTGTTATAAACAGGAAACTTAAGACAAGACAAGACAAGCAAGACCGGCAAGACCGGCAAGGTCTAAAGACCCAGCCAAAACCGCCCCTCAAGGCCTCAGGTCCTTTCCTTTAAGGACAACTTGCCCTGTAGGGGGAGCACACAGAGCATAAACAGCAATTAACAAAACAATCACAACCCCACAATACTGAAAATGACAACTAAATGAAAACAAAGGAATTGGCTCCTACATAACCGGCCCCTAATTGTATTTTGGGTCACCATAAAGACAATTATGTATTTTCAAAAGGAGCCTATATAATTTTAATCATCAATTAAGTCAATAATATCAATATCCTTTAAGTACAATAATCAATATGAGGTGAAGGGTGTGCTACTCATCTATTTTAGGTAGGAGACTTCCTAAGGCTCTACATTCATGAGCTGAGCTCCAATAGCCCAGCTGAAGCAGGGAGACTGCTATTATGTGCCTTCTTGCAGCAGACAGATCTTCGTTATGGGTCTCTCCAGGATGCTGGTCTGTGTCTTGATCTTTACAGCTTGTACCAGTCCTTTAGAGTCTGAATTGACTTCCAACACTCTTTCCAAGATCCAAGAGCCACGTGGTGCAGAGGGGTCAACCACCATGACCACATCTCCAGGTGTGAAGTTTCTTCTCACTTTGCCCCATTTCTGTATTTCTTAGCTCCAACATCTCCAGAATAAATCTGCCATATACTGCATATGTCTCCAATGGCGTCTTACGTACAGGTCGTTCTTGTCAAAGATTCCAGGTGGCAGAATGGGTTTAGTTTTCAAGAGCAAGATGTGGTTTGGGGTAAGAGGCTCTAGGTCTTGAGGATCACTAGTGACTGTAGTGATTGGGTGGCTGTTCAAGATGGCCTCTACTTCACATAAGACAGTTTGCAGTCCCTCTTCATCTAGAGTCTGCTGTTTCAAAACAGAATGGAGCACCTGTATTACGGATCTTATGAGCCGCTCCCATTCTCCTCCATGGTGGGATGCTCCAGGGGGGTTGAAACTCCACTTCCTCTGGCAAGTCAGCCATCTTCTGCTCACCAGTGTTGGCTCTGTGCTGTTTGCACACAACACACTGACCTAATATTTTCCTTGCTGCAGATTTAGCTTTGATTATCCTTCTGCGGAGCTCTGACCGAATGTGGTTTATTCCTCCATGTCCAGTCCTTTCATGTATGTGTCATAGAATGAGTGTGGATATGTGACCATTTATGGGGAGTATGACGGGGAACTTGATCTCCTCCGGCATAGCTGCCCTACTTAGACGTCCTCCTACTCTGAGTACTCCATCCTTTAACACTGGGTCAAGTTTATAGAGGTTACTTGCCTTTTTGACTCCAGATGTTGCCATTTGCAATGTTGCCAGTTCCTCTTGGACGTTTTGCTGTTGGGTGTGGCAGATGATTGCGTTCTCTGCCTTCTCTAGATCTTGCAGCGTAATGGTCTGTCCACCCAGTGTGGCTTTGACACGTGCCATCTTCTGGTCCATAACCTTGAAAATGCCTCGAGCGACCGTGTTTGAGACGCTGACAGTGGACTGAATTTATTTTCTTCTGCAAGCCAGCAGTTTCAAAGCTTATTTTAGTTTTTTTAATCCATGCTACCGCAACTTTCAACTTTCTCCAGCGAGAGAAGAATGTGATCAGCTTGTCTGTAGGATTATCACTGCCTTTGACAATAACTGTACTTACAGTAGGGTTTCTCCTGACCTCTGGGTCATCAAAAGATAGTGAGGTGGACTCTAGGGGAAACTGTGGCCAGTCCTCTTTTGACCTCCAGATCATGTCTGGGCCATGGATCCATCTCCTGTTGTCCAGAAATTTACCAGCCTTCTGCGTGCCTAGAGGCATTATCGGCAGGGTTGGTTTTTGTGTTCACATATCGCCATTGTGACATCTCTGTGGCCTCCCTAATGGTGGAGATCCTATTGGCAACACATGCGTGGAATCTTGTGTGTTCATTTGTTATATACTTAAGTACCGATTAGCTGTCGGCCCAAAACATTGAGCTTTGCAGCTGCAGCTGTAACTTTGACTGCAGTACTTTAGCCACCCTAGTGGCCAGCACTGCAGCAGCAAGCTCCATCCTGGGAATTGTAATCTTCTTTAGGGGAGCCACTCTTGCCTTTCCCATCATGAAAGCAACGTGAATAGTGTTCTTGTGATTCACTAGTCTCAAGTAGCTCACCATTCCATATCCTTGCTCACTTGCATCCGAGAAGTGGTGCAGCTGTGCTTCTTTGTGAGGGCCAAAGTCGTTTGGTTTGATACATCTACGGACCTTGAAATAAGTGATCTGCTGGAGATCTGCTGTCCATTTAATCCATCGCTCACGTAACGTCTTGGGTGCTTCCTCATCCCTGTTGCAGTTTATGCTACAGAGCTTAAGTAATAGCAGTTTAGCAGTAAGAGTGTAGGGCGCAAGAAACCCTAAGGGGTCGTAGATAGAGCTTACCATAGACAGCATCCCTCTCCGAGTGTATGGCTGTGGCTTGATGGTGACATTGAAAGTAAAGTTGTCATCTTCCACACCCCGTTGCACCCCAAGTGTTCTTTCGGTTCGGAGTCTATCTCTGTCCAGGTTAAGCTCTTTCACTTCTTTAGCTCTCTACTTTGGGAATGAAGGCAAGCACCTGACGGCTGTTAGTTATCCATTTGGAGAGGTGGAAACCTCTTCTTTGGCAAGCAGCTGTGAGTTCTGTGATGAGCAGAATGGCATTGTTTTCTGTAGATGCCGACTTTAAGCAGTCATCGACATAGAAGTTATTCAAGATTGTGTCAATCACTTCAGGTCTAAAGTGTTTTCGGTTATCTTCAGCTGTTCTTTTGAGCACATAGTTTGCGCAGCTGGGTGATGACTCATACGGTACTCTACAGGAGTAAGACTATGAGACGATTGGTTAAGTCAGGACCTTGAAGTAGTTCGGAGTTGAGTGAGGTGCCCTTGAAAGATGCTCCACAGTCTTTTTCACAGTTTTCCTTTCTTGAAGTGGTACACCCCATGGTGACATGTGGCACTGCCTCAGCGTAGCCTTTGTCAATGACATCAGTGAGGAATTCCTTGTATTCATCATGAATTGCCTCATTCCTTTTGAACTTTATTTTTAGGTTTGAAAGACGCTGCTCAGCAACATGACGATTATCAGGCAATGAACCATCATCTCTGCTGAATGGTAACCTAAGACTATAGTGTCCACCCACAATCTTGGCTGAGTCTTCAGCAATCTTCATGAACTGTTTGTCTTCTATAGAAATTTATTTTGTGACTTCATATGATTTCATTGAAGTCAGTATTGTACTGTGAAATACTGTACCCAGCCAATACTGAACCCTGACCAATGAAATCCTATTGGCAGAGATTGAGTGATTACTCAATCTCTTAAGACAAGACAAGACTAACCCTAACCCTAACCCTAACCCTAACCCTTTTTTTTGTTAGGATAGACGCTGCCGAGTTTCTAATGAAATTGAGACGTTTTATGGTTTATCTGGATGTCCAGTGAAGTCACAAGTCTAATGTGCCGCTGATAAAATCATGTATGCCTAACGGTCTTGAGATGTTTTAAGTGATCAAATGCTGATTTTGTGATACTTTTGTATTTTGTGTATCACATAAAAATCTATGTTTTGTTATTGTTTAGCTGTACATTTTGAGACATCGATGTGTCTATATCTTTCATACAGTATTTATGTCCCCAGAGTTGAGATATATAGAGCTGTGTATCATCAGCATAGATGGGATATTTTAACTTGTTTAACATATTTTTAACTCTTTATACTATGTCCTATAGGAGGCATATCGAATAAAAAAGAAGCGGTCCAAGGATGGATCCCCGCAGAACACTGTTCTGGAACTGAGTTTTACATTCGTTACTTTTTAATCTGATTAGAAAAACATAATGGCAGGTGGAATTTGCCATTTAAATGAAGCCCAAAAGTATGTACCAGTAATCGCATTATCAACAAATTAACGTAATGAAAAAGCGACCAGCGGAGGGCGCCCTTGTTGCTTGAAGCCATGGCTGCTGTTACCGTAACCAGTTAAACTGATCTAGAGTCAGGTCAGTAATTTCTGAAGCATTTGAAGAACGAACAGATAAGACGGAAGTGCTGGTCCCAATACATTTTCAAACTACTAACCCATTGCATTTGCTAGGCATCCATAGAGTGATACATACTGTTAGAAATATATAAACATGTGATATTACACTATGATCTGCAACTTGTTAGGTTCCAAGGGTTGTATAATAACAATGTAATAGCTGTGCACTGACGGTCCTGGCATCCATCGGACATGCAAACATGCTAGTATCTAGGATTTATCTACACCTATAGGAGTCGCCCTTAAATGACAGCTGTCCAATGGGCGTTTTGTTTTGCAAGTTAGGGCTGGTCTAAGGGGTAAGCGTGTAGGAGACTAGAAGGAGGAGGAGGTCAAATGTGTTGGTAGACTTCGGGAAGCTTGAGGTTAGCTGATAGACAGGTGAGATATTGGACTCAATATTATAAAGACTTCATTTAATTTACTTCCGTTGATAATACCAACGCATTGTTATGTTTCTATCCCGTTGTGCGTCGTATTGATCCCAGCTCACTGGATCCCAGCTAGCCGTCATGCTGTAAGTTAGCTCTCTGCTCACAGACATTAGCAAAAGCGAGAGTTCGCACGTTAGTTCGATGGGACAGATTTAAACCTATGGTTTAGTATAATGCCTCTCAGTGGTCCGTCTCAGTGGATCATTGGGTACGTTTTCTAGCAACGCCATTATTTAAACCCTGCTCATAGAACCCGGTCATCATGTTTCACACCATGCCCAGGCGTCCCATGTGTGAAATGGGAATAAATGCAGTGAGGCTTCAACGTAGTTGTGCAATTAGAACGAATGCTAGCCAGGAGCATGTGAGTCCTTCCAGTACCGTGTGGCTGGGCCGAGGCCTGGGTCTGCTCCTTACATGTCTGCAGAGAGCAGGACTCCGTGTCCGGGAGGTATCCCGTCCTGGCAGAAAGAAGCAAGGCCTGCTGTCCATATTTGCCAATCACTGTAGCTTTGTAACGGGTCAGAGGCTCAGACGGGCTTATCAGATCGGCGAGCTTTACTCGAACCTGTACTCCGAGCGGACCAGGTGGACCCTTGTTGGCAACATATGGCGGCGATTTCAGAACAAGCAGGCCCCAGTGGGGAGGCTCGTAGCGGCCCTGGCCGGGGTCTTCATGTGGGAGAACGAGAAGATCGAGGATGAGGAAATCCGCAGGTATGATTTGAGCCTTCAATCTTTAGCCTCTGAAACTGGCTTGGCCACCTTGCTAACCGAATGCTTAGCACATATTATATACACTGTTGTTTAGTGGTCTAGCAGTGGCAATGTCACCAACATATTCACTAATTTATGTTAACTGTTATAATGGTAATATTATCTGTTATAAACCAGGTGTGGGCTCGAGCTGGGATCCCTCGAGGACATAAAGAGAAGGAACTCCTTGCCGGTGGAGGCCGCTGGGGAAGTGGAGGCTGGCTGGGAGGCCGTGGTGGAGAAGAAAGACTTCAGAGTGTGGAAACGACCTATCCCTGACAGTCATCTGTATGAATACAGAGGTTAGCCCAACTGAACACGTGCCTCTCATATCTGCTCTGTAATCTGAGTCGCCCATTTGCTCCTGTTGATATATTTCCCTCTTGCAAGTGAGTGTAAGAGCCGTGTTTATCTTAATGCAAGAGAGCCACTGTTATTTGCTCTATTTTTGTTTGGTTTTTTGACTACCTAACAACAGTTTACTTTTTGTTTTTAACTGTACTACAGTGTTGGCCTCATACAATGATGTCACACCAAGACAGTTCTTCAATGTTCAGGTACAGAGTTTTACAATATACCATATACTGGCAAGCACCTTGTGTTATCAGTGGAAAGCCATGAACACAGAAACACAAAGATCATGATTAAACAAACCAACAATGTGTTACGCATGCAACAATATAATCTAAACGCATTGCTCCTATTGCTATATATAGTATAGTCTCTCTTTAGTACTAGTGTTGTTGTTTGCCAACAACTCTTGCCCAACAATGTAGTGGCTGTTTGCACCTGGCAGACACAGTAGCGCTTTGCAATACTATACTTAGCCCCAGGGCCTCTTCACCCCCTCTCCCCTCTCCCCACTCCCCCAGTTGGACACGGAGTACCGGAAGACTTGGGATGCACTTGTAATCAAGCTGGAGGTGGTGGACCGCGACGCCAACACAGGCTCCGAGGTGGTGCACTGGGCCACGCATTTCCCTGTGAGTCCATGAGAATACAATTCAATTCAAAAAATATATGCTGTACATTTTCATGAAAACAAGTGGTCCTTTATGTACACTTTCATTAGAGGAATACAGCTGTCCTGGTTCAAAACTGCTCTATTGGAAACAATTCCTAATCAAATTAAAATATGTGATCTTTTCTGGCTTGTAAATGTAGTCAAATGGCAAACTCCATTTTATATTATGAAATATCAAGCCCCATCATCGAGACTAGGTGTACACCTTAATAAAATACCTGCATTCTGCCCTGTCATCCCAGTACCCCATGTACTCCAGAGACTATGTGTACGTGCGCCGCTATGATGTAGACTGGGAGAACAACTTGATGATCCTAGTTTCCAGGTGGGTGATCTAATGATATCATATACATGAATACAAATGTATAGAATGTATTCCCTCAGCACAGTGTAGCTGTATCTGTACATGGTCATGCGCGTCATGTCCCCACAGGGTTGGCTCATCATGTGGTTTGTTTTGCAGGGCCGTAGCCCACCCGCGGGTCCCAGAGACCCAGCAGTTTGTGAGGGTCCATTCCTACCAGTCCAAGATGGTCATTCGTCCCCACAAGTCTTTCGACGAGGTCGGAATAAACCGTTGGTGTCCTATTTACAGGCCCATAAAGGGATCCTAACAAGGCATTGGAGATTCTTGAGTAGGTTATCATACGGTTAACCTTGGTGTTTTTATGTTTCTATTTTTAGAATGGGTTTGATTATCTGCTGACCTACAGCGACGACCCCCAGACTGTCTTCCCCCGCTACTGTGTGAACTGGATGGTGTCCAGTGGTGAGTGCCTTCAAACGGCTAACGTATAGCCTCCGTTGTGGAGAGGACGGCCACTAGCTGGCGTACAGCTTGTGATCCTTTTATCTTAAACCTTCGTTATCACACTTTCACTGCACAGGTTTTGTTCATGAGGACCGTGGTTATAGTACCTTCTGTGCACTACTTCCAAACACCTGCTTATTGAAAAAGTAGAAATGCTTCTTTGGCTTAAAAAAGCATCAGCGTTTCTTCTTGCAGAATATTATTCCATTGCATATTCTGGGAGCGACACACTAGACTTTTATATTGAAAGGCACTAGTGAGGTGTAGTATTGCCTAACAGGAAGGGAAGTGGTTTATGTATTGCAGACCTCAGGATCAGTTTCACTGGTAGCCGACACTGGGAGGTTTCCCTCTGCAGCTGCTTCAACATTCTGAGCTGTGATCCAGAGTAACATTAGATGGAGCTCAAGCTGACTGTCATCATTACCTCCATCAACCAATAGAGGATGCTAAAACCGCCACATCAAGTGTTAGAGCCCCGACCTTATACTGTTGCAAAGTGTATTTTACCAACAGTATTCTTTTTGTAACAATAACTTGCAAAAGAATACCCTGGGCTCAATCACAGGGATGGTCTTTCCCTGTGATTGAGATGGCTGCAGTGATGAGATGGGATGAGGGATGAGATGGCTGCAGAGATGGGATGAGGGATGAGATGGCTGCAGTGATGAGATGGGATGAGGGATAAGATGGCTGCAGAGATGGGATGAGGGATGAGATGGCTGCAGTGATGAGATGGGATGAGATGGCTGCAGTGGGGGGAAAAAAGACAATCGTAAAGTGCACGTTTATTGAAGTGATTTAAAGAAAGGAGACTCTTGGAAGTGGCTTTTTCTTTCGATTTAAATGTATGGTTTTTATGAAAAACATGTAATAAAAATTGTTCCTCACAATGGAGTGGTTGCGGTTCTCGTTCTGCCAGGCATGCCTGAATTCCTGGACAAGCTGCACACTGCGGCGCTGAGGGCCAAGAACCTGGAGGTGGGGATCCATGACTACACGAGCGTTCTGAAGCCCAAGGATGCAAGCCGCCAGCCCAGCCAGGAGCGCCACGCCGGGGAGAAGACCCACGCCACTGGAGAACCCGGCCAAATCTACGCTTGATGTGGAGGTCACCGCATGGGGGGGGGGGGGGGGAAGAGAGAGACGACACACAAATATAAACCTAGTGACAACAGGTTCATCAATTCAGTCTGTTGAACTGGAGGGGGGGTGGATGTTGGGGGAGAGAAACATGGAAATAGGATGGAGTCTACGTAGAAGATATGTCTGTCCTTCCACTGACCTCCTCCTACGGTCGATAAATCCAGTTGTCATGGAAACGATGAACTGGTCAACAAATTTTTCTTCATTTTTTCTCTTGGGCTTCACAAACCGGTTGTTTCGGAAAGGTTTTCGCAGAACGTCCGCCTGGAAACTACTGTTGCTTAGTCTAGCGACGAAGGCCTGGGGACTATGCCTGTGACTCGTGCTAAAGCTATGCGTTGCTGCAGCGATTGAGTGAGACCGAGCCAAAACATGCCCCATGTAGAGACACTGTTGCCAAAGCACTAATAATAATGTGGCCCTCTTCATGTTTCATGTTGCAATAGCCATACCGATTGACATTAACGCCAGACACTGTTCACCGTTCACATACTGCTTCTTGCGCTCATGTCGGCTTAACTGTTGGTCAACATTGACCATGTCTTTGTTACTCTTATTGCAAAAGAAATCTTCAATGGCTGCTTGTTGATAGTTTTGCCTAAATTGTTGGCTGCCCCAACATATATGATATTGATATATGTAAAGGAAATGGATGGATCAAAGTGATGCTGATGAAATGGGACTTCTGCATGCGTCGACTGCTAAAATGGACTTAGTTTTTAACTGGATGGATGTGACGCTGAATCTGTTGGTAAGAAGAACAAACGTGTCCAAAGTTTGTCTGCCATGGAATGAACCATGTGTAGCTTCATCCCCCCTGCCCCCCTTTTGTGAGCATGGAGTACTGACCTCATCCGTCCCACCTTATGTGTTTTTTGTGTTTAAAAAAAGAAGACAGGATTCTTCCAACAGCTTTGTAAATCTGGCCAGTCCTTCCAAAAGGCACCGTCTGTCTTATCTTGGTACTGACCATGGTACTAAGTGCTCTTGACCAGCACACACCACATCTCTCTCTGTCTTATGAGTCCATTTATTACTGTTTAAGATCCCTTTGCAGAGAGATTCAACAACTTTTATGTGTTGTCACTTCAACCAAGCAGTTGGTCGAAGTGACAACATCAAATAAAACCCTTCGTTCCTGACAGACTGCTCTATAGTTTGCAGTGTTTTATTTATTTCCTGTTGAAGACCATAATCATCCACAACTAATGGCCTGATTTGAGTGATGCAGATATGATTTTAAGAATTCCTTTTCCCAGGTTTTGTCGTTTTTTGTAGTATTGTTTTTCATGTTATACTGGACTTGACCATCAAGGCTGTGGTTGTAGCCAGGTGTGTGTGTGTGGGGTGATTTTTAAATGTTCATAACACGCATGCTGTAGGCAGTAAAGTACTCTATTTGACCTATAGCCTAATTACTGAATACTGCCTGACAACGTCAAATGTCACCAAGAACATCTCAAATTTGATAAAGTTGGTTGTTTGTGTACGGGATCAGAATGTACTAGTAAATCCCACATGCAGGCTTTAGCTAACTATGATGTCACATCCATATTGATCTGTTTTTAGCACATTGCGAGTCGAGTGTTTTTACAATACAGTCGATTTATTAAGATATGCCCAATACTTTTTGAAGTATGGGGTATGTAGTGTGGACAAGAAGTGAATATCTAGTATCATTTGGCTAAAGGCCTTTATCACAGAGGTGTATAGTATTGGTGAACACAGGTGTGTCTCATGATGTTAATTATTGACTCATTAACTTGATGAGCTACACATGGTTTCACCCTACTGGGACTCTTAGCTTGAGATGTTCAATGGTAGAGCCATGAGATGGATGTACTAACATTTAAATTAAAAGGTATTCATTGATAAGGAATAGTCAACTTGAACATAACATCTTCCTTGTCATTTCTAGACGTGTGTGCCACGGATTCTCAAAAGGGTTTTGTTCGTGAAAAGTTTAAACCTTGTGTTGTGATTACTAATTGTTAAGGCTTCTAATAATTGTATAATGCATTCTATATAAAAAGAGAAATGGGCAATTCAGTGACATAGTTCACTTGTAATCCTGTGAATTTGGAGAAATATTGTAATGGAACATCTAATTGTTTCAAATAAACAGACCATCAAGTGTATCTAGTATGGTGTGGTTTTCAGTGGACTTTGGCATCCTGGGCGTTATATTGTAATCATGTTCAAACACAACTTCTTTTTTTTTTGCACAAGCGTCCAAGGCAGACTTATTTTTCTTTCTAGTGTCCTTGAGGCAGCCATGGTCTGCCTCAAGGACACAAGAAAAAACACTTTTCCTTTAAATCATCATGGCAACTCAGTCCTCTGGTAAATCATGACTTTAAATACACATCCCATCCCAAGGGGGAGTCTAGATTAGTGCTAAGGAATAATTATATCTATTTTATCATCTGACTGGTATGTAAAGTCATTCAATAAATATATTGGCTCAACCAATTCGGTTGTTGAAATGCATTCTGATGAGATGATATATATTGTATGGTAGATCTTGTACTAGATGTATCATATACAATTATAAAATAAACATTACCTTGATTAAAACTTACATTAATACATAATTTAACGTAGTGCTATCACTAAAGCAAAGAAGAATTGTTTGAATTCATGTATCATAAATTCATAGTAATACTGTGACATTAAAGTCCTCATGGTTACCGTGATCATACATTTTGCCGTAATCTAAATATCAAGCAGCTCTGTTCTGCCTCTTCATTCAGAGCACGCAAATTCACTTGTTTTGTGTTCACCTTTTAGTGCATTTGCGCATTGGTGCAGCAAGTTCAGCTGTAGCCAAAGAGAGCCCATGCATGTTGTCTGCATGGCGGTACGTAAACTGTACGTCACCACTTAAGTGTCTTGGCTAACCATGATGCAAGAAGGAAGTCAAGTTTTTTTTAGTTTAGTCAACTCGTGAAACATGACATCTTGGCTGCACTGCGGCATCCAAAATGGGATGTTGATTAATGATGTCACAAAGTCTTCCGAAAGTGAATATACTACGGTGCATAAGTGGTACAAATATAATATATTTCCCTCAGATATGTTGAGCTTGCCATGACGTCACTGAGGTGAGGTCAAATCTCTGATCCGTCTATAAATATGCCCGATGGAGGTTTGATTTAGATTTCCCACTTGCTCTGCTGGGTAATTATCAATCTTATCAATCTTAAGACGCTTTAGTGTTCAGGTTAGTTGTCATTGCTGCATCGTCCATCAATGGCAGTCTTGGCACGTTATGTTCCAGACATTGTCAGGGCGTGGTTCATGACTTATGGGCAATGCGTTTGGTCTCGTATGGCACGATTGAATCCTCAGAATCTAAAACATCTTTGTGCTTTACGTTGTTTCTCTTTTTAATTGTATTAACTTTACTTTCTTCTGCAGATTTTTTTTCTCCAACTCTTTCATTTGTACTTCACCCTCTGCTGTCTGCTGCTTTGCTAGCGACTATCTGTTTTGCGTCCCTTAGAGAAAAACGATGATGTCTTGTCGGTAGAGAATCGCCGCTCATAGATTTTTATGTCGAGCTTTTCATTTGTGAGGAAAATGAACACAATTAAAAAGAGAATTTGGGCGCTTGAATCAATCTGTTTAATACACATTCATTGACCCATACATTGATATGAAATTGGGTACTCACTTCAAGCTAACATGGTGACAATTTTTAATAAATCTATAATATCAATATAGTATAGATTATCTCAACAATGAACACAATGTTGGTCAATTCTAAGCAGAGACTTGTGTTCTTTTCGGCTCATGAAGAGGACGATCTGAATTTTATTTTTTACATCTTAAAAGTGCTGTGCTCCTTCAGCATGGAAAACCAATTTCCTTTGCGAGTTGCAGAAAATATGTCCCCTGCTTCGGTTGGGTCGTTTGGGTGACCCTTAACTCTCGAAACAATCTATAAGTTACATGAGTGCTTAAACGTTAACAATTAAAGCATGAAACATTCAAGGCAATTTTCCTTTTTTTAAATACATCATGGTAGATGTATGTGGAATAATAGGATAGTCAATGATCAAAGTGTATAAATGTTCTGTACCTGGAACAGATGCTATCGCATCAAATGCTCATTCATTTCATTACTATCCAGATTTATGCAATTGTGCTCCTCAGACATCGTTGAGTGCAGCATGTTTTAACATATGACCTCTACCGCTATCTAGTATTAAAAGCCTTGCTTGAAAGCCTTTCCTTACAGCAATTCATTAAATCTACCCATCTGCTACACTGGTAGAGTACAGCTTGTATGGAACATAGCGGTCGCCTCACATTTGCTTTAGAAATCCTCATATGTTTCATAACATTGTTTTAATTTTGCTCACTGGAAATTGTTGCGTAAATGAAGTTTTTGTGAGAATTTGAAATGTATTCCATGCAACAGTTAAACAAATTAAACTGCAACATTTAGCCTTGCAGTAATACAAATTAGAACATACTTTACATTACTAAAAGCTTAGGATAAAACCAACAATTCTGAAGTTACCTTGTTAGTATTGATGCGTAATACCCTTTAGTCACATAGTCAGATACAATCTATTAAAATGCATATTTCTTTCAATCATAATTGCTCTGCTTCTTAAAACCACATTGCAATGTTTCCTTTCTTGCTTTGATGGGCATCGGTTAAAAAAAGGGTATGGAAAAATCTATACAAATTTGTATTAACCACATTGACATTGACATTACGGAGTGTAAAATAAGATGTAGAAGCAGGTTAGGCGAAAGAGAAGACAAGTGCTCGCAAGCCTCCAAGGTGCTTGGTACAACCATGGACAGAAGATGCACTGCATGGTTAGATCAAGCACAATGGGGTCCTGGGCATAGACATCCACCCGTTGGCGAAATGCATCCATCCAGTTCCCCTGAAGGAAACGGATGAACCTAAATATCCAATAGGACTTACTTGCAAGAAAGGAAACTTTTCTTAAAAAACCAACGATCAAATCTTGTTGTAAAGATGTTGTAAAAGAAAATGGGATAGTGGTGGACGAAGTTGTGGAAAAGTGAAGAAAAATAATTAATTCAGAACTCCTAAAATAAATACCAAAAAGAGGTTTAAAAAGATTTGAGTTCTTCAACAAAGGTTGCATGCCGATCCCCCGACTCTGGTATATTCGTATCCCAAGAGGAGAGGATGTAGTGGTCGGTGGTGGCGGAGGAGGTGTGAAGCAGGAGCCGGAGCTTCTGGAGTGATGAACTGAAATGACATCGTGGCTTTGCGAAGAATATGAGATAAGGGGGAGGTGTTCATAATATTGTGCGGCTAGGAACATCTGCAAAATTACAAAAAGAAATTAGTCATAGGGTCACACTGCGGAAAAGTGGACACCACCCTTACTGCGTACAAACTGCGTCAAACCCCACCCATCGTTCATTTACCTCAAGGTAGCAGACATTGTCGTGTCGACGAGCGAGGAAAATATCGAGACAACGATGAAACGTTAAAATATCGAGACAACGATGAAACGTTAAAATATCCAACACTTCTACTGAATTTTGTACGCAGTGAGAACTTTCGAGGTGCCTACTACTGAATGTACTCCTGATCAACTGACTATCGGACATTTCAATGGCTCTAGAGTTCGGGTTGCAGATGGTCATCGCGTTAAAACACAAACATTCAACTGAGAATACAGCCTCCAAGTTTTTAACTATTTTAACCATTGAACAAAACATAGTGCTATTGGTGGCAAGGGCTTCAATAATGGTCATGGTTGCATCGCTATTGTCTTAAGACATCTTCGGACAGATGCCATTTGATCACTGTTGGGACCCTACCAATCCTGACATGTTTTTCTAACCATGTTAACGGTCAACGAGAACAATGTCAAGAGTTAAGATGCCATCAGCTAAAAGGTCCTTTCATAGAATCCCGTATCCCAAATGTTTGCCAATCTTATTACCATAGTTCATGTCTAGGTCCCAAGGGACATTTTAACCCAAATCTAAAGGCCCTGCTGGATAATCAACTTACAGATCTTGCCACAAAGCCACTTTGTGTGACACAATTGGATAAATGTACAGACGCTGCCCAGGGAAAACTAGATTTCTCGTGGCAAGTGGAGATGATTTATGGTATGAAATAGGTCAAGAGCTGGTAAATGTTAGTAAGATGAGTTTGTTTAATGCATGGTTGTGGTGTGATCGTTGGTGGGATGTGATGTATGATCCTTCTTACCCTTGTCGTTTGTATTTTCTTAAAATAGAAAGGTTCTTCCTGATCCCTAGAACAAACAGGCAAGCTCCAGTAAAAAATTTCAAAAACGAAAATCAATTTTGAATATTGTATGTTCAAAAGCATTTAGTCCTCTACATTAAAATAAAGGATCTTGGCTGCTTTTCGGGTAGAAAGAAAAAATGCATAACTCTAAATACAAAATAACGGAACAAACTAGGCAATGAGTTAAGAAACCATCCCTGGAAAGAAATAGGCACCTATATTACACCAACCCATCTCAGTACCTTAAATGCAATAAATACCATAGAGCAAAGTATTGTAACCACAAACATCATACGCGTATCTGAAGTCCCCACAAAACCCTGTTCCCTGTTCATCCTGCTGTAGAGAATACCCACCTGGGTCCGCTGGCCTGGCAGACATGCCGTCTGCCAGGCGCTGTGGAGCCGCTGAGTGGGAGAGTGTTGAAGGAGAGCTGGGTGTCCGGAGCGGTCTGGAGGTGCAGTTGCTGGCTGCCCTGGAGAGAGACTGGCTGCATCTCCTCCATCACCCTTCCCCAAGTCCCCTGTCCTCCTTATTTCCCGTTAGGAGGGGGTGGGGGGGGGGGGGGGTCGGCCAGTTCCTTCTGGGATAGGTCGAAATGTAACCAAGACTTGGAAGGAGGGTGGGATTGATTTGGAGTTCAGGGAGTTTGGGAGGAAAGGGGGTCCGCATTTCATAAATATTAATACAGTCCCCCCCCCCCCCCCCTGAAGGGGGCAGATTCTTTAATTTCGTTAGAGGGGGAAGTGCTTTATTCAGTTAATGGCTTTTATTAGCGGCCGGTCTTCAACTCTTTCATTAGCTAAAGTGCTGCTGTAATTTACAGGGAGAAAGGGGGTGGGTGGGTGGGGAGGCGTATCTGCTGGGTGGGTGGGGGTGTGGGTGTCTGCTGTGTGGTTGCTCCTGCTGTTACTGAACATGCATTGCTGCCTCAGAACAGTGCAGCTTTTCCTCAAAATAGACATTTCTCCCTCAGAGTGAACGGTAGACTGTGATGCCAAACGCATTTTGCATTGTGTTTTAGATCACATCTGAAGTGTTTGCGTAAGTCTTGCTTGCAAATTGGAACAAATTGGCATATTTGTTTTAACATCTTTATTGAGTAAAATGGGCTTAGATGGAAGGAAAGATGAAATACAGTACTATGAACTTTGTTTTTATTTGTGTAATGGTACTATTAGTTTGATTAGAATGGTAATAGAATAAAGAAACATATAGTCAATGAAGTTAGTGATTCATTTTTACAAGCTATGAATTGGCTTTATGCATTCAGTTCACGTCAAAAATCTTGACAATTTCATTATAGGGAAACCACTTTTTGTCTATTAACTGAAAAAAAGTATTTTGTTGCTAGTAATTTGAAATTGAACAGCAACAAAATGTATCGCAATGCTCACAGTATGTTACATTCCTTTGTTCAGGTATGTATCATGTATTCTAATGACTATATCTCTAAAGATATCTATATCTGTGTCTGTATGTATGCGGTAATCGCCACATAACGATTTCAATGGATTAGGCAGCCATCCCAAAATGCTCCCAAATAGGATGAAATGCTGTTCCTTCACATTGCTTAGAATGTGGTATAGCTGAGCACAGCTGGGTTTCCATACAGCTGGTTTAGACGTCCCCAGACTGTGTCTGATTGAATGAACTTATTAGCCTGAGTGACCGTCCCTCCTAAAGAGAGGGGATGGGCCGCTATCTGCCCCCATCATCAATGTCCTATAAATCAGAGCCCTAATGAATCTCTTCTCACACCGACATGCACACCATACGAGTCGTCCACGCTGACTTTGAGGCTACAGAATGGGCCACTGAAGGCCTATACATGGGGTCTTTTATTTTTTCTCCAAAGACTAGCTTTGGTGCAATGGAGTACTATAAATGGGAGAAAGGCTGCTCATTTTTTTTTTGTGTGGTCCCACATCTGTTATTTTCTGCATTATATGATCAAGAAAATGAATGAATATTCAGATGGTCTTTAGTGTGTGAAAGAGCTTCACATTTCAATACAATGTATTGGACTTTCCTTACATCTCTCCCCAGCCATATCTTTGTGCATCTTTTTAATTATATCTGCGTGATATAAAATGTATTTATCACTATAAATTCCATAAAATAGGTTGAATAAAACAGCCCTTTAAAAACATTTTATTGTACAGGTTTTTATTCTTCTCCCCAAGTCTCATTTGTCGATATTCAATGTGAACTATTAATGGTATTTAAATACAGGCCAAGGGATTTCTCTTTTGACAAGTAAATTCAACTTGTATACATTTGGTGTGATCGCAAGACGTTTTGGGAGGCGTCTTCAGATGGTGGACGACGCGGCGCGAGGAACGGAGGTTGGCCATGCGGGGTGCCATGGCGATGGGCGTCTACTTCTTCACCAGCTGGATGACGTCTTCGTCGTCCATCACGTGGTCCTTCCCCACCTTCTGGGGGTTGTGCTTCACCGAGGACCCCCACACCAGAGCACTGGAGGTAGGACACAAAGCAACGTTACACACACACACACACACACACACACACACACACACACACACACACACACACACACACACACACACACACACACACACACACACACACACACACACACACACACACACACACACACACACACACACACACACACACACAAATGTGTCTGATTGGTGCGACAATATCACAGCAGCATGTTCCGTTTAACATTATTATCTTTAATATCTCAATCCAAAACTCCTGCCTGTTATTTCACCATTCACTGAGCAATATATCTCAAAGAAACATTCACAACTCAACGATATGACTGTGGTGGTTGCTCGCTATAATCCAAAGTAGTACAGGCGGGTAAACTGATTATTTGCTAATTACTTTTAAGACGTGTTTGTCTGCAAAACACCGACATTTTCATTGCCCGCTTTGCCAAATGTGTGCATGTGCTGGAGTATTAACTAGTCTATTCAAGCTTCTTTTGCATTTTGGTGCATGCGCACATTCGGCAAAGCAGGACATTGAAAATATGGGGGCACCGGCAAACACTTGACCGTCTGAGATGCTGCTACCAGAATCATGAAATGCAAGCAACGGACATGAAAACAACAAACTTTATCAATATCTGAACACATTTATGGTACTTAAATGAATACATGAGGGGCATCTGAATACTCTTGTTGTATCACAAACTATCCACAGAATAAATAAATAGCAATTGGAGTTAATGGCCAATAAGAGGAGAATCTCATATTAAGAGCAGCTGAGGGTACGCTACTCACTACTTGAACTCTTTGATGAGACTTTTGTGAATCTTCAAGCAGAAGTCCTCCACAGCTGTGTGGTCGTCAGGCAGAACCACTGGCGACGTGTAGTCAGGAAGCTGGCCCTTGGGCTTGGTGTAGCTGTCAGATAAACAGACAACACATCACATGATAAGTCAGCCTGCCCATGAACACAAGGGTGAGGAGAGGGTGTGAGTACGATCTTGCCTTCTTTGTAATAGCAATGTCCTAAAGGTCATTTAGCTTGGACACTACTCTATGGCGTCCTCTGGTGTCAATGTGAAGGGAAAGCACTTACATGCGCACTAGCTTTAAGTAATCCCACATCTTCTCCAGCAGATCGTCAAAGTTCCAGCGGTGGTGGGCTGAGATGGGCACGCAGTGGGGCACCTTGTAGATGATGTCCAGCTCCTCTATGGAAATCTGGTCGATCTTGTTGAGCACATAGATGCATGGGAGGTAGACCCTGGGGGGAGAAGAGAAGGTGAGCAGGTAGATACATAGAACAAAGACCCTGGGAGGGAGGTAGACCATGGGCCGCAGCACAAAAGGGACAATCATGTTGCAATTGTTTCCGTGATATGGCAATATGAAAATACAATACAAGAATAATTAAGTTAATATAAACTCATATTGTGCAACCACATTGGATTAAACTATTCCATTGTGTAAACTCGAATTAAAGAGGGTGAAGTGGAACTAAAGTGCTTTTTACAGCTATAATCCAATATCCAGGAAAGATGGTTGAATCAATAAGGAAGAAGGGTAAGGCGAGTGGGAAGGAAACGAGTGCCAGGGCTCAATTCAAATGGAACCACTACATGATCAGCTGCTTACCGGTTGCCTTCCACGACATCAATGAGGTCATCGGCGGTGCAGTCTCCACGCAGGGTGATGTCAGCGTTGTGGATCTTGTACTCGGCCAAGATGCTCTTCACCGTTTCGCTGTCCAGCTCACTTTGAACACACTAGACCCAAGGAGACACAGGATGTAACAATACACACTAGACCTATTGAGACAAGATATAAGAATACACACTAGAACCATAGAGACACAAGACATGACACAATGCAACCCTCATGTCTAGTTGTGGGGAAGGATGGTGTAGTGGTTAGGGCGTGTGGTGACTCCCAGCTGAAAGGGTCTGAGTTTGAACCCCAACGTCCGCAGTCCACCTGTAGGCCTCCTTGAGCACGATGACCAACCCGTACCTAATCCTTAATGATGTGTATCTCAAATTCATTTCAAAGTCTTCAGGCCTTCAAGACTGAATGGTGGACGGTAGGTGGAGGTCACAAAGTGAACGGTACGTACGGTAGCGGTGAAGTTGATGCCTCCCTTGTCCTTCCTCTTGTAGCCGATGTTGGGCGGCTGTTTGTTCAGTCTGATGCCGAAGCCCTCCAGCTCGTGTTCGATCAGGTTCTTGTCGCCCAGGGGCTTCAGGACATCCAGCACGATGAGGATCAGGTTGCAGGTCCGGGCCACTGGAGGAGAAGGAGGAGTTCCATTAGGCCCCTGTGACATGGTTCGTCTTTTTTCTGCCAACCGAGGCCATTTCCAGAGATTATAATACAAACGGCACGAATGAACTCACCGGCGATGACCTGTCGGCCTCTGCCTTTACCGTCCTTGGCCCCCTCAATGATTCCTGGCAGATCCAGAAGCTGAGGAGACGAGAGTATTAATTAATCTACAACCCTCATTATTCCGTTATTGAAGACAAACAGTTGCTCCAAAGTTATACCTGTATTTTGGCTCCCTTGTAGCGAATGACACCGGGCACCGTAGTTAGGGTGGTGAACTCGTAGGCAGCTACCTCAGAGTACACTCCCGCAAGGTTGCTCAGCAGGGTAGACTTCCCCACAGAAGGGAACCCCACAAACCCGATACGGGCATCCCCCGTTTTGGCCACATCAAAACCTGGAAGACCAGAATGGTACATGATGAAAGGTCTTCATGAGGAGCTCTTAAGTTACAGATCTTACTAAATGTAGGAACACAGCAGCCCTCTGGGATTCTTCTGAAGTATAATAAAACAACTGATCTGTCGATTAGGAGACAATGTCTTTGTGTATTAATGTTTACTTTGGGTTAGAACTTTTAAGACCTGAATATGCCATATTCAATATCCATGTCCAATGTGGATATCCCATGAACTTAATAAATGTTGTTGTCATTTGGGTCTCGGGATCGATTACAGCTATCATGAATGTTTGTCAGATTGGACAACAAAGTAAGTTAAAGTGTAACAAAAATAGGTTTATTTGCATCACTGACTGACAGTAGCAAGAGCTGGTGCAGTGTGACATTGTCCACTTTAAGCCTATTGCTTGCACTAATGAACATACTAATCAAAACAGTCCGGCCCCCAACAGAAACATCTCTCACCTTCGCCAGTACCCCCGCCACTGCCTCCCTTGGGGCAGATGAGTTCCCTCCTCAACTTGGCGAGGCGCGCTTTCAGCAGACCCAAGTGATGGGCCGTGGCCTTGTTCTTCTGCGTCCTGGCCATCTACCAGTCCCAGCAGAAACAGTAGGACCATTACCTTTACATGTGATAAGTATTGTGGACAGCTAACACATCACATTTTGTGATGTTCACACGATGTCTTGTTAGTATAGTAAGAACTATATCTTAAGAGTCACATTTTAGAGAGGGTGAGGTGTGTGTTCATTTTATAAGTAGTACTGTACTAAAGGTGTGGTTGTGCTACAAGTGGTACTCTATTAAAAGGAGTAGTGTGTTGCTGATCATTAATACAGAACTCCTCCAGATGACCCAGCTCCTACAACATCTCTACACTTAACGTTATTTATAATAATATGTAAGTAATGTAAACACGGAACTCAGGCTCACTACATTCACCTCATTACACCTCGAAATGGATTAAACCCAACATGTTGCCCTCTCGGATGTCTCATCAGAGGCCCACTATGTGGCTAGGCTAAGGTAGCTAGCCTTAAAAGCTAGTCAAAACGTGACCGGTTTGGATATCATGCCAGGTACTTGGATCTTACCTCATTTTCAATTTCTGCGATTTTGGCGAGTAAACTCATGTTGATTGTTGTTGCTTTCTGTAATTCAGTTTAACAAGAATTATATTATTCACATGGAATTGTCCAACTTTTCGAAATTTCCAGCTTGCACACAGACCAGTGTTGGTACTTCTGTGCACCGCTACGGAGAGGGCTCGCGGAAAACATCGCGAGAACATGGTCACGAAACCCCAAAGTAAGGCAAGCCAAGAGGTTAAAAAAAACGGACCGTGTCAGCTGACTAGATAATCTACCGGTATACTGATCAATATCAATAATATATACTAACATGATGTTATGTATATTCAAAATATGACATTTTCCTGTTAAAACATATATGCATGGCCTATAATATAAATAGTTATTCTGATATGTATGATAAACCTATACAATTATGCAATGCTATATATAATGGACTATGCAAAACACCATAAGAACACTTCACAATGCAATACATGAACATACCAATGTCTTAACAAATCAATTATGTGATCATCAGTGCACCCGTCAACTTGTCACTGGTGTATGTTTCCATCTAGTGGCTACATGATGTCAAAGTTGTCGGCCTTGAAATAAGGTAGTTGTACCATACTCTTACTTGAATGTACACACACACACACACACACACACACACACACACACACACACACACACACACACACACACACACACACACACACACACACACACACACACACACACACAATAAACTGCACTAGCCTGTTAAACAGTATTATTTTATTGTTTAATATCGCATACAGTATAACCTCTCATTGGTTTCTATGTTGCTGGAGTTCCTGAACTGAACATCTATAATCCTTGTTGATACTTGGTTTTTGACTGACTGGTTAACCTAATGAGTCGGTTGTGCTAAAAACATGGTTGGAGAATGGATTGGACAAATGACCGTCACCAGAGAAGTGATTCACTAAACTGGTTTAAATAACTGTAGTCTAAATACTGTTTAAGGGTCAACATGGAGAGAGTTTAGACGAGCTTGTGAAGCTACGATGCATAAGACTTTTAGATGTTTGGTTTAAGATAAATAACCAGGATCATTCTTAGCTGTTTGGTAGGAATAAAAATTACAGGCCACACAAAACTATCAACTTAAAACCGTTACATTCAACTTTTCTTTTTTTTACCAACAATGTTGTCCGATGCATTTAATATGAATGATATCTGAAATAAAACACAACACATTACATACTTAGGCTGTTGAGGTCAGATGAACTGAAAAGATGTCCATATCATATTTTAACCCCTGTCCAATATGTTGACCCATATGCAATATATGCTGAAACTGTCCATTTGTAACCCCTATTATCTCATGGTTTTGCTGTTGTTGCAAGAGGTGTGCTTCTCCCGTTGAAAATATAAAAATATGTTTTTTTCTTAAAAGGTAGATGTGGTTTTGGTAACATACTTCTCCGCATATTGTTGCCCGGCTGAAGGGGTGACAGTTAGCATAGATGGGACAGGACAGGGGCTAAGACATTCACATTACATTGAGTTGGTTTGCATTTCAGCTGACTCCCGGCAAGGAACTGATTCCTAGTGAAAAACAACAACCCCGTGGGGCCGTGACCCATTTCAACCAATCAGCCATTAGCTGGAGAAACAAGATAATAAACCCATGCCCAAACATCTCTAATGTTTGTCTTTTCATCAGCAACGCATCCTTATAATAATACGTCAGTCAGCATTGAAGTGCATTGATTAAAAAGTAAGTGCAAGTACAGATTCCGATGCATTAATTCTGACTAGAGGATTAAATTGTTTAGCAATGTCTCCCCAAAAATATTCATTCTAGTGGGGCACTCTGACATGGAAGACCGCTATAGTAGGGGTTAGTGTTGTATTCTAACCTAAAAGATATATGCATTTCCCCCCGACCCCCATCCTCATTACAAGCTTCATAAGGTTTTCTCTGAGTGACAGAGGATGGTCTTCTGCCTTCTTGTTGTCACGTTAGTCCAGCGTTTTATTTTCCTCAAGAGAAGTGTTACTGTGAAGCTCTCTGGCTAACAGGCTGCCTGGTTTCTCAGTTTACTTTGAGGAACACTGCATCTGATTCAAGCCACAAAAAGCACAAAAAGGAGTCTGTGGAAAGCACTATTTTAGTGCAATATGTTCACACTTGGTAACCTTGCTACCTAGAACTGGCTATACCTCTGCATAGAGATGGAGTTGTGTCATCTTCCCATCGATTCCTTTTTTTAAATAAAGGTTGATATTTTACTGAGGACAGTGCCATTATTCGCGGTCAAGTCACCAGTGGATAACAACTCTGGTTTTGAGGTAATAAAAAATAAATAACAGCATGAAGTTATCCATTGTGAAAATGCATCGTATATGCATCACAATCCGATCTCTGGATTCTGTCATCAGAATTTTTGGGATAAAACTTACTGAAACCATAAGGCTTTACGATAAATGCAACTCGGCCATATGATGGCAAACGTCTCCAGCAGTGGAGGAAACCCCCACCCCCCTCCTCCTCCTGCACTTCCTGCTGCTCCTCCTCCTCTTTTTCTCAGGACTCTTAGCTGCTCTCGGAGGAGGTGGGCGGGGCCGTGGAGGATGAGCGCCTCCGGGACAACGACTGCGAGCGGTCGGGGCTGTGTTTGTTGTAGGGCTGCAGCTGCACCTCCAGGAAGTCTCTATGCTGCTGGCTGATCACCTGACTGATGAGCCCCGGCAGAGCCTGCAGGTTGCCTAGCAACGTCTCCAGCTTGGCCTCCAGCAGAGCTATCCTCTTCTCCATGTCCTCCCCGCGCTCATTCAGGTCCGATATCATGTCGTACATGACATTCTGGGTCTGAGAGAGAAAAGCGAGAGATAGAGAGAGAATACACACACAGTGTTATCACTTCCCAGTTGGGGTTTCAGATATGGATTGGTGAGGGTCATTGTGTAGTGCTGAAGGATTTCTTTGCATATTTAGCCACCATCACATTATTTGCATATTTAGCCACATTTCCCATCATCAAATACATGAAAAAATGAATTTCAGAAAATGTTGTGTAGTTTGACCGTGGCCTGCTTTGACTCTCCATTCATCATTTTGGAAATGGACTTCTGGCACATATTTGTTGTGGATTTCAAGCAAAATGTGCAAAAGGGAAAAAATATTGCTTTTAGTCTATTTCCAGTCATGTCAGTCTATTCAAAACAGTATGCTAACGTCCTCCACTACTACACATTTCAGGGATGACCTTAGAATGTCAGTGGACAACACCAGGCTTGATTTTCAACCAATGATATACTAACCCCTACGCACGCACACACGCACAGGAGTGTTTCGTCACTTATGTACAATCTAATGAAAATTGGATTTATCAAATCCCTGATCCATGTTAATACCAGTCCAAAAAATATAATACAGAACCAGAACAGAAGTTACATATCATAACAATATAATACAAATTTAAAAAACACATTAAAGGAATGATATGTAATTTCGGCCGCTAGGGGTCTCTCAATCAAAACAACGTAGTTTGATGACGTCGAGTAGCGTGGGAACATCGGAGTCTTTACCACCATTGCCTGTGAAAATACGTAACGTTAGTTTGCTAACTTACCATCAGAAGAGTTTACTACCCAAAGAGCTGTAGATATTGTTACATGGCAAAAAGCTAGATCGATATTGAAATATCATGTCAATAAATTAAGTCTTTACTGCATTATGTTTCCCGTGTCTACCCGGAAATTAGGGGGTAAGGGGATATAACGCAATTGGCATGCGACCTCAACAAAGTAAACGCACTGTTACCTTGTGTAAACCTACAGATTTGTCTGGTTTTGAACATTGTTGAAACATTTGGGATAATTTAAGTACACAACTCAACAAAATATATAACATACGTCTTGTCATTTTTGGATATTTTAATCTAAAACTGTTACAACTACCTTTAAGTAGCTAGATAAACTATAAGACTCGAACATCAGAATGCATGGAAATCCTAAATAAACATAAATATACAATAATCTAGGCTATTCATAACTTTATTTTTGCCATGTCTTGCATGAGATATATAATGATGAACAATGCTTATAGTTCCGAAATGGAGGCAGTCATTGCGATGTGTGAAACACTTATTCAAGCCATGTTCCTCTCACTGAGCAACAGATTATCCTTCTGGTGCTAGGCAGAGAAGACTTTTGCTAATATTTGATTGGACCAAACTACTACTGCATATTGGAATTTTGACACCCTCATTCTTTGTTAAAAATGTCAGCTCTCAATATCTCTTACAGTTAGAAATAGTCTTAGATTGAGAAGTTGAATAGGATTTCAGAAGTGGGACAAAGGAGGGGAGAGATAGGCGGTTAGCATAGCCTGGGAGTTCTTTTTATCTGTCATCACTTACCTTGTTCCTTCTCGTGTCAGGAGGGATGGACAGTCTTTACCACTAAATAGGGCTTTTTAGTGGGCTGGTCACTCGAGGGATTTAGCTCAGGGAAAACCCGAGGGAACCTGGGGTGCCAACGTTATGGGGCTCCCTGGAGATTGAGGTGGATTTTCTTTTAGTGTAATGGAATAAAAAATATTTAGCATTTAGATATATATATATTCTATATTTGGGAATACAAATTTGAAAATATAAAATTATACATTATATATATAACATTATAATTAAGATGCAAATTAAACTCTTACTTCAAGTTAAATTAAACCTTGTTTATGGAATTGCTCATGCTTCTAGCTAGCTACGTCTCATTATGCTTCTAGCTAGCTATGTCCAATTCCCCAAAAACTATTTTAGATATTTTCAAGCGAAAAAGGGATGCAGTGACACGAGAGGAACATTTGTTGAGGAATTTAAGTACCGGCCTACTTGCGTTTATTTTCCCCGTTTTTGCATTGCGTGCAGGCTGTTTGGTTTGGTTTAAAAGTTGAAAAGAGTTCTGGATCATTAATGTTACAGAAATGCTGTCGGCATGTCCGGTTACGCATCAATTCGCATTGAAGACAATTACTAAATTAATTAATACATATTGATAAAAAATTAAAGATCGGAATGGCCCACAGTGCCATCTTTCTTTTTCATTGCTTGTTCTACCTTCTGTTCTGGTGTCATGTTGTCGAGTGCAACGTGGAGCGAGAGTGCGTTTAAAACTAATGAGTTGACATAAAACCCCAGCAGGCAGTAGGATTTGTGCAGTAAAGCATGGGGGTGACGTGTGTAACGAGCAGGGGACAGAGATGCTGGTGCAGGCACATATGTACGATTGTTATAGCTATCCGTATTGCAAAGCCATAACCAGTAGAGCTACCAAAAACCTCTTTCCTCTAGACAACAAATAGAAGACGAAAAAAGGGTTGCACAAGCCCATCCAGTTGCTTTCCACGATGGATTCAGTAAACTCACGAGAGAAATAAACCCCACCAACGCTATTATCTTTAAGTGCGGTGAGAATACCAATAACACATAATTCATAATGCACTCTAAAAATAGACGATGCGCGAGGCCTGATGATAGCGGGATACATTCTAATTTGAGGGGTTTCTAAATGGTACTGCAGCGGTTATGCAGCTGCCAAGAATATTTCAGTCTCTATGTTAGCTCTCACCATCCACTGGGGAGCCCAGAGACACGAGGAAGAAGGCTACAGTGCCCTCTCCTGGTCAGAGACCTTCATGAAAATGGTGAAAGTGGGATATGTTGGTTGAATGGTGGTCACAGGCTGAATGGATCTTATCGTCCCAGTCCCTCTGGAGTTGCTGCTTTATAGCACTTGGGTGACTGTCCAGTGTTAGCCCCTATCTTTCATAACACGTTGCAATTGGATCAGTGAGGACATTTGAATGTCAAAGCACTTTTGCCCTTCTCTCCCCTTTCTCTTCCCTCTTCGCGCTCTCTCTCTCCCCTCGCACCCCCCCCCCCCTTCCCCCCTCTCTCTCCCTCTCTACTTCTGGCTGAATCATTCGATCTCGGTGTGTCTTTCTCTCCCAGGTTACTGTTTCTGCTGTGTCAGGCTGGCTCGCTGCCCGGCCCAGTTCCTTTTCTCTTTCTTTTTTCCCGTAAGGTGTGTCAACTTCTGTTTAGTGCATCTGGAGACAAACATAATATGATACATTAGCTGTGGCATTCAGTTGTAACACACTGAAGAAGTTATTTTCATTTAATCTCTCTCTCTCTCTGTCTCTCTGTCTCTCTGTCTCTCTGTCTCTCTCTCTCTCTCTCTCTCTCTCTCTCTCTCTCTCTCTCTCTCTCTCTCTCTCTCTCTCTCTCTCTCTCTCTCTCTCTCTCTCTCTCTCTCTCTCTCTCTCTCTCGGGGAAAAGACCTGGAAAGTGAACATGGGATTTGGCTTTTGTACAACCAACATGGGGGTTATTTCAGATATGTCACATCACAGATTCTCTTGTAAGGAAAGCATGTGAAACTCATACATCACTTTTATACCTCATTGCTTTTTGTATGGTCATGAAATTAAAAGCCTGTCTGTTTATTTGACACCTGTAGACTTTGATTGTATCATGAGACACGGTTAAGAGAGTGAATTTGCATGTATTTCAAAATCGGTCCAACCCAGCAACCAGCGTTTTTTTCTTTTTTGCAGCAGTAGCAGCAGCACATACTGTGGTTGTGTGGACCTAATAAACCAAGCAGTAAACTGTGAGTCTAGCTTACCTTCGCCAGGTCCACTAGTGAGTTTGCTTGGTCATTCAGCTTGCGTTGCTCCATTTTAACACTTCTCAATCTGAACACAAGATTCATTCAGAACCCAAATGAAAACAAAAAAAGGGGGCTATTTAGAATTGACCAAACCATTTGGTGTGCACACACAGGCCATACACACGGAGAAATCTCCCAGGACATGCACATGGGTGTGTGTAGAGAAATGCAAGGGATTGCAAGGTTCTGGCTGGTTCAGCTTCATGCAAGTGGAGCGGTCACGGGGGGCGGGGGAGTAAAATAAGATAAAACCCAACTCAATGTCCTCCTGAAGTTATGCCAGAAAGATGATCCTGTCTAATATATTACGAGCAAACAATATATAAATATATTGTTTATATAAATACAAAAAAATATATAGAAAGTAATGGCAAAGAAATGGGGAATATGCACTTAATATTGGCAAGCATTTCCAAATTTGAATGGGTGAATGAGTCTTTCAAAACCACCTATGTTAAGCATAAGTTTGTTTAGCATCTAAATGTACAATGTATATAGTTGTTATAGCACTCGAATACACAAATAAACTAACATCAAAATCAAGATAATTTTCTATAGTTTCTAGGTTAGCTATGAGGTGCATTACTGTTAGTCGGGGCAATTGTAATTCATATTGTTATCTAGTCTAATCATTCCACATTTATCCCAATGTGTTGACTGTAAGAAGTGTTTCAAACTGAAGGTGGGTGGGCAATTCATTTAAATAATACGATTTCAGTATGGGTAAAAGAAACACACCTAAATCAAACCAAACACCCTCAATCAAACCAAAGCACTCCAAAGTAAGACCAGAAGATGGTTGTAAATCAGACACAAGTTAACGCATCGTGAGGGAACAGAAGAAGAAGGACTTCCTTAAAGACGCGCGGCTAACATCTTCAATGCAGCTAGTCATGCAGTGCAGGGTCATTTCCGCTTGGCTCATACAGGCAGATGTTGAGCAAAGATGACAGCTAAAAGACCAACAGAGGGTGCCCCAGATGAGGACTACAAAACGTGTCCCATCTTGTCCCCACGGTTCACGAGGGAACCCGACACTACGGCAATGCACACACTCAAAATAAATAAATAAGTCGAGGGGAGAATGCATTTAGCGTAAGTAGCACTTCCATTACCAGGATCATATATCAGATTAAAGACACCAAATGAAGGGCTCGTCTACAATGGTGCTGAAGGTATTTCATGTTCAATGGCAGGTGCGGTTGATATCAGGCCTGTTAAGAAGGTCTACATTTCATGGTTGGATGACCAATAGTCGAGTGACTGGTCGGGGTCAGTGTGTCCTCTCCATTACGTCCACGTGTCCTTTTCTGTCTGTGACTCACCGGCCTGCTTTGCATTCTCAATGAGAGCTCTAACTCCTCTCTTTATCAGGTTAAAATGTGCCGGGACACTCCTCAATGGCTGTTTATCCTTCACTCGGGGCAATCTCAAATAGTGCTGTAAAACATAGCCGTCTACTCTCTCTCTCTCTCTCTCTCTCTCTCTCTGTCTCTCTCTCTCTTTCTCTCTCTCTCTCTCTCTCTCTCTCTCTCTCTCTCTCTCTCTCTCTCTCTCTCTCCCTCTCTCTCCCTCTCTCTCTCTCCATCATCATGATTAATTCATTTGTTGAACTATTTACTGGGCAGACAAGTGTGTATTTTGCCGGTTTTATCATACTCAACTCCTCCTCTGATGGGCTGTTGCGATTGTAAAGCGCTCTCAACGTTCTCCTGCAGTGTTACAGCAGCGTATCTCTCTCTGTCCCATTGGTGTGTTTCCTATCCACTTAAGCCCTGAGCTAAACACACCTGTACACACACCTGCACGGACACACACACACACACACTCATCCCTGCTCCTCTCTTTTCTCCCTGCCGTTCCTTTGTCTCATCGGATAGGATCGAGGGGGAAGACATAGACCCATTGGATTAGTAACTATGCCGGGGCATCGGCTCTCTCCTGCCAAGACTAGTCTGAATGTCCTCCAACATATTGTAAAGACATCTGCCTACATGCTGTGGTGTATCACCCCCAACGCATGCAGATATGCTGCGCTACTACCATCGCTCTGGTTTAAGCTAGCTCATGTAACACTTGGCAACCGGTTCGACCAGACCCAATCATCAACAGTGAGCAAGTGCACACCTTCAGGCTACGGAGTCATCCAAGAGAGAAATGAAGGGGAGATGTGTCTGCAGATGTAGTCGTTTAACAGGCGTTAAACACTGGTTCCACAAGCCGAAAGATGACCCTTGAGCCCCAGATTTATAGCACGCGGCGGTTAAGTGCTAGGTGGCGCGATCCCGGGAGAGATGACTTATCACCAATGTCATGTCATAGTGTGTTAGAGCGCCGGGACCTCTCCTGGTGAGCTCTAGACGTCATCCTTCGGTACGTGAAAGCAGAGTTGATTGGAGTTTAATCAGTGGCTTTCTGATTAAAGATTAGATATTTCATCACATTCATGCAACAATGGAAAGAAAAACACCCTCCTTCACAGATAATTGAAATTCATGTGATTTTTATCGTTATTGGATTAGTCGTAAATTATGCTTGAGTTTAGAAATGACTTATTGTGTATTTAATGATAACACATCTCTTAAAAGTGTAGGCACCTGGTTTGTCTTTTAAAAAATGTGTTTCAGTAAATGAAGATTGTTTGGTATGCAGCTTAGCATAGCTGTGTAACTTCACAAAACATTACAACAAGTATCGTGTGTGGTATTCCTGGTCAAAAGAAACTACCCTAAAGTACTTTGCTTCACTTATGAAAACCAAAAGAAACTAGCGATATAAAATGCCCGGAAGCGGTCGTTTCGTATGAATTTCACTTATCAACGTGAGGGAGTGTCGTTTTTAAGTCTCATTATTGGGGTTGGAAAGACAAGCTGTCCTCGGCATGCACACTTCGTGTTGCTACAGGCGAGGCGACCACTTACTTCCGAGCTCTATTGCATTGTGTCGACACAAACAGGAAACAAAAAAGGAAACATGAAGTAGACAAATGAATTATCAACAACATCAGCTCAACATAATATATATATTCACAGAAAACCATCCCCTCAATGTCTAGCTGCTGTAACCTGTAACTTCCCCCTCGGTCGTGACTAGACAGGGACTTTTACTGTGAAAAACCTAGCATTGCCCAAAGCACTCACAGCGCCATTTTTATATGCCGGAGGCGAAGCTGCTGTGATTCGTCTGTTCACAGGTTGAGACTGTGTGGGAGGACGCAGTGGGTAGGTGGTGGGGTGTTCAAGGTTACAATGCAGGGGAGCCTGGTAGTTGTAGTCATATAAGTTAAAAGTGGAGGTCCTGGTAGTTGTAGTCCGTTAGGTCAAAAGAGGTCCTGGTAGATAAAGGAGGGCGTGTAGATAGGGTTCAGGGACAAGGTTACATCGAGGGGGTCCTGGTAGGAGCATGGATGAGGTTTTACAGATCTAACAATTGTCACGTCGGGCTGACTCCATGTCGAGGCAGACATGATGGATGTTATGGTTTGTGCCCTCCGTGCACATCTGGTGTCAGGATTTATGAGCATGTTTGTGCACAGACCTCTGTTTGAGACCGGTGTCGGGCCAGGTCCCGCTCCCATTGCACAGAGGCTTTAATCGAAGCTTTCATGTCAAAACACTAGTGTGGCTTCATGGGGTTGTGTGTGTGTCTGTATGTCTGTGCATATGTGTGGGAGAGCAGGCTAAAGTTGTGAGGCTAGTGTGGCACCAGACTAGTGTAGCACAAGGCAGGCGAAGAATAAGGTTAGTGTAGCACAAGACTAGTGTAGCACTAGGTTAGTGTAGCACACGGCTAGTGTAGCATGAGGCTAGTGTAGCGTGAGGCTAGTATAGCGTGAGGCTGGTGTAGCACGAGGCTGGTGTAGCACACGTCTAGTGTAGCGCGAGGCTAGTGTAGCACGAGGCAGGTGCAGAATAAGGCTAGTGTAGCATAAGACTAGCGTAGCACTAGGTTATTGTAGCACACGGCTAGTGTAGCATGAGGCAGGTGTAGCACGAGGCTGGTGTAGCACGAGGCTAGTGTAGCATGAGGCTAGTGTAGCATGAGGCTGGTGTAACACACGACGAGTGTAGCACGAGGCTAGTAAAGCATGAGGCTAGTTTAGCATGAGGCTCGTGAGCAGCAGGTTTGTGGAGGCAGGTAACAGCAGCAGACATCAGCCCTTACTACGTGTGGTTCATCCTCCTCACGTCTTTTAAACAAACAAAAAGATTCATGAGCAAAACAAAGTTGCACACAGAGCAGACCACATAGCACACCTATTTACATATAAAAATACAGAAAATAGAACCAGACAAAACGCTAAAACTTTACAATAAGGGCACATTCATTTTTATTAACATTAGTTAATGTAGTATTAATTATTAATAATAATTATTATTATCATTATTATATAAACTTAGCATAGGGGTTAGGGTTAGGTTAGGGTTGGTGAACGTACGTAAACAACATTACGTTAGGTAACATGAACATGAACAACATTGGTTAATTATTACTAGACCATTAGATAACTGTTAATTAACTGTTACTTAATGCTCATTACTGCATTAACTTATGGTTAATTAATGTACCTTTATTGTAAAGTGTTACCGATAAAACAAAACTAACAGTAAACATTTTCATTAGACCGTAATCCATAATATAGATTTGTAACAAAACAAAATTAAACTAGGAGATATATTATTTAGAACTCATAAGTCAACCCTGTACCTTTCAGTGGCAGTTTTTAATATATGGCCTCTAAAAGAGCAGCACTCTATGTGTGTGTGTGTGTGTGTGTGTGTGTGTGTGTGTGTGTGTGTGTGTGTGTGTGTGTGTGTGTGGCGTCGGCGAAGGAAAAACAAGAAGCAGGTCAAACGAAAAAAATCAATAATGTCCTGGAGTTAGAGCACACTTGAAGGATCCCACGGGACTCACTAAGAGACTAGCTGACAGGTAAACCTGACCAGGTGAGCGAGCGAGAGCGAGAGAGAGAGCTATGTGTGTGACCTCAACTATGCTATGAAACACACAACGTTCCAAGAGAGGGGGTGGGACAGAGGAGAAGGAGGATATTAAAGACATAAATAAACACATTAATAAATACATAAACAAATACATAAATAAAGATAGGAAGAGATAAAAAAGCAAAAAGAAGAAATTAAATAAAGGCACCAAAGGCAAGAAAAAAAGAAATCAAATAATTGAAAGAATACTTCAGAAGAGAAGAGTAGATTATACATCACATATCTTAATGTTAAATAAAAAAATAAAATAAATAAAATTAGTAGAAGGTATCTAAATTCTACAGGCGTTTCATATTGAGAACCACCTTTGGCTAAATTGCTCAAATATTAGATTGTTCCCTCTCAGTTTTACTTGTTATGTTATTAAAGTCAGGTGAAACATTTGGACATCAGTACAACATCGTTCCACGTCATGAAAGCTTACTGCTACAGGTGTCAAACAATTCAGATTTCAGGTCTGTGAACCAGGGGGTGTGTGTCAGTGAACACGCTGACAGGACAGGTAGTGTTTGAGGGCTTGCCATTGGTGGGCTCACGGTGGTCAAGGCTAGGAATGGGTCACCTACTGGTGAATGGCTTGCAGGAACTTCCTCTGGTGCTTCCGGACCCTGGCGTGGTCCATCTTCCTCACCAGTTTGGTGTTCTTGTAGATCAGCCACGTCTCCCTGAGAACATTCGCGGCCGTATTTTTCACCTGCGGAAGAAAACAACAAGAGTCTGTTTCAACTTGAAAGGATGGGCAACGGTGTCTAAACACGTAAAATAACTATAACATTTCACAGACTGATGTATCGCTTCACACCTACCGAATATCTTAATTGTATCTAAAGTATGTAAATACACATCTCAGAGTCGGCTTACAAACTCATCCTTGGAAATGGGTGTGGCCTGAATCATGACCTTGTTTGTGAAATTCCTGTCACCTGTATAAATTACACTGTTTGATTCACCTGTGTTAATTCCTCGATTTGGTTCACCTGTGTTACTTAATCGATTTGGTGCCCCCTGTGTTAATTACTCTATTAGATTCATCTGTGTTCCTGTGATTTAGTTTCCCAGTTTCTGTCTCTTGTGATCTGTTCTTTGTGTTTGTGTTTGAAACATCTTCCTGGTGTTCAGTTCTCCCTTCTTGGTTTTTATCCCTGTGATTGTGTTCACCCAACCATTTTGATATCACATTACATATTTAGTTACAAATAAATTTAAATTTGTTAGGCTTTGTATCCATACATATATAGACCTATGGTCTATAACTACAGTCATCGTATTTTAGAAGTAATCTAAATAGAGGCACTCACTCTTTTTGTTAGCTGTGTGTCCATCATAAAGTTATGGACGTGTTTCTCAGCTTTGGTTAACTCCAGCTTCTTTGCCACCACGGCCACCACCAAGGCAGTGCAGCCAGCGCCCTGCAAAACAAGCTGCATCAACTTTCCATCCATTTATTTAGAACCTCTGACTTTTCTTTAGCTAACAGATTTCCTGTCAGAGTTTCGGTTATGAATAGCTTTGCCTCAGTGTGTTTAGACAATTATAAATTCAGCGTCATGCCCATTTCTCAAATGTTGGCAGAAACTAAAACAAAGCACGCGCGCGCGCGCGCGCGCGCGCGCGCACGCACACACACACACACACACACACACACACACACACACACACACACACACACACACACACACACACACACACACACACACACACACATACACACACACAACCACACACACACACACACAACTACACACACACACCCAACCCTTCCCACACAACCACTCACACACACACAACCACACAAACACACACACACACAGACACAGACACACACAACCACACAAACACACACACACACACACAGACACAGGCACACACACACACACAATACTCTGAGAAACATGATACTGGACATATATATCTGAGAGGGACACTCTTGTGACTTATAGAGAAGAATAGCAACATATCATCACTAGTCCTCACCATAATGCCTGTGAGGAGACAAACTCCCTTGCCACAGTACGTGTTGGGGACCATGTCCCCATATCCGATGGTGAGGAACGTGATGGAGATCAACCACATGGCTCCAAGAAAGTTGCTGGTTATGTCCATGTTGTCGTGGTATCTGTACAACAAACCAAGGAAACATTACCTTTACTGCACGGGATACACATCTTCAACAACAACAATCCTATACACGACATACTACATCAAACAGACACCTGGTAGCCTTTTCAATCACTTTCATAAATTATAAAACAGGTGAGAGAATAACTCAGCGTAGCCCAGCCAGGCATGGACTAACAGCATCTGACACCAAAAAGCTAAGCACCAAAGCACTATACTATACAAAATACATATGTATATACATATATATAATTTTTTGAATTCTTTCCTTTTTAGTTCTTTTTTTCTGCCTACAATTAGGAATTTCAATGTAGGGCTATACTGTGTTTACCAGTACACAATAGATCAGAATCGTAATCTAATCGTGCCTAAATGAGGAGTGTATATATATATATATATATATATGTATATATATGAGGCTACGCTATAATGAAATAAGACATCACAAGCTTTACTGTGAGCTACTGTGAAATAGCTAGCTAATTTGCTAGCTAGCAGCAATGCATTGTGACACAGAAGGTAAGACCCACAAACAAGACATCACAAGCTTTACTGTGAACTACTGCAAACTAGCGAGCTAGCTAGCTAGCAGCAACATAGCATGTGACAGAAGTTAAGATGTGGCTCCAGGTGGGGGTGGTGGGGGGGGGGGGGGGGGGGGGGGGGGGGGGGGGGGGGGGGGGGGGGGGGGGGGGGGGGGGGGGGGGGGGGGGGGGTACCTCTCGCAGGCCCTCACGGTCCAGGCGGCGATGATCCACAGTGAGATGGTGAAGACCAGCAGCACGGTGCCGGGGCAGATGGTCATGAGTGTCTTCATGACAAAGCGCGTGTTGAAGTTGATCTTGTTGAGAGCACCGATGCTGCGCGACGACGCGTCAGTGAACAGCTTGCTGTGCAGCAGCATGACGCGCGCAATCAAGTACAGCCGCAGGAACATGGGGATGGAGAGGATAATGTCAACGTCGGCGTCCGTCTTGGAGGGCATGTAGGTGAAGGCCAGCCGCGCCGTCCACGTGAAGGTGTAGTTCCCCGGGATGGGGTGGATGGCACACACCAGGATCTCCAGGCAGATGAAGAAGATTCGCTCGTACGTCATGGCGATCCTCCAGTCGTCCGCCGCGTTGTCCACCATGAACAGCTGCAGGCAGAGAGCACACAATACCTTCACTTTTAATATAATATTATTACTATGATATAAATTATTTTTATAGGACATTGTTTTTTGCTTAGAGCTAGATTGCGTTCTTTTTTGGAAAACCTTTTTTATACAAAACAGTCTCAAAAGAAGCAGAAAAACGTCACGTCTCATTACCGCTCTGGAAGCATATGGCTGTTAGTGGGACATTAGTGGAATGAGAAGCCAGGCTGCGGGGTACAAAGAGCTGAACAGCAGCCATGTGGCCGGTGTCTCAGCCTCCAAAGCATTACTCTGATGAGAACATCTACCGCCTCCAGCACACACTAGTATGGCCTTTTCCTACCGCCTGCCCTCTGGCACATGCTAGCATGGCCTCTTCCTACTGCCTGCCATCTAGCACATGCTAGCATGGCCTCTTCCTACCGCCAGGCCTCTAGCACATGCTAGCATGGCCTCTTCCAACCGCCAGGCCTCTAGCACATGCTAGCATGGCCTCTTCCTACCGCCAGGCCTCTAGTACATGCTAGCATTGCCTCTTCCTACCGCCAGGCCTCTAGCACATGCTAGCATGGCCTCTTCCTATCGCCAGGCTTCTGGCACATGCTAGCATGGCCTCTTCCTACCACCAGGCCTCTAGCACACGCTAGCATGGCCTCTTCCTACCTGGTCTCTTTATCGTCTTCAAAACACAACGGAAGCCCGTTCACTGCGGATCTCCACGTCACACACACATACACACGCACACACACACACACACACCAACACTGATAACATCTGCCCCCCCGCCCCCCTTAATAATTTATTTACCCCTTCCACACTTTTATCACTTTCCATCCAACCTCCAGCCTCATAGTCTGGAGAGATTCATTGGCCAGCAGGACACTGACCCCCCCCCCCCATCTAATTAGAGAGACCAGCATCACTGCTCAGGGCCACTAGCTTCATCAGAAGAAGAAGAAGAGAGCCCTCATCTCCATTTCCACCTCCTCCATCCCACGCAGATTAAATCTAGCTTTATTAGCCTACGCTGCATTTACAGCATCATTCCTCTCTGTGTGTCTTTCCCTCTCTCTCTCTTTCCCCCCCCTCTCTCTCTCCCCCCCCCCCCCCCCCCCCCCCCCCCCCCCCCCTCTCTCTCAGATTGTAAACAGGACGTCAGACTGCCCGGCAGAAAAAAGGAAAACGTCGCTGTCAGCAAAAAAACTAAACAAAAATAATTCAAGGAAGGTTTCGTGGTTGGAGACGCTGGGTGGTGGAGCTTGGAGGTGTGTGTGTGTGTGTGTGTGTGTGTGTGTGTGTGTAGGGGGATGAATTACAGTAACGGCTGGAGACTGCTGACTACTGGTTGACTCCTTTTACTACCTTTAGCGAATAGTTTTAACCGCTTACACATTTATAGCACATATGTATTTCTTACATTTATTTTATGTGCAAAACACGTCATTTGCATTCCTGTTATGCAATTATTTTCTGCATGTTTTTTTTGCATGTCATGCATGTAAGTTCCTTATTGGGGACGGACTCAGATACAATTGTATTATATTTGAATGTGTTTTAGGGAGAAAAAGCTTGAATACATCACAGCTGGGTATGTTGCTGCATCATCCCATACATAATAAATACAAAATAAACAGTTGGTGAGTAAACAAGTCATGCACCAGAGATTAATATCCTTGCATCTCAAGTCAATATAGTTTGTTCTGTTTAATGAGAGAAAAAAAAACCTTCCATAAAAGGTAAACAGAACCAATTATGTTGCATAGATACAAGATGATAGAAAATTGAGATAATACAGACGTTTTTTAAACAATAATGAATCCTTGAGAATAAGAAACAACTCTAATGATGAAGAGGTAGGCCTAGGCCTACTTGGGCCCCTATGGAAATTACTAGAAGTATCAACAATCACATGTTGGTTGGTAGCCTACATTTATCTTTACAATTCTCCATTATTCTCACAACAAAGCTGCAATTATAGAAAGATATACTGTATACATGTTCTGACAACAGCCAATAGGTCATTGAAGTAGGCCAAATCCCAAGAAATGGGTAAAATGGCCCCTGACAAAGGGTCAAAAAGAAGAAGTGAGCTAGTTTTAAATAAGTAACATCCAGCTCCTTGAAGACATCTGTCAGGAGGTGTGTGTAACTCTAACCAGGTCCTGCTAAGCCGTCCAAAGGATTGTAATGGAGACCTGGAAACACAAGCTGCTCCTACTCTGTTTCTTTTCTCACTAACAAGTCTCTGCTAGGAATATAAAATGTAGCATTTAATGCTTGTGCACTGAGCACGGCGCTTTTAACATTAAAGAGACAACAATATCCCTGTCACAAACATTTACAAGGTTTGGTGGCTTATAATAACGTAATTAAACATTTAAAATTTGGGTTACACAAGGATAGCCTACTTAGTGGCAAAAAGCAATTATGTTAATGGTCCTGAAATACAACACTCTACATACTTTTACCTCGGACCATCAAGTATTCCATGTTAGTGGTGGAGCCACAACGTTATGATTTATGACACGTTGTGCATTCAAACACCTTCAGGTCGTTTTCAATGGCCATCAAAGTTAGTTTAAATAAAATGTATCAATTAAATGAATCACTAGGCCTAGTTGGATGGATGAGCTGGATTCATGGTTTCATGAATGAATAATAGATATACATACTTATATACATACTGATAGGTCCTACACATACTTAAGTACATACAAATACACGTGCTGAAAACTGACCCTGAAATGGATCTAGCCTCCCAAGACCCCCTTGTCACGCACCATGAATTATTTTTAACCTATAGGTTAAAGTGCGACCAGGTACCAATCAGAGAGCAAGGCTACTGTGGCCAGCTACCCGACGCCCCGGCGGAGGATTTTGTCCTGACGGCACGAAAAGAGAAACCTCCGCAGTTGAATCACCGGATAAGCATCCCCCATGCTCATTGTAAGAGAAGGCCGCATGGATGATGCTGGGACGAGTCCGTGTCACCAAGTGCGCACAGACAAAAGGGCTGCAGGGTCCCTGGGGTCGTTCCATTACCCCCGATCCCTTGTGTGACGTCCCGTGCGCTGCATCCCAGAGCGCGCACCTCACCTGCCCCGTGAGCTGTTTACGGTGTTCCAGCGCTGCTCAATATAACTAATGGAGTCCAGTTCAATATTTAATCTGTGTAATGTGGAGATGGGAACATATATCTTGAAATCGCTCAATCTCATTAGGGAATTAGGTTGAGAGGTTCAGGCCAATTAGACATGCCATGGTTTATGTATGATATCAAAGTGAGCCACTAAGAGGCCACTTGGCTGAGTAAATCTAAAGTTGTTGAACATTTGTGTCCATCCAATGTTATTACTTTTCTTTTCTTTAATTTGCATTTATTGATATCGCCCCACCCCCCACTCCCACTCCCAAAAATAAAAAACCTCCAAACGAAAATACCCTCCAAACGTTTCTTAATTGTGATCATTAGACAGGTTTAATAATTCATAAAACACCCATCCGCCTGTTTTGAAATCAAACACACTGAATCATATTTGAAACCGCAATCAATGGCGAGTGATCGATTGGAGAGATCCCCCTACACGACTCGCGGTTCCCCGCTAGACCGCGCGAGAGTCTTTCATCCCTGAACGCCTTTTTTGTTCAGTGAAAACAAAGAGGTCACCGCACCGCATTTGGTCATCCGACACCAGGCCGGCTGCTCCATAGACGAGGTCCAGGTCAGATTTGAGAAACCCACTGTATCTCTCCTGCAGTTACACCCAGTATCGCTAACACTTACACCCGACCCCGTGGGTAAGGTGTGTGTGTGTGTGTGTGTGTGGGGGTGGGGGGGGCTACATACCACACACACACACGTCTGGAGGAGGCGCTACTTTCTGTGGAGTTGTGCATCTGGTTTAGGCTTGTGTTGTCCTATGCTAACATAAATACTATGATTAAATGTGTGTGTGTATGTGTGTGTGTGTGTGTGTGTGTGTGTGTGTGCGTGCGTGCGCGTATCAATGCAAAAACCTTTAAACGTAGCATCGACCAAGCATCGTCCAAGTGCTGATGGGAATGAAAGAGACAAACGATGACTTCCATGGGCATGTCTTCAGAGAGCTCAGCACTACTGTCTAATACAGTAAAGAGATAAAGTGAGCAACGCCTTCTCGCTAAGGGCTTCCGTGACGATGAGAAACCAAAACTCGCTAGAGTGGAAAAAGAAAAGAATAAATGGGGCTCACTTTTCTGTTTGAAATTCTGGCTGAACATCAAACATACCGGCTGAACATCAAACATACCGGCTGTCAGGACCGTATCATTTAATCCATTAACAGTTTCTGTGTTTCTTACTTTGCAAGGATGGAATAAAAACGGACAGATTCTATCAAGCAACCACCTGTGTTGTACAGGTGCTGCCTTACTACAAAGAAAATAAAATACTCTCAAAATTCCAACAATTACACCAACAGTATGTCAACAGAGGACTTAATGGGACACACACACACACACACACACCATCCACGTAAGCAGATAGCAACATATATGCACGAGTCCAAACTTGAGATGCTTAGTCATATCAGCATTTGTGAAAAGGGATTGGATGTAAATGGTCATTTTCCCCAACAGGAAGCTGCAACACACTCTTGTTCACGACTTCAATCCAATCTACAAGACATGGCAGCGATAACTTTTGTCAATGCCATCTTACTGTAATGCATAAAACATGTTCTTCAAATGACAGCTTGTGCCCCCACATTTAACCTTGTACTGAGCGGCGGCTCACTTTGAGGTGTGCTTTGCAGGGAGAATAGAGTCCGGCTGAACTGAACTCACCCCCCCCCCCCCCCACCCCCCTTACATTTCCGTCAAAACACTTCCAAATGAGATGCGGTCTTCAAGATAAAATCACTGCTTGCACGTGGGGACTCGTAAATCTTGTTCAGGGTCTGGATGTCACATATCTCATCAGTGGGAGTCACCCTATCTGCATTGGACATGCATATGAGATTGCACATGCATGATATGTGTACGCATGCTGATGGATGTGACTGCTGAAGCACCGTGTGGCATTTCATTATATTTTAAGAGCCTGTGTTTAGCCCGGTCTGTCACGTCACTATGAGCAGTAGCAGTAGACATATTCTGGTGTGGCCAACAACACATTAGAGTTTATAACAATGCAGTGTGAATAAAACATTTTAGAGGGACGGACAGAGAGACAGACATGTTAGATAGACAGACAGACAGACATGTTAGATAGACAGACAGACATACATGCTAGATAGAAACACAGATACATAGATATTTAGACAGACAGACAGACAGACAGACAGACAGACAGACAGATAGACAGATAGATAGATAGATAGATAGATAGATAGATAGATAGATAGATAGATAGATAGATAGATAGATAGATGAATAGATGGATAGATGGATAGATGGATAGATGGATAGATAGATAGATAGATAGATAGATAGATAGATAGATAGATAGATAGATTGATAGATAAATAGATAGATAGATAGATAGATAGATAGATAGATAGATAGATAGATAGATAGATAGATAGATAGATAGATCGACAGACAGACAGACAAATGGATAGATATACTAGCATCTGGGCCACCTGGGGTGCCCTCTGTCGGAGTGATTATCAGACAAGCAGGAAGAACTTAATGAGCAAATTAGAAAAAGGGCTGGTTTGTATGGAGGAAATTAGTGACTCTCCAAAGTTACGATTCCGCATTCAATGTTTTGTAATCAACATGGACAATGAAGAATCCATTTACGAAGAGAGAGGGAAACCATTTTTTATGTGTGTCCGCTGTGTTCTTTCACATTATTTAGAAAGTAGGGCAGCATAGCATGATTGCATTCCACTGGTTAATGAGTCTGTGAGTGTAGATGTCTAGATATTAAAATCAGTCTGTGTGTTGGTATAACGTCTTCAAGAAAATGCCAGGGAAAACTGTTTGATAAAGGAGAGTTTCAGTTGGGCTGGACCTGAGAGGAACGCATGAGGAACTTACTTAGAACAAGTTGTGTCATGATATAAATGCTGCTTGTGGTTTGCTAAGACATATGATCCATCTGTATGGGAAGAGGTGCTTTATTTAACAGGCCAACACCTGAGACGATACGAATTGGTTCAGAAAGATCTCCAGTGCTTAAGAGAGAGATGGTGCATTACATGTGTCGATTTTCTTTTGTTTTTTATGTTATCTTGATCTTATGGGTTTGTTCCGAGTGGCTAGCTAGTAGGGGTTGGAAAATGTTCAAATGAAAAGACAATGATTTAAATGATTTAACACAAAAAACAATTGTGTAGTTTGCTTATTGTGAATATGGTTCAACTGCACAATATTCTATGGATTAGAATCAAATTCAAGTTGCTTTATGATCCTCATAATAGCTTCTGACTGAAAGAAAACATGCTCAGGTTCCTTAGTGATTGTGTTTTACATGTCTTATCTAATATTAGATTGATGAATACGTTGACCGAATCTTACATTATGTTTATGTTGTGTATGTGTGTGCATAAAATCTCAGCAGCATGCAGAAGCTTTTCCTCAATGCACACATCAAATTATATAGGGACGCACAAAACATGCTTTTGTGTGTTTATGAATTGTCAGCTATACTACTCCTAGCATCAAACTAAAATAATGAATGAAAGCACACTGTGTCACAATGTGGTTTCGTAGCAATGCAATGTGAGAAAAAGAAATGAAAAAGGAAAAATGACAATTTTTATCCAATTAGAATTCAATCACACTGAATGCTTCCTCCAAAACTGCTTCTAAAGAAAAAAAATCTGTGTATACAATTATGCAAATAATCTTCATGTAATACTTTCATCCCAAACAAAGAAAGCTTTTACAGTAAGCAATCTGTAGCGCGGCGGACACATCCTTCTGTATTGTCCCCATTTCACTCTTGTAGGTCTAACATAAAGCCAAAAGGGCTGTTGTAAATACTGCTGCAGTAGATAAAGGCCTTTTGAAGCTATTTGTCAAGCATGTGATCAAACGAAAGGTGTCTGGGGTGAAGCCATCTCATTACACTTTGAACAAATAAATTGTCTACATTGCAGTGTTCAGAGATACTCATTCAAAGTTCTTAAGGTGTGGGAAGTGTAACGCGCGCTGTGTGTTATCAACATACACCTCACTTGTGATGTGTAGCGCCATTAAGCAGCATGTGGCTCAGAGCCATAGGAGATCACAGTCCTGCAACAACGCTTTTAGTTTTGTCCAACGTGTCGCTCAAGAGACCTGAGGATTTGTCTTAATTGATTGTCTTCATGGCAAGGAATTATTTATGCAACAGCCAACCACCATTACTGTTCTGTAAAGATGTCATGGCTAGTGTGACTCACTGACTTAGTAAAGCCAAACTAAACAGCGATGAGTGAGTAACCATAAAAGGCAAAAAAAAAGAAAAACGTCTGCATGGTTTATCGACTGCCACATGTAGTTCATATGAAGGACCTCATTGCACCTCAACAACGTGACTCCTCATTGGCTCTCAGAAGGGTGTGGAATCACCTCAACTTAATGCAGTGTGAAGATCAGTGAAGAGGAGGACATTGTTCTTACCTGGATCTCTCTGGCATGGTATATGATGATCAGCCCCAGTAGAATGATTGTAGAAAGGCTTATCAGGCATTTCAGAGCTAACGAGTACAAGGACTCCTGGAAAAGAGACACAACATGAGAGCCATGCAAACCACAAAGTATTGATCTAAAAATCACATAACTTAGTTATCTATAACCTGAACCATGGTGTATGGTGTCTGTGTTGGTTAAGGATTTCTAAGTGTGGATCTGTGATGTTTCTGTACTATGTACTATGTACTCTGTACTATGGAACTTCATGGTTCATAGAACATGAAGTGCTGAAGTGAGCCAATTGGGTCGTGTGTGTGTGTGTGTGTGTGTGTGTGTGTGTGTGTGTGTGTGTGTGTGTGTGTGTGTGTGTGTGTGCACATGCATGTGTCTGCGTGCGTGTGCGTGCATGTGTGTGTTCGTGAATGTGTATGTGTGTGCTTATGTGAGCGCATGTGTGTGTGCCTGTGCTCATGTGTGCGTGTGTGTTTCTGTGTACATGTGCGTATGCGTGCGTGTGTGTGAGAGTGGGACAGTGTGCTACTGATCTACAATGTTCTACTGATCGACCCTTATCTACCACAACACTGTCTCTTCACAGGCCGTATTTCCTTAACCTAACCCTAACAACTCTGTTTGATATACCATATACAATTATATATCATGCTACCTATTATTTTGGCAATGCAAATTCAAATAAAAACAACACCATCCCCGAAATACTTATCGGACTAAGCAGTGATTAAGTCACATGTCAGAACATCCAGGTGGTCCTGGACACGGCACAGAGTCACTTACCTTCCCGTAGGCTCCCCATGAGAGTTCCGTCTCTATAACCATAACAACTATCCCAAACATCCCGAAAATCAGCGCGTAGTCGCTAAGTCTCTTCCGTTTCTCAAACAGGGCCCTCCGATGCCCGAGCTTCTCCCCTATGTTCTGGTTTTTCTTTTTCCCCGATTTGCCGCCACTGTGTCCGCCACCTCCGTCCCCCGACGCGTACGGCATAAGGGTGGTGGAGTTGTTGTCAGGCTTAGACGCTAGAGTGTCCGACGCATCCGTGGTGGAAATGGGCTGTAGAGGCTGGGACTCGGAATCGAACTCGTGTATGTTTCTGCGGGACGAGCTCAAGTTGCTCAGCGGACGCATCACGCCGCCGTTGTATCTGCAGCTGCTCATTGCGTTACAGGAGTTACTCTCTTCGTGGCTGCTGCCCAGGCTGCCCCGCTGCTGGTGAGGAGGAGGAGGAGGAGGAGGTGGTGGAGGAGGCGGAGGAGGGTGTCTGGATGAACTACCATGGCTGGAAGCAGGCGTGAGCTCACAGACGCTGTAGGACTGACCACCTTGCCTGGAAGACGTGACCGAGGGCGTCCTCAAAGTTCCCCCGGTGGTCGGCGATGTCCCGCGGAAGACGTCGCCTTTCCTCGCATCGTATGCACAGTTACTGCAGGTGCAGCCCCGGTCGTGCTGCTTAGTGAAGCGCTCCCCGCGCCCGCAGTAGTGCTGCTGCTGTTGCTGCTGGTGGTGGTGGCGGTGCTGCTGCTGCTGCTGCTGCTGCTGGTGGTGGTGCTGCTGCTGCTGGTAGGTACACTGGTGGTGGTGGTGGTGGTGGAACTGCTGCTGCTGCTGTTGCTGCTCCTGATAGAAATCGTTGTGCAGATGCAATGTGGTTTCCATGTCAGTGCTGCTGCTTTAAACAGCAGCGGCCGGGCACCGGAGAGCCCCCGACACGGGGCGTTGTGGTTACGGGAGGACCGACACGATGCATGAATGGATCCATTTCGGCTCCGGTAGAAGAGTGACGCCTCCGATTAAAGAGAGGGACCAAAACAACTGGTCTTGACGTCATGAACAGGTTGCAACCAAATGGGTTCGGAAACTCGACCAGGTATTTAAATTGAGAGGCAGAGAAAAACGTCCTGGAGACATGATCATCTTTTTTTACATTTGACGCGCGTAAATTATTAGAATGCCGATATAATAAATTGACCTCAATATTACTTACTATACTTAATTTGGTCTGTATGTGCCCAACAAACTTCATACTTGAGAACTACTGCAGTTCTGTTTTTATTTGTTTTCATTCTTATTTGTTTTCAGGTAATTTATCATTGTACCAATTTGGAGACAATTTAGGCTCAGGCCTACTTTTTTCTCCAATACTTTCTTAATTAATAGTCGATCTATTGACTCACCTGCACATATAACTTGTACGATTTGAAGATAAAGTGCAGCTTTTTTTAATGAATACTTGTCTATTTTCTTCCTGATTGATTACGCTGGGGAATAAAAATTAACGTATCGTCATCTCTGCTTTACAAGAGGGGGATGTAATTCCACGTTCCTGGGCCTTGGTCACTGACCACATGACCAGGCCTAGCGCTTATTCTAAGGACTCTTGTCTGCAGCCATTGATTGACGCTATAGCCAGCGGCCGGATTATTAATGGGTTGAGGAGTTATATCACCCAGAGGAAATACAGGCAACTGTTCGAAATTGAGCAGCTGAGGAGCCATAAAGCAAAGACTGAACCTAGCATCCACACGTCTTCGGATTGCAGCAAAAAAAAAAAAAAAAAAAAATCCCATGGCGCAATCGCCTACGGTGTAATACGGCAAAACTATTATTCATTGATTGTTTATTTATTGTTACTTTAGGGCACTAAATGCATTCATTATCTCAAATAATATCATACAAATATTTTCATTTGGGTCAAGCTACTCTCGCGATAATCTATTCAGTCTATTTTGAGATTGAACAGAGAACTAATGTCCTCGCGTTGTGGAGCTATCCACGGTGCTGAAAGTTAGTTCATTCATCAATACCTTCCCTTTAAAAAAAAGTATTCTGCACAGGATCGCAATGCGCACTTGCTCCTGATAGGATGGAGCTGTCTTATCACGTGACATCCCAGTCCTATTTGCGGAAGTTGTGTGTAAAGTGTGTGTGTATGTGCGTGTGTGTGCGCGCGCGCATGTGTGCGCTTGTGTGTCTGTGCGTGTGTGCGTGTGAGCGTGTGTTGAGGCTATCCACGGTCTGACCATCATCTAGGCTCCCTACCGCTAAAGAAAAGGAGCTATTGCTGTCTGCTTTACGCATGACGAAGCCATGCCGTTGTTCAGGGCTCTAAGGAAAAAAAACTAGGATTTTGGTTTGCCTTTTGGTTACCTGAAGGAATAGCAGCACTTTACTCAACTGCATGGTAGCAGTTGTGGGATCACATCTACTAATTTATGTTGTATGTAAATTCCCTTAAAACATTACAAATATATTTATTATAGACTTGTTTTTAAAATGTCAGTCGCCCCTATTGATTTGAGCCATGATCATTAAAGGCCAGGGGCATTTGATTGCTTTATTTAATAGGTTATTTATAGTAAATATATAAATATCAACATTAATATTAATAGTATACATATATATATATATATACATACATACATAGGCCTACGAACTATAAAAGCTTGAACTATGAATGACTGGAGCAATGTATGCATGCATGGATAAAAAATATATAGTTAAACGGGTGGTGAACCCCTTAACAGATTACTTTTTTGGGAAAAGTAAGTTGACTTTGGAAAAATAACGGCTTACTTTTCAGAAAAGTAACGGATTACTTTCTTGAAAAGTATGGGATAACTTTGTTGAGAAAAAAAGTATTACGTTTTTGGAAAAGTAACGGATTACTTTTTTGAAAAGTTAAAGATTACTTTCTTCAAAAGTAACAGGTTACTTTTTGAAAAGTTTTTGGTCCGAATAGCTTAACCCTCTCTTGGAAGCAGACATCAAAATAAACCCCTGCCTTTACGGAGCTCCTTACAATAGGCTATAAGTTATTTAACATTTGAAACTACACAATTAATGTGTTAAGGAACACACACTGACCAATTTAGAACACAAAAAGCTTAATATAGTTTATTATTCATTAAATAAAATCAACAGTGTTAAATTTAAAATCAAACAGCTAATAATTATATGTCACATAGGCTATCAGTGTATTTAATTATCAGGAAGTTACGACTGGCGGTTATAACATATTTCAGTTTCAAACAAAACCCAATAGCAGCTTTTGTGTGCCAGTGTATCGCTGGAATAAACATTCATATTCAAATCCTTTTCTAGAGAGGTAATTGGGGAAAGTTTTAGACGATGGTTTACTATGGGATGCTGTGTATTTCACAGCTAGCGTCCTTTCATACCACAGGAATACACACTCCCCCAGCAGCCCTGAATTATTAATTGCATCTCATACAGTTTTACTTCCTTAATGTAAAGGGAACTAGCAGGGCTTTCCTGTACAGATGCTGTTGGCTATGTGAACACAGAGCGTGGTGAGTGTGTATTTGTAGAATGATAACCTGCATGTAGGCCTATGTTCTCAGGTACTTTCATACCCATCCCATTTGAATCCTACCTTATGTATTCTAAAGCAGTATGACTAATCAATATCCTGTATAAATAGACCCTTTGACCTAATGTCACTCACCCTGTGTTCTTGTTGGAGGGTAATTTAGTTAGGTATTTTATTTATACGTACAAAAATATATTCAAAATTCATGCAAACCCTGGTGGGGCCATGACAATTTGCTTATTTTGTAATCTTTACGTTTTGACTCATGCCAATAGCATATGTCAATATACATGTTTGATGAGTACAATAATTACAATACAATCATTGTTTATTCACTCAGGCTTAATGATTCATCAACAGTGCTTAAACAGCCGGCTTCAACCTTTAACTAGTAGTACAGTACCTTGAAGAAACAGCCTTTTCGTTTTTGAGAGAGGTGAGGTGACCTGCATAAGATTGGAGAGTGAGTAATCTGCCAGTATGTTGTGACAGAGGCTGATGTTACCATCTGTCTACCAGTATTTAATGGAAGTTATTTTATGTTGGTTGATTTTCTACTGGTATACAAGTGTGGATAGATTCATTTGAACTCACCTTTTGTGTTTCCAACAAACAAGGAATGCAAGCTGCCCATTTCAGAGGAAAGGCCCTCATTGTGGTTAAATGGAAGGACTGGCATGGTGTAGCCTACTACCAGCTGTTATTCCCTATCATCAATGAATTAGTTATGAATGACTTTGGGTGCAGCGGACGTGCTCCCCTGGTAATGGTGTTGAGGGAAGAAGGGAGAGGTTAAAAGGTTAAGATAAACTCTAGTAGTCATGTCAGCTTTGACATGGGACAGGATGCTCATCATATATATTATGTCATATTTAAATTAGTTAGTAGATTGTTTTGAACTTGGTACTGGAATTGAGGAATTAAGATCTAACTGTAAATGTATTAACAGTTGTAGGCATATTGTCAGAGAGGATTCAGAAGCAGATTGATTTGATTCATGGTTCCATTATAGTGTAGAGAGCCTGCAGTCTAGGGACCATTAAACGCTTTTAAAATTGACAACTCTCTCTTTCTGTTCATTTAATCAGCTAAGCTGAATGCTATCGAGTATCGGCTGCATCAATAGTGACCGCTAATGGATCTTGATGGCTCCTGAAAGGCCTGTTTGATGATTCATTTCATTATGTCATCAGCCGTGCGAGAAAAATGAATCAGAACGTTATTCTTGACAGCAGTGGACCACTGGGCGATACGGGGGTGTTGGCAACACTAGCGTCTGAACTGGTGTGTTTACCAAGTCTCTTGTAAGTGATAACCAGTGGCCCCCTGTGGGTGGGAAGACCACGAGCACACAGACTTTCACCGGCCCCCTATATTCTGGGGGGACAGCAGTCCAGCTCCTCTTCGTCTCTCTCTTGCAGCCATGTTGTTCTCCCGCCTAGCTGATAGTCATGGCTGGCGGTTAGCATACCGCTGCGCGCCTGTGTGTGGGCAGTGAGCTGCGTCTCCTTCACCTGACATGCAAGCCATTTGTGTTGGGGCTGAAGATTTACTGAAGCAATCTGGCTTAAGCGGCCCGCTGAAGGGCGGCGGTGGCCACATGGGGGGTTGGGGGAGGGGTTCTGACCCCGGGTTACGAATTCACATCCCTCCCTGGGGTGACGTACAGCAATACTGCTGCTTCGTTTGTGGCCGCTGTGCTGTCGTCTGTTCCAGAGACCCATTGTGGGAGGAGCTTACGATTGTATTTTAGACTGCATACACGTGTCATTCAGTTGTTAAACTATTTATAGACTCAGCTGGGCCTTTTTTTTTCTTTTTTCTTTCTCTAAAGCACGATAAGCAAGTCATGCCCAAAAACATTAGAACACGTCCTGCTGTAAGACTTGTCCCGGGACGTCATCCGGGTGGTTATGATGTGATGACCTGCAGAGAGCAGTGGACAATACCAGGAGTATTCACTTAGAGGTTAGAAATAAACAAACATGCAATATATTCCTATGGTAACTTCTGAATTCACTTGGATAATGAAACGTGTGTAATTAGTAGTTTGGCTACTAATCCATACAGATGTGTGATAGAAGTTGGATAATAGTGGCAAGAGAGAATACCCCACGTTTAAACTTCCCACATTGTGGGACTTCGTTTTTTCAGTGATGTTCAGATCTCCAGTTTAGCCTTGAATAGCTCAATGAGGAAGTGTTACTGAGCTTTCTATTGTGGCTGCCTTTGGTCAAGGTCAAATATTCGGAATAAATACATTTGAAATGTGTTTGCATGAAGACATCCAGCATTCCTCTGCATTGTTTAGGCTGATGTATATTTTACTCTCAACATATGGAAGTTTTGCTGTGGGAGAAATACAAAGTTGTCTACAGCGGAATCAGAAGGAAACAACATTTGCTTGTTGAGGAAAACACCATGAGGAAGGCAAAACGCCGATACACAGCGCTGTGCGTGTTCTGTAATGGCCCACTCATTAATAAAGGCTTTTTAATTGCAAACCTCCTTAAGTGCCTGGACCTGGAGTCCTTCTTATCGCCTACACCCATGTGGAACACTCTTTCCTATTCTTTTTCCAACGTTTGTCTTCTGCTTCAGGTCATCTCTTCTTTCTCCTCATTCCACAGAGGAGACGAATGTCTACCGTGTCGTTGACCTTATGTTCTATACACGCAAGTTTCAAGAGTGGTGGCGTACCATACCAGCCCCCTATTAACACTGAGCTATTAAAGGCTTTTTTACGACAAGAAACATGAAACATGAAACGGCTCATCCATCACTCCTCAGCTGCACCTCCTGCTTGTCCATCACACCTCACCTGCACCTCCTGCTCATCCATCACTCCTCCACTGCACCTCCTGCTCGTCGGCTGCTGGTTAAGTGCTTCTAAACATGCCACATAATTGGAAGCTGGGTGGGGTGGGATTGTGTGGGGTGGGATAGGGTGGGATAGGGTGGGTGGGATAGGGTGGGTGGGATAGTGTGGGGTGGAATAGGGTGGGTGGGATAGGGTGGGGTGGGATAGTGTGGGGTGGGATAGGGTGGGGTGAGATAGTGTGGGGTGGGATAGGGTGGATGGGCTAGGGTGGGGTGGGGTGGGGCTCTTGTAAAAGCATTAGCTGAGTAAGTCACCCTGCCAGCACTACAGTTCACACTCCAATAATGAGGATCTATTCAGCGTTTAAGGGAACCTGAAAGGTCCTTGTAGCAAGAACCTGGGGGTCTTCCATTATTCATGGTAATCAGCCGTCGCCACGGCTGGATGGGGCCTTTGTATTTGTGCCATGACTCCTTGAGCACCCCATCCCCACCCGTCTCTGTTGCCATGACGCACTATGACCACAAGCAAAGACGACAGGGGTCTTCATCTGCAAGAGGACACACACACACACACACACACACACACACACACACACACAAGCAGGAAATAAATGGAAGTCATACTGTTGTTGCCACCTGAAGGCCGTTCATGTTACTGCATGTTGCTGCAATGGGTGGATTGAGAGATCCGGTAGGTTGTTTGATCTAACTTTTAATACAATATGTATTATTTTAATGTCCCAGCTAGGATTTCTTTTATTTATCTTGCCCAACATAGACAAGTTGTGTTTTTGGTTGAACAATCTTCAACAATGTTTGCTAAAACATTGAGCAAAAACACTCTCTACCAGTCTCCATCTGGAAGAAAGGCAGGTTTCTCTGAAATGGAGGTCTGCATCGGAGGTCTGCTGGAGTCTCTGCTGGGAAGCCCAGTAATGGCCAGTCAGTATACGTCACAGTGAGAGAAGCAATACTGTTGATTCACTTGTTGATGCCTTGTTGGTGTTTGAGGTACTGCATTATGGTCACATACTATGTGGGCTATGTGGCTTTAATTATATTTTCTTGAAATTAATTTGATTGTCTACGCTATGTATTTTTTCTTCCAACGAAAGTTGGAACAAAAACAAATGGAAAGGAAAATGAATGGCCGAAACATGGCCCTAAAATAATTTTCCCTTTCTTTACTGCTTCCAACACCAGTCGAATAAAGATCCTGTGTAGCTGTGTATCGTTTCAGGGAATGATGAATTAATAATTTTACTCTCTAAACAGAAAAGTAAACTCAATATTTGATTTAAGTGATAGACAGTTTGCCACAGCACCCAGTGCTCAATGTCCTGTCAAGCAGGACAAGACTACACACATACACACACACACACATAGACACACACACATCATGCAATACATTTTCTCACTCTGTCGTTAGCCACCCAATTATAGATAATCGACTGCTCTCATAAATGATGGCTCCCTGCTGTTCATCTCAAGGGGTCAGCATAACCGTTCACATGATGTTCTTGGTGGAATGCACTCCAAGGAAATAGTGAGGAACGGCAGGTGTACTGCTGCTTTCGCCTCTTTAGGGAAGTTCATTGGTCAGCTCCTGGGTATCAGGTGTGTCACGAATACACACTAGGACATTGTGTATAATTAATATGCTGATTGGCTGCATTAAAGTGCTTGAAGTTTGAATAAGCCTTAATGTTTCAGAAATGTGGAAGGCATTTAATAATCAATTGCGTGTGTACATTGGGAAATAGTTGCCTTTTTAAGGCTGAAGAATCTCAATGTTATGCTTTCAGAATATATTTGGCCTAGGATAGCTTTATGTTTGGGGGAAGTTAAAACTGAGTTTGCTGGCTGATGATCACTAACAAAAGGTGGCTGCTTCTGAAAAAGTCCCTGTGAATGATTATTTAGTAAATTTTCTTATCGTTGTCATGTCATTTATATATTATTCATATATATACTATTGGCACACCTTCCATAAGCTTATGGAACGTGCTATATCTGAAGTGGAACTGCATGACAATCACTTACAGAAACATACTAAAATAACATTGTAGTGTAATCCTTGCTACTATACTATAGTATAGTATAGTATCGTATACTATACTATACTATACTATACTATACTATACTATACTATACTATACTATACTATACTACTATAAAGCCACAATCCTCAAAAAGGGTCCATGATTTCGTCACGCGTACAAGACAGGGCGAGTACACGTCAGGTTTTCAGAGGATCTTACTACTAGAAGAAACCTTTCCACCTAAACCTAGGCCCCCGCACACTGCCCTGAAGAGTTCCTCCAGATAATCCTCCAAGATAATGCTGGGGGAACCCAGGGGCCGGGTTTGTAACACCTTGGGTTCCCCCAGCATTATCTTCACCCTGTCTTGTAACGTAGGGGAAGCCTGAACTATAATGACTATGAAGAGCTGACTCCTTCCTCTCCCAGAGTCTGAAGTTCTTTCCACCAAAAAATTAAAGGAGGTGAATGGAGAAAAACACTAAATCAGTTGCCTGTCTCTTACTATATATGTGCTCCACAATGTATACTGTCTGCTACAAAATGGATGCACGCATTTTGGTCCACAGAGTGTTTTATAGATCAAGTTAAATAAATAATAAATTACTTTATTCAATGCAAGCTGGCCTTTTACCGTTTGTTGTCACTGATTTGCATGGACATACACCGTTGAGTTAAAAACTCCTGTCATGATGACAATATTTAACTATGCTATAACTAAGGGTCCAGGGTTTAGCAATTGTTCAATACACTTTTAACAGAGTCTCACACACACACACATACATACACACACACATACAGACAGACACACACACGCATACGTCTGCCAGGCAGAGGAGTTTCAACTCATGATCAGTTTTATAGCTCTTATTTAGCGCTGTTTTATTTATATATATATAAAAAAGGCTACCCCACTTTTAATACAAACATGTTGTGTATTTTCAATAAAAACTAAAACGAACTGAAAATATTAATGGTATTATAATCTATTATTTTAAACTACATTAAACGATTTACTACATACTTCAACTTCAGTGTCTCTCAGTCAATATTTTCCTCCGGCTCCTACAGCCTCTATTGATCTAACAAGTGAAGGTCAACCATACTGGGAGGTGTTCTCTGCATACTAATGTCTTACATATTGTCTTCCCTGTCACACATTACTTTTAGTTTCAACATCACTTCAATTCATTTTTTTAATTTGCTCATTCGCATGGGTTAACATATCCCATTTGTATTTACTCTTAAAGAAATTATTTATACATTTATGAATTTTATTAAATTAAAATATAAAAACATTCCTTGTTCTCATTAAGTGCCTTAACAACTGAGCTTTAAACAACAAAACATCTAAATTAGAGTACAAGTGTGCTCATTTATCAATAATAATTAGCCAGCCATTACAGAGCATACTAAATGTAAGTCCCAAACGCCTCAGACACTAATGGCTCCCTGCTGTCAAAGTTGAAGTTCAAGTCTTTTCCTGTCATTGTCCTTGCTGTCCCTGTACTGTACTCCTTTTTTAAATGTAACAATCCACACAGGGAGACCGGTAAATCTAGAAGATGAGCTGAATAAATGGATGTTCTTCTTTCGCCTTGTTTTAATGAGCCTGTGGGTTAAAATCGTGACCATTTCAGTGAGGAGTTAATGTTTCAACACCACCAGTCTGAACACGTTATTATCGGACCGCATCTGAGACAGGACAAGGACATTACTTCAGCAATGGCAAACCAATTGAAGTCCCTGGTAAGTGATGCTTACTTTTTATCATTATTACATGGCGTACAAGTGTATTTTAAAAGGAACACCTTACTGGGATATGAAGATTAAACATTCTCTATTTCTGCAGCTAGAATGCCCTCTTTTAGTTGCTGCGGTTTTCATTACTGGAATCGGTGGAACGTTTCAGTATGGCTTTAATATAGCAGTCATGACTTCTCCCTCTTTGGTAAGCAAAACTTTTTTTATAATATATATCACATACTTTGGGCCTAACTTGCTAGACCTGAGTGTATTGTAAGTAACTGAGACGTTAAAAGATCTCTGTTGGGTAAGGTTCTCTCTCCTGTTCTTGTTCTAAAATAGCAGTCCATAGAATCCATACGACCCCCTCACAAATATATGGGATTTTACTGAACATTCTAGCATCATTGGTTTAACCACACACACACACACACACACACACACACACACACACACACACACACACACACACACACACACACACACACACACACACACACACACACACACACACACACACTCACACACTCACACACTAATAAGTCGTGATTGTAGTTTATAAAGGAGCTGGTGAACACAACGTCTACGGAGCGCTACGGTCTCCCTCTGGAAGAGTGGCAGGTTTCTCTGATCTGGTCCTTCCTGGTCTCCATCTTCTGCATCGGAGGTCTGCTGGGGTCTCTGCTGGCAGCACAAATGAGCAAGAAATACGGCAGGTCAGTAGTTATTGCAGATTCATTGTGAAAGAAGAATGGTAAAGGATCAGCAATTCGAAAAACTCCAATCCTCATGGAAGCCGTGCTCACGCTTTGCTTCTTTGTTCAGACCGAAGCCTCTTCTGGGGGGCTTCTGGTACGTACAACATTTCTGTGTTGTTCCTCAGAAAAATTATTAATCTCAGTCACCCCATGCAACCACAAGCCTCTCATTAGGAGGAGAGGGCGCCCCCGTCCCCGTAATGCATTATTTTGGTGTGATCAGGGTCCAAAATTACATTTTAGAATTTTGTAATTTTACCTGCCAGAGTGTAGAAATCCAGCGGCCAGGCAATCGTTTTAATATGTAACCCTGAATTGTTTTACCTGCCAGATTGTGAAATCATTGGCTGGTGGCATGTGTTGATTTTGGACCCTGTTTGTGATTATGCCATTTTCCCTAAATAACACGATTTTATTCTTTATATAACGCGAAAAAAAGTATTTCCAGTCAAATGTTGTGATAAATACACTTTATGTTGTTGTTTAAACAAAATGTCAAATTCTATTACAGCTATCTGTACCATCTATCTGCTGAGTGTCATATTGTTTCAAAGTATGTTTTATGTAGATTTTACTGCAATAAACGGTGCTTGTGTGAGTGCAGCCCACTTTTTACTGCACTGCGTCAGGATTGGGCTCCATAATCCTGAGATTCATATTCTTAGATGACCAGTCACCTAAGTTCTTTAGATGCACCTGTGTTCCTGTTTGAGTTTCAAGTAAAGTTGTATTCACTTTTGAGACTTTGTCTCCTGCCTAGTTCCTGCATTTGGGTCATTCTACGTCACCTGTCTTGGTGGACCCTGACCTTGCTCTCTGTTGTCAAGGAGCACATCTTGAATGTGGGTGTTGAGTCCTGTCTCATTGCACAAGGTACAACAAGCTTGGGACTTCTCCCGCTGTCTCTGTCAACCATTTCTGGAAGTCAATCTGGCTCTAGAGAAATCGAGACATTGGCTGGAGGGCTCCAACCACCCATTTATTATTCGGATGGACCACAAGAATCTGAAGAACATCCCCAAAATTCTCCACTAATGTGAAGCCTGGTGGGTGTGACTTAGATTAGATCCTCTCCTACCATCCTGAGTCCGAGCACCAGAAGAGCTCCAGAAGGTTTGACTCACCTGAATAAGAGAGGACAACTGAAATCATTCTATTGGACTTCCGGAGTTTTCCCAAAAATCTAGGGCTATGGATCCAAGGCATGGGCCACCTGGTCAAACTTTTGTTGCCACCAATGTTTGCTCCTGGGTCTGGCAGTCATTCTGCTACCGATAGAAAACTAGAGTTCATACATTTTGGTGGCCCGCCAAAGAAGGGGTTATCAGGAACTTTGTGGTGGCATGTATGTGCAGAACAAGAAACCTCGTCACAGGAGTGGTCACTTTCCCTGGATCTTCTGCATCCTCTTTCCATCTCTTACTATCTATTCTCTCACATTCTATGAGTTTCATCACTTCCATCTTCAACTGGTAAAACACCAATTTTGGTCATTGTCGAATAGCGTTTTTGTGTCTCTCACCAAACTCCCTGCAGCTGAGAGACTGCAGAGCTCATGGGTCTACTAGGTGTCCTAACGCCTCCAACTGGAACATGCAGATCCTCCTGCCGGGTGTGCAGGAGCCTCCAGTACCTGGTGGACTGGGAGAAATATGTGCCTAAGGAATGGTTCTTCCACCTTGGACGTCCTCAATCCTGGACATCGCCATCATCCAAGATTTCCAGTGTTGCCATCCTGACCGTCCTAGAGGAACTACAGGAGCCATTCTTAGAAGAGGGATCATATCCCTCTTCTAGGAATAAGCTAGGCTGAGCTACAGACTTCTAGGCTGAGCTACAGAACCCTGCTTGAACTCATTTTGGCTAATCAGACCCACATGTACCCAATATGAGCCCTGTACTGACTGAGAGACTGAGACCATCAGTTCTCAGTCTTGAGTTGCCAATGCATCACGTTAACCGTACGTTTAAAGTATGGTCTTTTTGCAACCTTGGTTGCTGCCTCTTTTCTGTGTTTGGGTCTGCCATTCTCTTTGTGACAAATTGTTAAGAAAGTGCTTCAGTCCAAGTTGATATCTTCTAATCTCTTTAATCCTAAGAAAGCAATGTCTTCTGATGAACAATCTGGTGGCCATCCTTGCTGCAGTTTTGATGATACTGAGTAAAAGGGCCATGTCCTTTGAGATGATCATGGTTGCACGTTTTCTCTATGGCATCAACACCGGTAAGCCCAAATCCTGTACATATTAATATTCTCCCTTTGCTATAGATTCTCATGGATAGTTGCTCAATAACCCCCTCCTCCTCAACAAAGGCATAAACACTATCATACAAACACATCATAATAAATGTTTATTTTGACTTGTAAATTACTCAGACCCAGAAGATAATTAGCCACCCAATTATAGATTATCGACTGCTCTCATAAATGATGGCTCCCTGTTTTTCTTCTCAAGGGGTCGGCATAACCATTCACCCGATGTACTTGGTGGAATGCGCACCGAAGAATTTGCGAGGAACAGTGGGTGTGACTACTGCTACCTTTGCCTCTTTAGGGAAGTTCTTTGGTCAGCTCCTGGGGATCAGGTGAGTGAGCACATACACACTAAGTAATTGTGTTGAGTTACATTGTGTTTACATAACATGCTGATTCCTTGGCCATCTCCCGGGGATCAGGTGACACATCTGATGGTGTTGAGCTTCATTTCTATTGGCCACTGACAATTAACACATTGTTCTGAGTTTAAATGTTTACAAAGTTAATGAAAGGCCTTTAATAATGAACTGCATATTTCACTACACATGGCTCTATTTTGGTTTCAACACCCCCCCCCCCCCCCCCCCTCCCCACCACCACCACCATCACACCCTTTTAATCACATTGCATGACATTTTACATTATAATCTGAAACTATCCAGTTCTGATAATGGGATTGATCGATGGTTCCTCTGCAGAGAGTTGCTGGGAACTCAGGACCACTGGGTATGGCTGCTAGGTTTCAGTGGGTTTGTTGCTCTGCTCCAGCTCTCCACCCTGCCTCTCCTGCCGGAGTCCCCCCGCTACCTCCTGCTGAACAAAGGAGACCAGCAGGGCTGTGAAAGAGGTCAGCCTACTCACCTCAAACCCAATATAATGTCAAGTACCTTTTACTGCCACAGCTAGCATCATGTCTTTAACCATAAGGCCTCCATGTTGTGTCCATTCTCCCTCAGCTGTTAAGAGGTTGTGGGGTTCCAGGGACTACAGTGTGGAAATTCAGGAGATGCTGCAGGAGAAAATAGCACTTCAGAATATTAAAGTCCACACAGTTATGGAACTGTTGCTGAGCCGCCCCTTGCGCTGGGTGGTCCTGACAATCATTGTTAACTTCACAACATTACAGCTGTGTGGCATCAATGCTGTGAGTGATACTCAGTCACTTTTAACTTATGTATGTTACAACTTTTTTTTATCAAGCGTGGTTTGCAATTATCTCAAGTCATGATCAGTACATCTTTACTTAAACATTTAAAGGAACATTTAAGATTGTCCTGTGTTCTGCTAACCATTATAGACCGCGATGGACAATTCCACAATTGCCAAAGTGTAAAATCACATATTTAAATAAAAATTGTAAAGGGGAACTATTTCTCCTTGCCCCTGCATGCATAAGGTGTTAATTTGAGAATATTACAGACGATAGAAACTTGTCTCTTCTTAGTCCCACCTTAAAGTCACTACTGAGAAAATGTGGCCGTTTGGATTTAAGCCAGTAGTAACATAGCTTATGGTTCACCTCAGCCAAGCACTTCCTGGTCTATAGAATAATCACAATCTCTAGCGACGGCACTTAAAGTGCCGTGTCGAAGCAATTCCAAAATGTCGGGGACCTGGCAAACAGAAACAGAAGCACGTCCGCTGTGATTCTGTACAATCCCCCAAAAGACCAATCAAGGAGAGAGTGGTCAGAAGGGAACGCCCACTGAGAATACGTTCATGGCTGGGTATCACAGATGATGGCTTGACCCACAAGGGTTTAATATACATTTCAGAACCAATGTTTATAATATATACAGAACCAATGTAATATATATATATATATATATAAAGTATATATATTATTATTATTTTTTTTCTCCTACTCCAGGTGTACTTTTATTCCATGGAAGTGTTTGCTACAGCAGGGATCCCAAATAACCAACTGAATTACGTAGCTTTTGGGACTGGGTTGTGTGAGGTCTTCTCTTCTGTGGTCTGTGTAAGTCCCCCAATACCCAAATATACAAATCCCCAATGGGTGTAGGATCCACAAGGGACAGGACATGTCCCCCACTTTTATATATCCTGTTTTTATCCTCACTTTAAAAATAAAATGTATCAGTGAATATGTTTGACAACGTGAAAATCTCGTCATAATGTGAATGACGACATAATGTGTTTTTTCAAAATAACCTTGACATCCATGTTCACTGTCTCGAAGGTATCACACATTAAAGCTTGGGTTCTATGAAAAGGTATACAATGCCTATATATAAGAAGTTGGACTTAAAAAAAAGTAAACACACGTGGCCTGCTGGAATAGCAAAGACATACCTGACAGGGTCACAAATTCAGAAAAATGGGGAGAACCACAACAGTTACAGTTCCCTACCTTAACAAAGCTTCCTTGGTTTTACGATACATGATCTCCTATAGTTATTGTTTATTCTATCTTGTGACATTCCCTGTGAAGAACAATTTTCAAAATTGAATATGCATGTATTTAAAACATAATGGTGTATGTTGACTATAATGTATTTCTAATGCTAAAACACTACAATCAAAAAGTGTGACCTTTGCATCTCCTTGTGAAGCACTAATGGCACACATGTGTGCCATTACTGGAGGCACCTAACACGTAACTTAGGGTGCAGGTTTCATGTGATGTACCTTTGGGGCTTGCAGGCTATAGCTGTTGGAAGCATAGGAAGAAAACCCCTTCTGGTCGGGGGCTACTTAGGCCTAGGTGTTACCCAGATCTTACTCACCATCACCCTTAACCTGCAGGTAGTAACACTTCAACCAAATTACATTATAACAACATCACTGCAACCACACACATCCATTTGGAATCACCTGCTCATAATTTCCAGTGTGACAAAAGGCACCAGTCAGAATGATGTCAAATTAATGCAATGTGTAAATGAACAATCCATGTAACTCTTCCCAGGATCGTGTCAGTTGGATGCCTTACTGCAGCATCATACTTATCTTTCTCAGTATCTTTGCTTTCTCCTGTGGACCATGTAAGTCATACAAAACATCTCAGTCTATATATAATACATCATAGGTATATACCTTGATTGAATTGTATAGTGGTGTGGTCATTTGTTTGATTTCTTTTTCATTTAGCGGGAGTGACCATGACTCTGCTGGCTGAGTTCTTCACCCAGTCATACAAACCAGCCGGATACGTTTTGGCCTGCAGCATCAACTGGGTTGGTCTTTTCGTTGTGGGAATGCTGTTCCCTCTCATTGTGGTAGGTCTAGTATCACCCACATGGAACATTACCACACAGTCTTCACATCACATGAAGTAATGTTGGATATGTCCTGGTACTCATCATGTGTTGTTGTTGTTGTTGTTGTTGTTGTTGTTGTTGTTGTTGTTGTGTTTCTGTTTGTTTTTGTTCAGCTCTATCTGGGAAGCTTTTGTTTTCTGATTTTCCTGTTCTTCACCATCGGCCTTGCAGCATTTGTGTGGTTCAACGTTCCTGAAACCAACAACCTATCTGCCCTGGAGATACAGGAAGCGTTTCGGAAGATGCACACTAAAACTGAAAAGGGACAGGGTTGTAGGCCTACACCCTGTGGAACAACAGATAATAACATACATGGTCCTAAGTGTCAGACCAAACTCTGACGACATTGGGCAAACCATTTGTAACCTATATGTTTTTATGATATGTTATAGTGAAACTGGAATGACATGTGCCTTGTCATGGTGGAACTAGAAGGGTAATGCCCTAGAGTTATCAGTAAGCCTAAGGTCTGGCCTTTTGCCAACAGTTGATTTAGCTCAGCCTATTTGTATCTATGACAACCATCTTAGAGGACGCCCTACAAATATGTTCAACATAACAATTCCTGAATATCACGTCATCATGAAATAAACGACAATTCGTTACTATGTGATTTGCTATTTATTTTGCATTGGAAAATGCACCGGCTCTTATTACATGCAAATTCAAGTATTAAAAGGAGACAACGCATTTTATATATAAAAACTTGTGTAGTTGACGATCAGTGCTTTAAAAGCCTATTACTTGTAGTTTTGTCATTACTGTACAAACATATTTAGCATTATTCGCACATAGACCTGCCCAACCGCTCACTACGCAAGTCCACGACCCCGGGGCGTCTGTTCGCTTCTGATAACATAATCTGGGGGGTTCAATGAGGCAATGCGCGTCCTTCAGAGCAAATCTACTTGAGTGTTTCAGAGAGGGGTGTAACCCCGTGCGCGTGTCGTCAAGGAACCACCAGCAAAACGAAAATACGCCTATTTTAAAAGTGCCAACGTCAAAGTTGTGAATGCCTGGCGACTCTGGAGTGGCGATCGCAGATGAAAGATGGAACATTTCAGCTCCGAAACTGTGGGAGGAACCCCGTGCCTACTGGAAGAGGGTTCAGAGCTGGACAGCGATCCGCCTATCAGCTCAAATGAGACTAAACCCAACAGAGCCTATCATGAAACGTAAGTCACTCACTGTGGAATGCATGAATCAGGCAATGGAGACCTGCAAACGATCTTCATTTTATTTATTTATATATGCATACACGATGAATATAATGAAACCAAAATGTGTTATTTCATGTTCCCAATGCATCTGGCAAATGGTAACTGCACTGATCAACAGTGTTGATAAGACACAGTGTTTAACATGAACTGTATCTCTTGTTGACTTGATAGATTGATTGCCATTGATGTGTTGAACAAGATGTCAACTAAACAAGAGACTGTGAATTACTCAGTGAAACCGAATACACATAGCTAGGGATATTTCACAAGGCTTCTGCAGGGTATGGGTCTACCTGGGTTAGCAGACCTCCCCCCATGGGCGTCCCATCTAAAACACTTTCAGGGACTAAGACACAAACCTAGAATTGATAACAGAAAAGTATAACAGAAATATCCCAGGGGGGTAGCTAGTGATTACTAAGGAGGATAGACAATTCTGAAGTTAGGCTAGGGCTACTAATTACTAGTAGACTAGGACTATTACTAACTAGTAGACTAAGCCTAACTTACCCTAGAAAGGTGTGTCTGGATGTGGTGTAGGCTAATGGGTCACTGGAACAAATGTAGGACCTATAGCTCTTTATAGCTTTAGCATATTTTATAAAGTATCGAAAAATACTGTCCGTTCTAAATATAACTAAGAAGGCCTTGCATTGGAAGCATTAAACCTTAAGTGTTATGCCCGCCCGCTTGGGTTCAGTGTCACCACCACAACAACATGTCTGTTTAGGTAATAAGATGCACATTTGAAATCAGGGAAATACATTTTGTTTTTGAATGTGTAACATGTCAGGGGAAATTAGCTCAAAGTTTCCAAGTTGGCCTATGTGTTCCTTGTTGGAGGAGATTTCAACGGTTCTTGTATTTGTTTCCAGGGTGTTTGTCAACAGAAATCTGACGCTGGAAAACATAAAGTGTTTTGGCTTCGACATGGATTACACCTTGGCAAGTACGTCTGCTCTTCTACGTACGTCTGAAAACATGAAGCCCTTTCCAAGTTCATCTTATCTGTGATGCTTTCTCACTTTGTGTGTGTGTGTGTGTGTGTGTGTGTGTCTGTCTGTGGGGGTCTGGTTATGTGTGTTTGTCTGTGTGTGTGTGTGTGTGTGTGTGTGTGTGTGTGTCTGTCTGAGTGTCTGTCTGTGTGTGTGTGTGTCTATGTGTGTCTGTCTGGGTGTCTGTGTGTGTGTGTCTGGTTGTGTGTGTGTGTGTGTGTGTGTGTGTGTGCAGTCTATAAATCTCCTGACTACGAGAGTATGGGCTTTGAGCTGATAAGAGACAGACTGGTGTCCATCGGCTATCCTCATGAGCTGCTGCGTTTCACGTATGACCCCAGCTTCCCAACGCGGTGAGTTCATCCTTTCGATTTCCGTGCTACTTAAGGCCTTTACACACTTCCTGCTTTAGGACGGTTTAGTGCAGGGGTCCTTAACTTGTGCGTGGTGACCAATCAGTGGGTCAAAGAATTCTCGCACTTTGTTTCCATGGTGATAAGGAATGTCAAAGTGTATTATTGGTCCTGGGCCAAAACAATCTCCAGAGGTCTAGTCGCGTCTTAGCATTGACTTTGTATGTATTCGCGCCGCGCCTTCGCTTTTGGTGTGAACGTACAGTTAGGCAAGATGCCTAGCCTACCTGCTCCTTAATGACATGGATCTAAATTCCCTATAAGTGTCTGTGGTAAAAAAAAAGAAGAAGTGTCTGCTTAAATTAATAAATAGTCCTCAAGTGCTTATCATATAGTGGACGTAAGTAGCTCAGGCGTCAGCTAAATGCCCTAAATGTAAATATTATTAAATAAGACATTTATGGTGCACTTATTTCAACCCAATCTTCTGTTATGACAGTGTAGCAGTTCTCCCTTCCATACTAGGTGGCTTTACTGGGCACCTCTGACACCAAGACACAGGTTGATGATGTTTAAAACCGGTTTGCAGAGTTGGAATCTTGTAACATGCAGAGCAGGTGTTCCATGCTGCCAGGTCAGATATGTCCCGAGTTTGTGTGGTGATGGCTGGTTCAACCTGTGTGCAAGCTTGTCTAATGTTCTACAGGTGTTCAGCCTCACCCAGCCCCAGAGTCTAGTCAGACTGACACGGGCCATGTGAGGCTGCTTAAACCAGCCATCAACCACACACACTCCACCGGCAGCTGTCTCATTTCAATCTGAGCTTGTTAACCAAATGTCTTCTTTGTATCTAATAGCGGCCTAGTGTTTGACACCATGTATGGAAACCTGCTTAAAGTAGATTCAAATGGGAACATTCTACTCTGCAGTCACGGCTTTAACTTCCTTCCCAGGTAAGTTCCTCCATGTCACCCAACCCTATTCTTTATAACACTCAGCCATTTAAAGGAGAACTAGACCTCCTTTGTTTTCATTCTGGTGCTGCACGGCAGCCCACTCCCCTGTAAACGCCCACTCAGGACACGGAATGTACACGGTAGGGACGCAAAGTCTGTAGACTTAGCCTTTCATAGTCCAGCCATACATGTTCTGCATTCTTTGTTTTTTGGCTGCACTTCATGTAAAATACATGAACAAATTCATGTTTTGTTCATGTATCTTTTAAAAAATGTATACAAATACTAGGGAACAAAAGGGATAGGGAAGGAACTGTCACAGATATTAAAATAATAAGACCTTTAAGCTGTATGCACACGCTTAGGTTTAGCAATGGCAAAGTGCCATTGTCACTCAAAATGTATATAAATACAGCACTTAAATATTGCTTGTCTGCACCTCCGTAGGCTATTCAGTATGTAAGTATGTATGTTTCTTTGTGCATGACAGTTTTCATAAATTAAAAGAACAAATTTCTCGAGTGACTCAACTGCATTTTCTTTCCATTATGGAAAAGAATATGAATTGTAAATATTATTTTTTTATTATCACATTCTTTATCCAATCCACTCTGTAATTCTTTTAAATGACCGGTATTTTTGTGTTTGTGTTAATGTTTGTGTCCCAGAGAGACCATTAAGGATTACTACCCCAACGAGTTCATTAAGAGAGGTGACATCGATCGCTTCTATACCCTTAACACTCTCTTCAATCTCTCAGGTAAACACCTGCACCTCATTCGGCCATTAAAGAAGATCCGTGTTACATACATTTTGTTATAACAATACATTGGATGTAAAAACAAAGTCAATCTTTGCAATGGAATTTATAATGTAGCTATTGTTTGGGCTCATCTCCACAATTAAAGCTGCCATGAGCAATTCTTGCTCGATCCACTTTGCTTTGATTAAACTGTGTTTTGATTGAGTCTCATTGTTCTCATACATTAGCTTCCATAGCAATGTCTCCTAGTCAAACAAATACATGAGAACCATGAGACTAAATCAAAACATAATTTAATCAAAACAGTGGATAGAGCAAAATTGCTGATTGCAGCTTGAACTGATTTAATTATAACAAATCTAGAGAATGACTTGCACTATGTACCTGTTCTACTGCAGTTATTTACCATCAAGGGATTTCCCCCCCATAAATCTGTTGTCCCCCCAACCCCCCTTAAGAAAATGACTGTGACTGTCGTCTGAAAATTATATAGTGACAACTGTAGCTACAACTCAAGTCACCAGAGTCTGCTAAAGGGAAAATGTACATAGTGCAGCTTTAATGAAAGTAACTCACTATCACATTTCTATTTTGCTGCTACAGAGACATATCTCTATGCTTGCCTGGTGGGCTTCTTCACCCATGCAAAAAGATACACAAAGTGAGTGTGTACCTCTTATTTTATACTCTTTACATTCATATATCTATTAATAAAAGTAGAAGTTTATCAAACTTAACAGTAAATGATGTTAAATTTATGCTGTAATATGCTTCAGCCACCTAAAGGGTTTCCAGCACGGAGACCTCTTCATGTCCTTCAGAACAATGTTTCAGGATGTGAGAGATGCCATGGACCATATTCATGAAACGGTATGAAATTATATTTACTTCTACAAATCTGGAACTTTCTGCTTTGTTTTGCAGGTATGGACAGTTTAGAAAAAAACGGCATATAATGCGGTTTATGTTTTAATGTTTGTTTTATTTACACAGGGCATTCTGAAGGACAGGACCCTGAAGAATCTGGATAAATATGTTGTCAAAGATGTAAGTTTAGGAATAAACATAGCTATAGCTGTATACTATATACTTTTCTACGTAGATGTGATGTAGATTCTAGATTATATTCTTGTTTAAATAAATTGGCTTTCCGACTTGCTTCCCTTCTTACAGCCAAGACTTCCAATACTCTTGATGAGAATCAGGGAGGTAGCCAAAGTATTTCTGGCCACCAATAGTAACTATGCATACACTGAGGTAGGTTTCCAAAAGTATCTACATAAATCCCCAAATCCTCCGAAATTTGATATATTAAATACAAAGAATAACATTTTAAACTGGCTCACATTTTTCAATTTTTTTCTCATTTCCCCCCCCCCCCCCCAAGGCCATAATGACATACTTGCTGGAAAGTGACACAAAGGTAAAAGTGAAAAAGTGTTTTGTAAAGTTGGCTAACTTTCATAGGCATGTTTTCAACGAACTAACCTGAATCTCATGTGGACAATCTTCCTTCCAGCCTAGCAGTCCCAAAAAAACCTGGCGCTCATTCTTTGACCTCATCGTGGTTGATACTAGGAAACCCCTGTTCTTTGCAGAGGGCACCGTGCTGAGACAAGTGAACACGGTATGGAGGTTTCACTCTGCTGCTGTTAGAGACGGTAGCTGAGGTTGGAGACATGTAAGGAATGAGCCACAAAGGGCTGTCCCGTTATTGGAAAATTATGTATGCAATGTAATCTAACTGAGGCGAGGCCGAGTTTGATTACCACCATCGAAGTACATTATGTTATAACGGGACCCCCTGGATTGGTTTATTCTGAGTAAACTACACTTACCATCAAATGATTACATATGAGTTACTTTCATCTATAACGTTATTGTTTTTTTATCTACTTAATAGGCTGAAATTAGAGTATTCTTCCATGGCGCTTTCATTATCTTGTTTTTGCGTGGTCAAGGAAACATCTGGTCGAAAGTTCCATTTGACCGTAGTTAATGTTTGATTTGTAGCGCATTGATTCAAAACGGTTTAAAGGCATTGGTGTCCCATTATTAAAAAAGAATGCACACCTTTATTAAGTATTAAGCAACTCTGTCTTATCTCTTATCTGTCTGTTCTGGTCTGTTCTGGTCCTTAGGACACTGGGAAGCTCCGTATCGGGACCTACACAGGGGACCTTCAACATGGAACTGTGTACTCTGGAGGTGTGTGTGTGTGTGTGTGTGTGTGTGTGTGTCTGTCTGTCTGTGAGTGTGTGTGTGTGTGTATGTCCATATATAATAAGCTAAATACATAATGGGAATGCCTACCACAAGTTACCAGACCCCAAAATGATATCATACATCTGCAGCCAAGTCTTGATTATCTACTGAGAAAATCAACCAAATATGTATATACTATATGATCATTTCTGAAGCTACGAGCACTGAATCTGTACTGTAGGGATTAATATAGTATCAGAATTGTAATCAAATGACTTCAGCTAAGAATAGTGCATTCTATCCTAATCCCATACTCCTGTCCAACAGGCTAATCGATTCATATGCATGTGTGTGCGTGTGTTCGTCTGCACACAGGCTCATCGGACATCATCATTGACCTGCTGGACATGAAGGGCAAGGACATCCTCTACGTGGGAGATCACATCTTCGGGGATATCCTGAAGTCTAAGAAGCGTCAGGGTTGGAAGACCTTCCTGGTGGTCCCGGAGCTCACTGACGAGCTGAAGGTGTGGAAGGAGAAGAGAGGTGAGACAGACCCTTCGTCATCCTCATCCTCATCCTCATCATACCTTGGATGCTTTATCTTACATGAGATTGATTTGTTCTGCATACCCGTCTGTCGCTTTTTGTTTGCTGTCTGTCTGCATGCCTGTTTGTTACTTTGTCTGTTTGTCTGTCTGTGACTGGTTGCCTGTTGTTTTGCATGTATGTTGGTGTGTCTGACTGATGGGACTGTCTGAATGTTTGTTGGTCTGTCTGTTTTGTCTGTATGTCTGTCTGTCTGTCTGTCTGTCTGTCTGTCCACCCGTCTGTCCTGTCTGTCTGTCTGTTTGTCCGCCCGTCTGTCTGTCCGGCCGTCTGCTCCTCCAGATCTGTTTGAGGAGCTGAAGCATCTAGACATCTACCTGGCTGAGCTCTATAAGTAAGTTCATGAGTATCTGTCCAAGCTGTTCAGTGACTCTTGAGATGACTCACACGTTTCACACGTCTCTCTGTGTGGTATTCCTTTTGTTTTTAAGGCATTTGGACAGCGGCAGTACAGAATGCCCAGACATCAGCTTCATTCAAACCCGGGTGAAGGTGTGTTTGATCTGTAAAACAGAAATTCTCACAGCGCATTTCACTCACTTATAGCTGACGAATGGCTACGCCGTTTGTAACAGATTACACTGAAATAATAGCCCTTACATCTTACCTACTGCACCGTTAATACTTCTTGGCAAATATCGGAGTTGACCATCCAACGACAATCCCGGGAGTAAATGTTAAGTGTGGTTGTGGATCCTGTGATCCTCTGAGAAACATAAAAGCTAGACAGGCTGAAACATGCAGGCATGCTTGCAAGCTGTTATGTTCCTACTCCAATCTCCCAATTAAATACTTACCTCAAACGCATTTAATTGGATACCAGACACACAACTAAGCCTTCTTTTGAAAACAGAATGTTTGTTGTATGTGTGAAATGTGAATACTATATAGCAGCACAGCAATGTACTTAACACTGTTATCCAAAGCAGCTTGAATTAAGTTGAGATAGCATCAAGGAGCAGGTTGGGTAGGTAGACAGGTAGAGTAGGTAAGCTTGCTGCTCCAGCAAGCCTTCAGGTAGGTCTTGGACATCGGCGATCAAACCCAGTTCAGCCACTACTATCCTAACTCTTCGTTTCCTAACATCCTGTTGTAGGTGGTAACCCACAAGATGGACTCATCCTACAAGCAGATGGGAAGCCTACTGCGCAGCGGCTCCAGACAGACTCTGTTTGCCAATCAGCTGATGCGGTACGCTGACCTGTACTCCTCCAGCTGCATCAACCTGCTGCACTACCCCTTCAGCTACCTGTTTATGGCCCCGCCGGTCCTGGTCAGTGTCCCCTCTCCAGCCATACCTTGGCTCTGTTTGGTTCTTAATCTCCATTCAGCAGGATCGGGGAAACGTTTTTTGAATAGAGATATTTTCTCTAACCTAGTCTTAACAGGTTCTGGGCACATTGTACCTTTTGGTTAACAAATGGGTTTACAATTCAGATTATAAAACCATTTTTGAATACGGATATTTTTCTTGCGTCAACATAGCCGTTATTGATTATATACACATGGTCAATACAAAACTAAACATTGTCATTGATGAATTCTTTCAGATGCCGCATGAGTGTCTAGTGAAGCCACCTGGTGTTGACTCGCCTGCAGTGCAGCTCGCCCTCACCAGTTACATCCGCAAGAGCTGCACAGTCAAGGTGAAACCGCGATGAAGCACTTCTTCTGCTTTCTTGGGTCCCATGTGTTTTTATTAATGTGTGAAAAAATGGGTCTGAATTCACTGTAAATCCCTAACCCTTTGGATTAAGGCGTCCACTAAAGTTAATAGTTCAATATTTATCCCATTTTTAACATTCTTCTTTTCTTCTGCTACTCTTAAGACCAGCGAGCAGAGCCGTAAAGAAGAGTGAAGCGAAGTTGCTGAATTTGCTTTGATGGAAGATTATTTATAATATTTTGTTGCTGTTTACAAAGAGATTTTAAAGTTAACTTATTGTGTCACCTGCTGGATACATATTCCTATGTTTACTATTTATACCGGGGTGTAATGTAATATATTTATGTGTGTGTGTGTGTGTTTCTGTGTGTGTGTGTGTGTGTGTGTGTGCATATATATATATATGTGTGTGTATTATATATATTCAAAAGGAGGTCAATTCCATGGCTTTTCATCCTGTATTGACATATGATTAGTATTGTATTGTTTTTTTCCTGTGTGATTTTAAAAATGTACTTCAATAAATATTTATTATTGTCCAAGCCAACATCACATGGTTTGTGATGTTGGCTTTGGACAGTCGGTTTGATTTTGACATTTTTCTGGGGGTTATTATTATTCCTGTGATTTATCATTTATCCTTTTATTTATCCTTTATCCTCCATTGCTGTTATTATTGTGTTATTCTGTTCTCGATTCACGTACATTCGAGATATAAGTGTGTGTCTGGAGTCGCCAGGCGAGGACGGTCTCCATGGAAACCTAACGTAATGATGTAATGTAGGATACGTGACAATGTCATTAGAATATAAACACACACACACACACACACACACACACACACACACACACACACACACACACACACACACACACACACACACACACACACACACACAATGATTCTAAAATGATCTCAAAATACAAACAGACTCTTGGCTGGGAGTAGAACTCTCTAACCAAAAGACTACAGATCCATATGAACGTGGTATGGGTTGGTTGGCTGGTCAGATTTATGCTGCTTCACCCTGGCATGGCCTGGTCGGCGGTGGGCCCTATAACAGGTTAAAGCGTCCATGGTGATACGTAGCTAATCATTTAATGACCGCCATACATTAAGGCTAATAAGTCAAGTGGTATCAAGTGGTACCACTACCACTTGAACACATTGTTATATGGATGTTGCTAGTTATTATTTTTATTACATCCTTTGTTATTGATCTTGTATTGATGCTGCTATATGACTGTTGAAGATCCAAGCCTAAGAATTTTACTCTTGCGTACTTGTACGTTAAGATGTAATAAAAGCAACTCTGATTCTGATTCTAATATAGTGCACTACATATTCTTTCCGCTACGGGGCATTGTTCATCCACTAAGGAGTATCAGTCATATTTCCCATAAGGCTGGAACATCGTGACGTCGCATCGCAAAGACCGCCTCCATTTTGGAAGTATAGGATCATAAGAACGATATAAATCATTCTTATTATTAATGGTAGTAATAGTGTTTTGGTCATTGATATGTAATTAATCGTGAAATTACTTGTCCTGATGGGGTGACATTGTTGTATTTGAAACTGCCAGTGTTTCTCGTGCGAGGTGATGCAAAGACGATGAGATGAGGAACTCTTGAGTACTCTTAAAATGGTGGATTATCGCCAACAAAAAATCCCATGATGCATTCTGATGTACAAGCCCTATTCATTTGACGATGAAATTAGTGAAAACGGTTGCCACCATATGCCATGACAGTAAACAAAAACAGTGAACTGAAGCGCTCTCAGTGGACTGGTACTTAATAAATAAATAAAACAGCATGCTCCACAATGTTCATTCTGAAATGCCTTACGTTGATTAGCACCAAGTAGACGTCCTAACAACATAGTGGCACAAAACCAAAGTTCGCTGCAATAACTCTGAACAAGCACACACACACCCCGACAAACACACACATATTTCTATCTCTGTCTCTTAACCACCTCTTGTAAATTGCGCAACTTCTCTCAAATATTCCGTAAATTACTGAGAAGTGGTAACCTGTCCTTGGCCTTTCTCGCACAGGACATAGCAGGTAGCTCAGTAAAGGGAAAGGTGTCAGCTGTACGCTGTATGCCTTGGTGTTTGTGTAAAGTAGGCCTACAGCTTGTTCCGAGTCTCGTCCGCATGATTCACCACGCAAGAAACGCGTTCGACATGAGTAGGACTACTTCGCCGTTCACCTGTTCCTGTATCACACCTCGGATGTGGACCATTAGTCACGGGAGAGGAGGGTTCATCACTGGTGTAAGAGGGGACGTGTCCTCTCACTCGAAATATCTTTGTTTGTGTGCTTTAGATTTGTCCAGAATTAAAAAGAAAATGCACATTATCAACGTTTACTGTAGGTTTCTTTACAATCATCCACCAAGAACACTTGTATTATTATTGGAAAGATATACGATAAAAGCAACTTAAAAATGAATGCATAAATCAATTACAAATCTCACTTGAGACTAATGAGGAAAGGTTATGTGATTTGTATTTGAATGATAAACCAGATTTAAACCTGATAAAGCTGTATTTACTTGACATTAGGTTACCATTTCTATGCATCTTTTAGATTCACATTTCTATTTTGATATTATATTTCACACCAAACAGGAAATTAGAATCATGGTTTTGTAACAACTCTGTCAAGAATACATTGAGGCAATTTAATAAAACATACAAACTCTTTATTGAAAAAGCGAGTTTAATGGAGTATACAGAATACTTCCATGCAAATATTGAGATAAGATTTTAACAAATGACCACCAGTTCATGTATCTTAGAACACACAACCTCAAGCCTTAACACACACACAACCCCCCCCCCCCCCCCAAAAAAAAACAACAACCATGAATGTAAAGCCAAACTGTGTTATACATGGATCTGCTGGAATGTACGTTCTGCATATTTCATGAAAGCTGGTTCTCATTACCTCATGAGCTCATTTTCTGCAGCTTAACGTAAAGTGATGCTGTGTTTTAAATTATTCCAGAAGTGCTATACTAGATATGTTGCTGTGACTCGTAGCTCTTCCCCCGTCAGATGTCTGCCCCCCTCCCCTCCCCCAATTCCTCACATTCCAGGATTTCCCAGAAAGCATTGCAAGCAAGCCTAAACAAGTCACGTTCTTCTCTCTGGGAGAATTTCACACAGTCAAGTGGCTTTTGAGTTAGCTTAGCGACACTGTGTTGCCTGCTACGGACATGGGGATCAAACACACGACTTTCTGTGAGTCACCTCTCACAATTCTTAGCCTCCTGGTGGATGAGCTTCGGAGACACCATATGCACACCCGAATAACAGTATTCAAAACCAAATGTTAAAAACACATCATCTGTGACACAACTGTTGCCAAAAATGTGTTTGCTCTTTATTTATATATATATATATATATATATATATATATATATATATATATATATATATATATATTACTTTTGGGCAAAACCTGCATTATTTAGACACATTTTCACCCCAATTACAACTTCAACAACAAACTGTTTCTTACTATAGTACACAGACAGACAGAGAGCGAGAGGACCTGTGTGTGTGTGTGTGTGTGTGTGTGTGTGTGTGTGTGTGTGTGTGTGTGTGTGTGTGTGTGTGTGTGTGTGTGTGTGTGTGTGTGTGTGTGTGTGTGTGTGTGTGTGTGTGTGTGTGTGTGTGTGTGTGTGTGTGGTGGGGGGCTGCTCCCTACATTCCTACCAAGGGCCCCTCCCCCGCTAAGCGGCCACCATGAGGATGCTAACACATCCACTCTTTACTCTTCTACTGTCTTTCTATTATTATAGACAATGTTCACACACAACACAACATTTATAACAACAAGACAACAGAGAATTTAAGGCAACATAAAAATATTACTATGAAGTCAAATTTGGACTGAGTATTAAAATTACAGTAATATAGTTTTGCTACTATATAAGCAAGTAACATATTTAAGTTTGTTCACCTTTTTCATGCCTTTGCTTTGATTTTCTATTTCTTTGTTCTACATTTGACTGTTGGTATGTCTGCCGTGCTTGACGTGTTATACTTCTACTTATTTTAACAAAATTTTAAAACAAAAGTCAGTCTCTGGCCAAAATTTCCGTGGCGTTTTACAGTGGGTGGGTTTGAGTGCTGAGGCTAGATGCTATGACAATACTATTGCACTGCTAGAATAGATGGTACAGTAGTGCAACATTGTCAAAGCACCTGACCTCAGCATGTGTCAGCACACAGCCATGCTGCCAGTCTCCATGGCCCATGCTAAAATCACATTTACATAAGCTACGCTCCACACAGAAGCACACGTGCACATGCTCGCACACATTCCAATGAGGGGACAGTCATAGAATGTTTAAACTTATTCACAAAAATACAAACGAGTCTGTTTCTTGGTGGTTGTTTTTGCTTTAACAAAAAAAAGGTCTGCTTTGCGAATGGCTGAAGTAAAACATAGATGTTTACAAGGTTTGAAGACCTGTCAATCATTATTCAAATGCAGACATTTTAGCCAATGAGAGCAGTTTCAACAGCAAAGTTTTAAAGCAACTGTTTTTAACCTAGAGATCAGTTACCTTTTGCAATGAGAGAGAGAGCGAGAGAGCAAGAGCGCGAGAGAGAGAGAGAGAGAGAGAGAGAGAGAGAGAGAGAGAGAGAGAGAATATAAAAAGCACAGTTGTATATACATTTAAACAATAAAATCCTTACATGTAGGTCTTGGCCTTGCGTGTGTGCTGCCTGAGTTAAGTGTGTGTGTGCTGCAGGAAGTAAGAGGTGTGTGTGTGTGTGTGTGTGTGTGTGTGTGTGTGTGTGTGTGTGTGTGTGTGTGTGTGTGTGTGTGTGTCTCAGTTTCATCAGCCAATGCCCTTTTAATATTGCACTACTCATCTCAACGTCCAGTAGTGCAAGAGGAAAAGGGCAGAGGACGACAACATGACGACTCCCTTAGCTTCTCCCCTCACCCCTTCTGTCCTCACTACGTCTAGTGTCAGTGCTACGTTAGTGGTAACAGCTTATGGTGACGCTGGGTCAAATTACAAGGCAATTACACCTCCAGTGAACAGTGTGCTTTGATTTTGAAATATGAAAAATAAAGGAGGATGCATAAAAAACGTGGTAGTAACATCTAGGTCCGTGACGTGTAGGTCCCTGCTAATTTATACTCGAGTACTTATTTTTCAAAGTGGGAAATATGTATATTAATATAATTGTACAGAAGTACAATAATTATCATTTAAGCACAAGAGTTCAATCGAGTTTTAGCAAATGAAAACTTTGTACACAGTTGACTGGTATTGTAGATGTTAACCTGCACCCGAAACAAATCCACCGTAACGGCGGACGGATCCACCACTACAACATCCATGACTTCCACATTTAACAGGCTTACTAAGGTTCCTTTACAAATTAATCTCACAAGTTATTTCGATCCACTTTGTAATTTAGAGGTAAGTTGTGATCACCCAAAGAGAACAGGATATCGTATAGGAGCCTATAGAGGAGGAAATGGGAGGATCAAAATGGGGGATATTTTCCTAACGTTTTGCAGCCTATAGGGCAGTTAGGCCAAGACAAAACACGCATTATAGCTTATTAAAAATGAGAATCAGTTATTAACTCATCCTTAACATAGCGTGTGAATAAATCAAATTAAAGAGTCTACGTCCATTAAATAAAAAAAACTTAAACAATATATGCTTTTCAATTTAAGTGCCATTACTTCATTAAACCTTGCACAGACCAAGGCTTTTCCAACTTTGTGTTACAACATATCAATAATGCATCAGAAATATCCTACAAGCATCACTGGATAATGTAGACATTACCGAGCATGGTCGACACGGTTACTCAGACCTGAGTGGTCTCTGTAGCGTCCTCCGATCTGGAGCCTTTACGTTTTCTCCGCCATATCACGAATCTATAGGTTAGGCCTGGAAGCCTCCGAACGTCTGAGGCGCTCCGTTCCTCTGCAAGACGTCCACGGCCGAGAAGCGACGACTTGTTAGATCGCACGAGAAGGGAAACATCAAATAAAATAGGACCCGTGCATTTGGCTCGCGAGATTACAATTAGGCGATGTAAACGCCACGCGAAGATTCAGGCGGCATTCTATCAACGTTTCATCAAATCGTTTTAAGTTTAACGGTAAAAGCATGCGAATGCGCATCGCACACGTTTGTGGCAGACCCTTTTGGTGTTTTCCTCTTAAGTCGAATAATAAATAAAACTTCGTCGTCGAACTTACAAATGCAACTCCAAGTGGCCCCCCAAATGCATGAATAGTAACCTCGCCAAGGGAGGGACAATTTGTTACAGGCGGAAAAAAAAAAACAGAAGAAGCAAAAGTTATAGATAAAACAAGGAAACTAATCCTCTCCACAAACCACATGCAACGATCCGCTTGTTCTGAATTCACGCCGTCTTCCTCAGGAGGAAAACGTTTACAATCATTTCTGCGGAGCTGGTAGATAAAATCGCCAATCTTCATGCACAACCTCACGGCCTTCTAGATCCGGACTCCATCTTTGACTACTTGACATTCAGAGGCTGCTGGAGCACATTCCTGGTTTGCATGCCTCCCGCTGATTGGCCTCTTCCTGCGCTAGTCTTTGCTATATGATAAGCTATTGGTTTGGTTTCAGCCTGTTCAACATGTTCAAGGGAGACGGGATTGGTTGCGTTCAGCAGCGTCATCGCACACTGAATGCCTGATTAACTGTCTTCCATTCACAAATTTCTCGTCATCTGTTCACTTTGAGGCAACCATATCCCTCTTTTTTTGCCCAACAATTCACTTTGCGATTTTTTAAGAGGAAATTATTTGTCTGGTGGCTACCAGTGGCTGGGTATTTAATCCTCTTGTTCAGCTCAGAGACGAACCTCTTGAATGCAACTGGAGCTGTTACCCAAGACTACGCATCCGAAACGATTGACTTAATAAATCGACTCGTCTCTTCCATATTTCAAATGGATAAGTCCAAAACCATATTGTATGTTGTGTTATCGATTCGTCTGCAATTCTTTTTTGCTTCGACACATAGTTGCTAGTTTTATTAGCCTGTATGTGCACACGATTTGCAGTGTTCGTACTAGCAATGTCCACATAAAGCCCTTCAATTCCACTTCTTCGTATCATTCGGCGCGTAGCCGGACCGGCACCTGTTATAGTCTTAGTTCTGTGGGACTATTCAAACAGCAGCGATCCGTGATTAATCAATGGATCCTTTGGACACTTTGATGGCGTTTGGTGGACAGCAGCGGAGGCGGTCTCTCAGGGCGAGGTTTTGATTGACACGCAGACAAGAGTAGCGGGCTGTGAAATCTGGCATTCCTGGTCAGGGGAGCTGAAATAATAGCATTGTCCAGTGGGAGAGGGCCCACTCTTCAGTGGGCCGCACCCCCCCCCCCCCCCCCCCCCCCCCCCCCCACACACACACACACACCACACGCACACACTCAATCCAACCACCCCACCCCTGGCCAGAAGAGATCTGATTGTTCAGCCAGTCGGCAAAATATGTTTGATCTATTAAGGCGGGGGGCCATGATGAATTCAGGGAAGATTATCCCCCCCCCCCCCCCCCCCCCCATTAACTATTGGTGTTGACTTTCATACACTTCATTTAAACATTTGAGTGTAGGCTAACTATTAGCTGCTGTATTTAAAAACTACTGTGTGATGGTGGACTGATTTAGTTCTGATATTATCAGAACGGTACACACGGTTTACTTGTGGTTGCTCAGTATTTAGAGTTGAGGGATTGAAACCACTGGAGAAGAGCTGACCATTTCTTTACATTTCATAACATAGGTTATTAACTAGGCCTAATAAAATATTATTTGCACTTCGTGATAACATACAGACAACAGTAGAGGCCCAGTGACTTTAAAATATCATACTATTTAATGTTGGCCCTAAAATGTCCTGCCTGGAAAATTGAAAAGATGCAAAATAGGCCTCAATATTATCCTTATACATCATATAATTATTATTAAGATCTTGGAACAATTTAGGGGGGAATGTAATACGTTTTTAAAAATGTAATTAACCACCAATGACAAAAAAAATAATCCTGAATCATATGAACTTGTAACAGGTACCTACCAGAAGTAAGTTGTTTAATTTAGCAGTAAGAATTGATTATATGCAACTCGCTGCAACTGGTTTGATTAAATAACGTGCACAAATGGAGACATAATTAATTTCATATTGTTAAGAATCATATCTTGTGTCACAATAAAAGATAGACCTTAATTTACAATGCAAATCTATAGATACTTTGACATGAATTGTCCTAGCTGGTTCTAATTGGCTCTCTATGTTTCTAAACATTAAATGCATCATTTAAAAATACATTTCGTAAGTAAGAATTTATATGATTCAAATGAGTAATACATTAATGTAATTTGCCCATTATAAAATTACAATTTAGTCCTATTAATGTTAAGACTACAGCAAACCAATTATTCTTCTTAGGTCCATTTCATTCAAACATGTGTAACGGCCAGAGAAGGAGTAATTTAATTTGATTATTTAAAGCTGTATTTTGTTGAGTTTATTGTAATTTTCAGCTATTTTGGGCTATTTCACAGCAGCCATAGTTGATGCATTTCATATGACCTTTGCACAAAGTAAGCGAACAAATTAGCTAAAACAAATAAGCTTAAATACAAAAATATACAGTTTGGGTTTGTGGGGTAAAATAGAAAAACTATTCTGTAAAGGTTTTGTAACGAAATTAATGCTTTTCTGGACTACAACAAGTAAAACGTTGAGGTTATACAACTCCAATAAATTAATCCAAATAGCTAAAGGATGTCATGATTACACATTCTATGCTTATTTAGTTCACTATCTAAAATTTTAAGAACAAATGTAGCTGTTTGTAAGTTTGTAAAGCGGCCAAAACACCAACCCTCACAACCTAATCTAATATCAGCAAAATGTAAAAACTGTTAGCATGTGGTTGTTCTTACAGTGCATTTTGAGAGGGCAAAAGTGAAGATGGGACAGCAACAAAGGAGAAGGACAAGTATTGTAACGCCACGCCATCTTGACATCTTGAACTTTTATTCTGGATATCACCCTGGGGGGGAGGCGGTGGGTGGGGTTGTGTAGGGAGGAGGGGAGGGGGGTTAACAATAGCGCCACAAACAAACAGCTCTGAATGTGTTGATTCTAAGTAGTGTGGGGGGAGAGAGAGAGCGGCGGGAGAGAGAGAGAAAGAAGGGAGAGAGAGAGACAAAAGGGGGAGAGAGAGACAGAAGGGAGAGTAAGAGACAGAAGGGAGAGAGAGAAAAGAAAGAGAGTGAGAGTGTGAGAGTGAGAGAGACAGAGAGATAGAAGGGAGAGAGAAGAAAAGGAGGGATAGAGACAGAGAGAGAGACAGAAAGGAGGGAGAGAGAGTGACAGCAAGAGAGAGTGAGAGCAAGAGAGAGCAGGAGTAAGAGAGAGAGAGCAAGAGAGAGAGTGAGACAGAGTGAGACAAAGAGAGACAGCAAAAGGAGCCTCTTTTCAACATGGTAGCTATATTGTTCACACACCTCCCAGCCTCCATACCATCTGAAACACACCTCCTTTCTTCCTCTACCCTTTGACCCTTCATCCCCACCCCCCTTTCTCCCTCCCCCAAACCCTTCTCGCCCAAACCACCCTCTCTCTCTCTCTCTCTCAAAAAAAAGGTTCATCCAAGTCTGACTGGGCGACATCGATAAGTTTCTAAAACAACAGTGAATGGATTGTGTTTTTATTTGTGTTTGTGTGTGTGTGTGTGTGTGTGTGTGTGTGTGTGTGTGTGTGTGTGTGTGTGTGTGTGTGTGTGTGTGTGTGTGTGTGGGGGGGGGGGGGGTTCTCTCCCTACTCCCCCCCAATGACTGATGTTTGGAGGTCTCCAGCACAGAGGCACCCCTGAGCCCCATGCAGAGGGCAGCCTCCCCCAGCCTCCCCTCTTCATGAAGACCCCGACTCTATGGATCTAACATCCAGCTGTATGGGTGGCATGGTGTTCAGCAGCAGCAACACACAGCTTCCAGGAGTAGTGGTGATGAAGAAGAAGAAGAAAGAGAAAGAAGAGGAAGAAGAAGAAAGCTGGTTCCATGCATTCAGACACATTTGCCATAAAGCAGAGAGCTTGGGTGTGTCTGGTTCTATAGGTTTTTACAATGCAAAATGCTGGCAGGGCTTTCATCTGGCGGAGGCTAATTAAAACGTCAGCATGGTCGTACGTGTGCAAAGAGAGGACTAACTGGATTTAGAAAAAAACTAAACGACAATCTGGAGAGCATGCATCAAGAATAAAACTCTTGTAAAGACACTTGGAATTGATCATATTTTTGTTAGAATTTAAAATGTGTGTCATTTGTACTTTCTGAATTGCTTCAATACCTCCCCAAGTGGAAATCACTTACATTTTTTATAAACCTGGGTGTAACTTGAGTACAAAAATATACCCCCCTGAAATATTGCTTTTAAAATAATCTCGAATAGAATCTGACTGGTTTCACTACAACTGACATTGGTAATAAAATCAGTTGCAAAGGTGGCTTCCATTTTTGGCTGTCAAAAGAACATGGGCTGTAAAGTTGAAAGAAAAAAACAAAATGGAGGAACTAGCCAACCTAACACCCCACCCCCCCACACACACAGTCCCCTCCCCCTTCCTTTAAATCAATCATTCATGATCCCAGAGGATCACTGTTCCTCATACACAATCTGCTAATGAGACATCGATTTTCCTTATGGACTACCAATAATTAAAACTCATGTGTCACGTCGAGAAAGCACAGCCCTGTAACGTCAAGACCAAAGCTTGGTTCAGTTTAGTTTGGTTTTCCTTCCGTTAGTTGACGAGAGCAGAACCCAAAGGAGGGAAAAAAACTAAACCCCATTAACTGAACTTCAGAGGAATTCCTCACTTTACATACAGAATGCACTTGAGGTCAAAGGGCAAAGTGCCAGAGGGGTCTCCACCCGCGCCCAGGCAAGCAAGCCTTATTTAAACAAGACCGGAATGTTGGCTTTGAACAGGGGAGAAGGAACCTCTCATCCGCCATTAACACAGGCATGAACAGAACCCTAGCCCAGGCAAACATAGCCTTGAGCTTTCTATGTGTATATGTATGTATGTATATATTTATATATGTCTGTACGTATGAATGTACCATATGTAGACATGTATATATGCATGTATGTATTCATGTATGTATATACTGTATGAATGTACCATATGTATATATGTATGTATGTATTTATGTATGTATGTACTTTATGAATGTACCATATGTATGCATTTACTGTATGTTTGTATGTATAAACAGTATGTATGAACGTATGCATGTATGTATATAAGTATAATAAACAAGTGGTGCTAAAAAACGGTGTTTTAAAATGTACACCCTCTATGATATTCTTTCAGCCAAGTACCCCTTTCAGCAGCACAATACATTTTGGGGACCGAAACAATTTAAATGACTATAAAATTATGTATGCACATGTTATTTGGAGTAAATATGAACATTAAACGGGTTGTGAAAATATAGAAAGACAAACCAAATTTGTAGTATTCTGATTTTATTTTATTTTATTAAGGTGGTGTTTATAATCAACAAATTGCGATATGTGGCATTCTTGCTTGTTCATAACCTTGTTCATAACCAATATTAGAACAACAAAAGGCCTAAACTTTTGTTGAAAGTGTCCAAGTACCCCCTGGGGGTACGTGTACTTTCATCTGAGAAACACTGTTTCCCAGTGTCCCTTTGGTGAAGCTACTTTTACCAGAATTATATAATTTTCTTTTAGCTGATCAATACCATCAATACCATCCAAACCATTAGTTCTTGGATTTTTGAATGGTTGTTTTGAAGATAAAGCCACCGCTCCAAGCGAACGTGGCATCATGCAAACGCCCTGCGGCAGCAACCTGCTCATCTGGTTCACACAGAGGGCTCTGGCAGACTTGTTTGTCAACCCCTGCGGCTAGAGATAATTATCTCAGCAATGCGGTTGGTTGTTTTTCAACGGCAGCACTACCTGTCTCTCCGTAATGACAGGGTCAATCAAGGGGGGGGGGGGGGGGGGGGGGAAGGAGAGGGGAAAGAAAAACGAAACTTCACAACACTCCAAATATGGACTCAAATGTTTTTTCTTTTTAGGACCCTCATGCCAAACTCTTTTCACAAATGATGTGCTACAATCCCCATGGGTGTGGTGAAATCCTGGCCACTTCAGAGTCATAAAGCTGCACAGAACTCCTGGCCAATAAGTGAGGGGTGGTCCTTGCCTACCGTGACCTATGTGACCTTACCCCTCACCCCCAGCTTCCAGCACCTAACTTACACCGGGGCACTGACAGTCAGTCAGTCAGACAGTCAGTCAGACTGTCCGACTTCTTAGCTGTTTATTTATTTATTTTTAAATCACTGGAATAAACAAAAGGCTGTTCGCTAACTTGCAAACATGGCTTAATGAGAATGATAGGAAACCTTACTATCGAGTGGTGAGGAGACATTAAATACATGTAAGAAACACTGGAGGTTCTGAGGGGGGCCAATGCGCCCTTTAGAAAATGCTTGGTCCCATCTGTAGACCCTCTAAATGTGGATTTCAAAATAATTATTAGGGGATATTGTTTTGCAAATAATGATGCAGATTTATACCACTTCAATGTTCTTTGCTACTACGAAATATGTAATCTGATTTCATAATATGGCAATCCACAAAAATATGGATGAACTATAAATAAACCAAATTCAGGGTTCCCAATCAAGTTCTAGATGCCTGTCTGAGTCTTTCCAAACATTTGTAGATTATTTCCCAAAGTGAAGTCAATGATTGCCATGTTCTTTGCTTAAGGGTATATCCTATGTTGAATGGTACTTAACATGGTTTTAGGGCACCTCAAATCAAACAACTGGCCCACAACCAGCCTGGACCACCTAGATTAAATGGTCTTGAACTGCAACTGGTAAGAAATGGAATCCATGAACCACTACAGTTGACCATGACAGTTTATTTTGCATATTTTCAAGAATTTGGTTACTGTCCGGAAAAATGTATATTGTCTACTTTAAAACCATGGCGATACAATGATTGAATTAGTAAGTATGTAGGCATAAATATACATAATTAGAACCATTAATGCCAATTCCTCTCTGTATTCCGAATTCAAATTGTCCCCCCTGTAGTTTGAAGAGGCAGAATGCTTTGTGTTAGAGGCAACCATTTTTTCTATTGGGTTCAAGCAGCATTTCCAAGGCGGCCTAAAAACACTAGATAATAGTTGAGATTACCCTACAGTGATATGACTTGTCTTACATGATCGACTAACTCTACTCTGTTAATGTGTAACACTTTGTAGCCTAATGTATGCAACATTTATGAAGCAGGGCTTGAGTCAGGGGAATACAAGATGTAGGCCTACTGTCTTAAAGAGTTGAATTTACAGAACTGATGTTTATTGAGGATATGCAATTAACCACTGTAATGTACAATGCTACAACAACGAAACATTCATTCAAGATTACACTACGGACCGATATGCTGGATTCCTAAACGTTTTCATGAACTGTGTCGCCCTCTTGTGGCAGTTAGTGGAAAAAGTTCCCATCAGTTTTTAGTAGACAAAAGGGCTAAGAACGTTTTACGTTTGGTAATCAATGAAAACTGATTCAGTAAATTTGAAAAAATACCTACCATCCTAATGATATTGAAGACATAAAAACAAAGTAAGCCACCGTTATAACAGTTAGTCATTTTATTTACAGCAGAATCCCAACTGAACTAGGAACAGGGAGGTAATCAGGTAAGGGTTCAGGAGATAAATTGTTTAAGTTCAGCACTTAGAGATCCATACTTCACTACAGTCTTAATGTATATATTCACCCTTTTTCTCTACACAGAATCCACTCAACTTTAACACGAACGCGCCGACGCGGCGTCAGAGTTAACGCCCTCTGCTGGAGGATAGAGGATGTGACGAGAAAAGTATACCATGTATACCAAGTAGGCCTATAACGAATGAAGAAATGAAAAACATTAAAGTGCAATATTCCATGAGAATTTTTTTTTTGCTTTTAAAAATGGTTATTCCAATTATCTCCATCAGTACATGTTTGTTTTAAAACAAGGTTCTTACCATGTCCATAGCAGAGGCTGTGGGCGAGACATGGAGGGAGTGTGGCTCCATTATGCTTCTGACTGGAGTGTTCAGGCCAAAGTTGAGGTCAGACTCGTAAAAAGACAGAGCCATTTTTCCCCCCTTCTTTTTTTGTCCATCCAACTTTTCCACTTTACTGCCTTGCTCACAGGTCCACTGCCTGATTTATGCCGGCGTCAGTGTCTCACAGGGACACATCGGAACCTGGAACATGGATGGAGGCCAGCATCAAAAAAGTAAAACAAGGAAAAAAAAAATCAGTTAAAAGCCCGCCAAACTGCTCATTCCGTACATGTCCAATCTGTCCTCCTATTCGCTGCTCCCATCAAAATGAGAATCTTGATCGTTATTCTGCAGGATTCATTTAGTAGCCATTATAAGCACACAAAGCAAAAGGTAGGAGTGACAACCAATAGCAAACACGAAGACATCTGACCAAATGATGGCAGTAAATACATCCTTCTTGAATTATTTAGTGTTTGCTAATTCTTTTCAATTACAAACCATTTACCTTTATCATCAACCTTCTAAAATGTTCTTTATTTTTCTCCCTTTTTGGTACAACGGCTGCTAATGCTAACGCTAACCACCACCAGGATAAAGCCGTGGGATCATGTGTATTATTTACTACACAGTTACGATTAATGGAGATAAACATTACTTTCGTTGAAATACACCAGTTTCAAAAAAGCAACAGGTTTTTCTGAATATACTCATTCATATTATGAACCCTCACAGGAATTCAGCATTCATTTTAAAAGGCAGGTGTTCAATGTTAATAGCAATATTCTAGTCCATTAAAACCACCAGGTATGATAATGGAGAAATCAAAAGTGTTGTCTCTCATCTCAAATCATAAAGGACTGAATGTATTGACATTACAGTAACATTGCAAACAAAAACAACCTCCAAGAGATAGAAAAATTGGGATGCCAGCTGTTCCATACACGTGAACTCAAGATGGTGTAAGTGCACTATCATAATTCATCAGTAGAAAACTGGTAATTGACGCCTTCATGCCCCCTGGAGAGCAGAGAATAGATTTCTGTTAGATTTTATACAATTGAAACATAGTATTTTTAATACGATCAAAACTCAGTTGAAAACAGCTGTCTACATTTCTTCTTGTCCCAAGACATTTTTAATACAAGAAAATGTGCCCCAGTAAAAAACAAAAACAATTATTTTAGTTACATTTTTTTAGTATTATCTGAGGAACTCGTTTCCATAAGACATGATCACAATGTTTTCTATGCAACATTGTTGTTGTTAAACACACCTGGGTCAATGGAGACCTGACACTACTTGTAACCATTGTTTTTTTTTTACACGTTTCCATATTGCAAATAAAAAAAACTAGCAAAACAAAAATTAAAAAATAACCGCCTAATAACACTCCTCTTTCCACGTCCAAAAAAATAATAAAGAAAAGCTGGCCGAGAAATTTGATTTATTGTCCCCATCAGCCACCGTAGAGGAAACCTCCATAACTCACCAGCCTGGCACTAAGTCAGCTACAGCATAAAAAAAAGAAGAAAGACATTTCCAAAGATGGTTGCCCACTGATAAATTAGAGTAAGGTATGTTCCCCAGCCAAACTTCACCAGCATTTGGATGGTGGCCATTGTTAGTTTCTGAACATCATTCAACAACTTGGGAAAAAGATAAGATTAACTTTACACGGTGAAAAGAAATCAATAAAGCAAACCTTATCTCGTTCTTTTTTTTTTCTTTTTTAAACACAAATACAACTCATGATACCACAAATACATGTGTACACATATATACAAATAGATGGGGCCCCATCAACTGGGAGCCCATTTCGAAAAATTTATAATGCATCTTTTTTTGTTGTATATGCCAAGAATAAAAATTTGACTAAATAAAATACATAGTGTCTGAGTGTGGAGACCGAAGATGTGTGGAGCTGTCGGGGTGATGAGAGGAGTCTGGGGGATAGATGAAATGGAGGCAGAAAAATAATCTATTTTCCCGCGTCACAAACTTCCGGAAACTTCCACAAACGTCTTGAATGTCAGTCCCAGCGCTACAGCGCTACGTCTCCACTGCACTTTCCTTGAATTCATTTCATAATAATAACAAAAACAATAATAATAACAACAACAACAACAACCAGAATGGTGACCACAATGCTTTAGAAAAAAACGAAACAAAAAAACCAACAACATAAGAAGAAAAATAAACAACCTTGTTAAGTCTTCCAAACATGAGGGGGGGCTGTCAGCCTGTAGCTCTAGTTCATCTGAGTCAGTGAAATGAAGGAGTGGGGGGGAGGACCCAGAACACACAACATAATAAGCAGGGGACGGCTCAGGTAGACATGGGAGGCGGGGTTTAGAACCAGAGTTGGGGTTAGGTGGACCGGAGGAAGGGGTTTAGAACCAGGGTGGGGGTGATGTGGACAGGAGGGAGGGGTTTAGAACCAGGGTGGGGGTGATGTGGACAGGAGGGAGGGGTTTAGAATCAGGGTGGGGGTGATGTGGACAGGAGGGAGGGGTTTAGAACCAGGGTGGGGGTGATGTGGACAGGAGGGAGGGGTTTAGAACCAGGGTGGGGGTGATGTGGACAGGAGGGAGGGGTTTAGAACCAGGGTGGGGGTGATGTGGACAGGAGGGAGGGGTTTAGAACCAGGGTGGGGGTGATGTGGACAGGAGAGACGGTTTAGGGTAAATGACAGGAGAGGCGTAATAAAATGGAATGAGTCATAAAGCAAAGTGGGGCCAAAACACTTCATTTCTAGCAAGGTGAAAAGAAGAGGCAGAGGGGGAAAAAACTACCGGAAGGTGCGTTACACAGTTTAATCCTGACATGTCGTGAAGAACAGGAAATAAACACAGAGAGAGGGAGAGAGAGAAACAACAGAGGTAGTGGGGGAGGGACCGGCGATGAATCATGTCGGGTGTCCCGGGTCTGCGCCCTGGTGTCCTTCCTACGGGGTGGGGGGTCAGAAAGCATGAAGTGATGGCGAGAACATGGCCTCTCTCCTTTTCCCCCTCACCCTCCGAGGGCCTCCCCTTCCTCCCCTCCCCCCCCCTCCTCCTCAGGCATGGGGAGGGCAGAGTGGGTGGGTGAGGGAGGGTCCTTCCTCCCATGGGGGGCTGGGTGGCCACAGGACTGCATCATACCTCCAGGAAGCGGGAGCTGCTGGCCTTTGTGTGGAAGGGCTCCGACCACATACGTCGCAGGTCCCCCTGTGGACCAGCAAGCACAGGGTCACACCCCCGGACGACCACACCCTGAACCCCGTTTAGAGTCTCTTAACACAATTTAGGGTCACCGGAACGTAAAAAATAAAACGTATTCAACAGTTAGTTCCCACAAAGTGATTTGGTTTAGATTAAAGGCACCCCATGAGTGCTGATAGAATATAACAGCACTAGGACTTTAAACTGTACATGTATCACTCCGCTGTACAGGTGTTTCTCATTACCGTTAATGACATTAGCGATCGTAAGCCGTTAAGTCATCGGAATCCCATATGCCACCAAAGCGACGGTAAACAGACTATTATTTCACTGGCTGCACAATAAATGGAAACACAGAAAAATGTACAAGATATGAATAAGCTAGGCTGCTGTTACGTGTAGACCTACACAAAGCAGCAAAGGAACATGTCTATCTGTTGCTTAGCAACAGTCCAGTCCCAAACCAGTGGCGAAACTATTTGTGTTGGTGGAGCCAAATAAATGATTAAATAAAACAAACAAATTATAATTTGTTGTCGCCTATCACTGTTAATAAATGGTGCTTGTAGAACTGTTGTATAAAAGCCATATCCCACCCCGAGGTAGTGCCGTCTCGCAGCTGAAGATAATCACAGCCGTGCTGATGTTCAGTATAACGGCACTCCCTCTCGTGTGATATTGCTTAAATATCCGTCTGGGTGATTACACCATCGTAACCGACCCTCTTGGCTTCACTAAAAGGTCCATTACCAATTTCATTTGACAAAATGACTGTTGTGCAGATTCTAAGAGCATTTAGTATGAGCGTGTAAACAATAGGAGTAGCACTTTGGTCTTCGTGATAAGATCCATTGATCCATTTTTATTTAAGGATACAAAGACATAATGTAAGGGATACCAAAAGAGAAAGTGTTTAAGGCTATTATTTACATTAATAGCGAGAGGGCGCTCAAGCTAAACACTCTTCAGGAGAATGGGTATAAGAACTTATAGGTTGACCCACCTGGACACCATGGGCTTAACGAACCTATAGGTTGACACCATGTGCTTAACGAACCTATAGGTTGACAGCATGTGCTTAACGAACCTATAGGTTGACCCACCTGGACACCATGGTGGGCCTAACGAACCTATAGGTTGACACCATGTGCTTATCGAACCTATGGGTTGACATACCCTGACAAGACCTTGAACATGGGAACGGGAACATCTCTAGCCAGGCTAGAACACTACACACCTACACAGAGGTCTGGCCAGAGCCTGTAAGCTACAGAACAAGACTATCTCGTGAACGTTGCCACGGTGATTTATAGTGTTTCAACAAGGGAGGCTAAAGCAGACCATAATGACTGTTGGTAAATAGGGGATGTTTATCATGATTTGTTCTGACAGGAAACCCTTTCAGACACAGTCATTATGAACCATAGAGCATCATTCTAATACATGAAAAGTCCATTCTACGAAACAACATCCGCTGCTGCTATGCTTCTAAACTTGAGGAAAGTGGGGGAAAAACTTTTGGTGAACGCTTCTGTCGGGAGAAGAGCTTTCAGACGTTGTCTCGGTGAAAAAAGAAAAAGAAAAAAAGAAGGAAATAAAAATCAATGGAGATCTGGTTAGCTGGCTGCTTAGCGCGGTGCTATGGAGTGACGTACCTTTAGGTAGGCCATGGTGAGCAGAGGCAGGAGGGTGAAGGGCACCAGGTAGAGTAGGGCCGGCTGGGCGGCGCGGTGGATTCTGGACGCCACCGTAGCGGTCAAGAGCCCTTAAAATACACAGTCAACAAATAAACAATTAAACAACAGTTGGGAGACACCCTTTGTCATAAAAGGCATATTTGTTCCCTTAAAATGTTGGCAATTGTTTGCAACCCTGTTTAAATGGCACTCATTTTAAATGCTAAAATGCTTCTCTGCTTTTTTTTTTACATCCCGTAGTTGGCCCGCTTTTTGCCTGATCACGGCAGGCGGTAAAACGTGAGGCGCACTGCACACTTTCTAGGCTTCTGTTAAAGGCTGGAAATAAGCAGAGCAGAGCGCTGCACCTTTAGAACATCTAAATCTACAATGGTAAATGAACTGCATTTATATAGCGCTTTTCTACCCAGTGGTCACTCATAGCGCTTTACAATTATTGCCTAACATTCACCCATTCATTCACCCATTCACAGACAGCCAGCTCGTCAAGAACAGTTAGGGTTAGGTGTCTTGCTCAGGGACACCTCGACACTCAGCTAGGAGGAGCCGGGGATCGAACTAGCAACCTTCCAGTTGTCCGTCAACCTGCTCTACCTCCTGAGCTACCGCCAATGACTTTGGATGCTTTCTCTTGAGTTGAACATGTTTTAACTAACTCGGGGCCGTCCAGGGCGCTCGAGAAACGTGAGACACTCAGCAGCAACGCAAAAGCAGCGGGCAAAACGCTTGGTTCCCGTTGACAACATTACAACATAGCTCCTAAAAAGCATTAATTGTGATCAGGGAAAAGTTGACGAACTAAGGGAGGTAAGAAATTTATAAATAGATGAATGAAAAGAAAATATTATTGAACTATTAGTAATGCCTCAAATTAACAAATGAAGAGAACATTGATTCCAAATGATTTGGAATCCATTTTGACACCTAGCGAGAGCTGTCCTTGCTAATGGGGGCTACTGTGTAAATACAGTTGTGGGAGTAGTTTTGGACTACAGCTCTATACTAAAGTAGGCCAGTGAGAGGATGAGGTCTGACCTATATTACACTTCAGAGATGACATGAGCTCACCACATTTATTTATATAGGCAATTTACTTCTGCATACAAGATGCCCATTTCAAGTATGAAGTACCCCAGCCTTTTAACTTTATTAACCCCATTTCTTATTTTTTGGCTGGTTCCAGAACATCTGCATAATTAGTATCGCTACTTTAATCCAAACAGAAATTACCAATTTTAATGTATACACACACCCCTGATTATATTCTCATTCTAGGGACAAATTTTGTTATCGTGAAATCTTTGGTATTTTGGTTTGCCTCTTCCCACCATCCTTTCCTTCCTTGGGAGAAAAAGGGAGAACAATGGCTGGCTTGGGGATTTTAGTTAGGCAGTAGAGAATCTATCATTATATATTATTGCGATTTTTACTATTACCATCATCATCTCCACCATAATCGTCGGACACCAATCCTCTCAGCCGACGGTCACCACCGTCCCCACCATCACCACCACTAACCCCATCATAATCCTCTTCATCGGAAACCATCTTCTAACCCAACGGTCACCACCGCCCCCACCACCACCATCATCATCACCTCCACCATTAATCACATCATAATCATCTTCATTGGACGCCATCTCTTGACCCGACGGTCATCACCACCTCCACCACCATCCTCCACCTTACCCACAAAGTATCCAATGAGGGTGCAGTGGAAATAGGAGACCCTCTGCATGCGGCCGGGCGTGGGCGCCTCCCCGTTGGCCTGCTTCTTGTAGTTGTCGTAGCGCAGGACGAAGCACAGCAGCAGCCCCGGCATCACGATGTCCCCGATCCCCAGCATGGAGAAGTGGCTCCCTGTGGAGCTGCACCCACAACACACAACACCGTTAGCCTCCGCTCCGCTAGCGCTCATCCAGCGAGAGGAGCTTTGCCCAGGCTGCTTTGAAAGTGTCTGCTAAATAACTCAATAGTGTTAACATTTTTTAAAGCTTTATTCATGACAGATACACAGAGTTAGACAGTTAGGTATGGAAGAGAAAGAGGAGGAGGACATGCAGCAAATGACCACCATCTGGACTCTAACCCGGGTCGCTGCCTTAATGGTAGGCGCTCTACCCGGTGAGCCACCGGGTCAAATAGTATAACATTTTTATGAGAACACAGATATTCATTAGGATAACTTGTGGTATTGCTTACAATTACTTTAGATACATAATTAAGCTATTTAAGGTGCTTATCTTCTTGACAGACAATTGATTAAACTGACAAAACAGTAGGCGCTTAATAAAGCAGTCTGACACCAACTGTTGGTTGGTGTCAGACAAGACAAGACGTATCCAAGTAGGGCGGTGCTGAGGGTTAGCGCCTCCGTTCTTATGAGCCCTTCACTGGAACACAGGGGTCAAATCAACCACTTGTCCTGCTATTAAGAGTAGCAGCTCAGCGCTCTGTTGTTTTGCTCGAGGGCACTTGTGGAAACAGATGGCAATTTATTGAATAATCTAGGATCCAGCAGATTATTCAATTAGCCTAAACCTTTAGATTAAAGGTCTCAAGATTTGAAACTTTTACAGAGACAAACAAACGTTTTTAAACATCGGCGTCTGGACAGGATGTTTTAGCTTGTTTTCCTACCGGAAAAGGTCTAATAGTGCTGGCCGAGTTTGTGTTCGCTGTGTGCCAATAATGCGCATATAGATCCCCACCTCGAGCTACATAATTGGTCGAAACTAATATAAAAGCAAAAACAAAGTGAAACGCCCCCATTCAGCCAGATGTGAGCTCGTCTGACTTTAGATTGTGACTCTCAAGTCTGGTCTGTGAGCGTACAGAGGTGACTAAGTGTCTGAGGTGTCCTGACCTGGGGAAGACCAGCTTGCCGGGCAGGGAGAGACGTGGGACGTCCCGGCCCATGCCGGGCCCCAGGTGGAGCTTCCTGGACAGGACGTCGATGGGGTTCTCCGCGGGCTGTGTGGCCACCTTCACCATCACGTTGCTGTTGAAGATGTAGGCGGAGAAGAACACCTGGGGGAGAGAGGAGCTGGAGGTTCAGCTGCCTACTCAAACCAAACGGTCTCTGAAGCAGTAATAACAGTGCAGATCAAGCAGTTTTATGATCCTGCACACATGAGTTGAAGGAGATATTGTAAGGATGGGAGGTAGGTCAGTCTATTGGTTGGGGTCTTTCACGCAAGTAAGATGCCTCAGCCTGCCTCATCATTTATGCAACATAAATCAATAATAATGAACTTTAAACCACTTTGGACATAAGTGTTTACAAGTTGTACTGCTTCTCTTTCTTTCACTTCAAGGTTAATATCCCTTCAGTGTGTCTTACTTAAGCTTGTTTACGCAAGATCTGCAAAAAGGCTGCCAACGACTGATGCACAAAACACTAGTACTCTACACCAAGACTGTCCCCCCACGTGTGTTCTATAGCATGTGTGCTGCTCGGACTGAGAGATAGCTGTGCTAGTTCTATAACATGTATGTTGCCCGGACAAACCAATAGCTGTGCTAGTTCTATAGCATGTATGCTCCCCGAACTGACAGATAGCTGTGCTAGTTCTATAGCATGTTTGCTGCCTGACTGACAGATAGCTGTGCTAGTTCTATAGCATGTATACTGCCTGGACTCCTGTGCTAGTGTAACAGTATCCAGCTAACAGCAGAGCAGGCTCTGGTGTCTACCACAGCACATTCAAAAACCCTTGCCCATGCAACAATTTACTCAGACTTTGCTACAAATATTCTCCTGCTATAAAAGTCCTCAAATTGGGCCACAATCCTTTAGATCGTGGGATAACATTTGCAAATACCATGTCTGACATGAACTTGCAAAATATATAGGATGAACGAATCAATAGTCTGAATGAACACATTTCCAAAGAAAAAGCACCTTCTAACATTCTACTCTGGATATTGAAGACCTTACAGTCTGAGGTGAGTTGCAGAACAGTGAGCAGCAGATTCCTGGTTCTCCATTACGTGAATCTCTTATCCCATGCCAGTAATATATACTCAATATAGCATACTAAATGTATGCCATTGCACAGCAAAAACCCAACAATAAACAAAGAGAAATTGAGGTGAGGGGGGTGTTCCTATGTGGTTAGCCTGCACCTTGATGCAGTTAACCCCACGCATGTTGAGTAACAGTAGGAAGCCTAGTCAACCACAGGGCTTGTATTCTGACACAGCTCACACACTGTTTCACTATTGACTACAAGCTACAAATTAAAGCCCGTTAAATCAACTGTCATACTAAATCACACACACACACACACACACACACACACACACACACACACACACACACACACACACACACACACACACACACACACACACACACACACACACACACACACACACACACACACACACACACACACACGAGTTATCATGTATGGAGGGTTTGGTTGTAAGAGAAGTAAGGGGGTGATGGGTGATGAGGAAGGTGATGGTGGTAGGGTGGTCGTTAAGGTGGATGTAGGGTGGTGGGGGAGGTGTTGGTGTAGGTGGGGGAGGTGTTGGTGTAGGTAGGTGGGGTGGAGGTAGTGGTGTAGGTAGGTGGGGTGGCTGTGTAGGTGGGGTGGCCATGGACATGGCTTACCCAGAAGACGTCGTAGATGAGAAGGCCAGACAGCAACAGGCAGGATACCTTGAGGCTGGGGAGCCGCACAAAGGCGATCATGGCCACGCAGAGGCCCATGGCCAGAGCTGAGGAAACATTAAGAAGCATTTATACACTACCTCAACACTGGGTTTAATCCCTAGAACTAAAAACGAAACCATGTTTTACTCACGTTTTAACAGAATTTGATAGAAAAGTACAGAGAATCTTTTTGAAATAAAAAATAAAATAAAGAGAAAGAGCCAGAGATCTATATATATATATTTCATTAACGTATAGCTTATCTAAAACAGGTGTATATCAAGCTGGTGAGAAGTGCATCATGCAGTATGACATCCCTTTTAAAGCTTTGGTCAGCAACTGTTTGTTCTGAGAAATAGTCGACAGTTTCTTCTCATTTGTTCCACATTCTTTTGAACGGAGCATCTTATCTATGGATGTCTCCGCTTCACCAAGCTACCATTGAAATTCCGAATCGCCTTCCCCCAGAGTTACATTTATCTCTCTCAACAAAGAAACAGTGTTTTGAATTCATTATATTGTCATCCTATCAACTCTCTTTCATGGCCCCTTCAAAAGAAAGTTTTTCCTTTCATTAGTGGATGCTTTTTAATCAGACACTCACACCCCCACCCACCCACCATCCATTAACAGCCAGTGACCGGTGAGCACCCAGATGAGCACCAGCAGGACTGAGAGGGAGAAGGACAGGAGCTCGGCCAGGGTGAAGCGCCCACAGCACCCGAAGGAGATCCTGCAGTTAAAATCAACCAAAACAAACATGAGCACAAAAAGACAAAATGGCTACAATACATTCAACCCGTTGACGTAGAGCTCCCCCCCAAAACACAGAAGACAATTCAACTCATGATCTGTAGTGAAGTGTGAGGGCCCACACGGTACTTGCGTTTACATTACATTATATTTATTTATGACTTGCATTGGTATCGTCTATTGGTTGCTTGCAGAGGGCTTGGGGAGTTTACTGCGTTGTCTAGGATACGCAGTGCGTTATTATATCGCACGCGATCGGCCCTCACGATAGATGTGTTGACCTTGAACCTGCCGATGTTCAATTTTAAAACACAGAGCTGCGCATCCCAGAGGAGAACGCAGACAGGAGAATGCAGGCGCTTCGATTTCACTGCTGATCTTCATCTTCCATGCGAGTGAACTCAAAGTAAAGACCATTTATTTATTGCGATTCCTGGGAATCGCAATAAATCGCAATCGAAACCAGGCGATACAAAGGTTCAGCGGCTCCAACTGACTTAAGGGGGAGATAAACAACCTTAGCGCATTCCTGTTGTGTCCTTTTAGGACTTTGAACGAACGCATGTCAATGTTTGATGAGCGTTAACGGTGTCCTGGCTCATGCATTTTTCAACAACTCATTGATGCGGGCCTAGGGATGCCTCGTAATGGACAATGCATCACATTGGCAAACAGGGGAAAGGAATTTCCATACACAGTAATTATTAGAATGTGGTTACATTATGTCGCATGAGAGAGTACAGAGCGACAACTACCGCATTAGCCTCCGGCAGATAGTTGAAACATGGTGAGAAGAGGGGAAAATGAGGCACATAGAAAAAACTGAACACACACACACACGTAGATTGTCCTTACTTGTTCTGTGTGGAGCATGGCCTAGTCAGGTACTGGCACATTGGCAACAAGAGGAACGCAAATGCGATTGTTGCAAGAACTGAAGGGACAGAGACAGAGAGGAGAAGCAACAGGTGAGTTGTGAACCCCAACAGAGAAGCTTAATGACTGCTGTGTCTGGATGGATGAGTTTAGTGTCTGAAGCATAACTCCATCGTCATCATCATTGTCATCCATCTAGGGCAGTAGAGTCCCAGTCAATAACTTCCATGTCTGTACCCAACACAACCACCTTGGATACTAGAGGACTCAAATGACTGACTCAGACTTTTTTTGAAATTCAAGAAAATACAGTTTATTCAGGATAAACTGGAAGGATAAAAGAGGAAGATATTGTAAATGTTTACAAATAATGAATTCAACTAGGCAGATACATAATTGAAATCATTAAATTAAATAAAAATAAAACCCATTATAGCACTCCAATGAATATTTTTTTAATCAAACTAATTAAACATTAGTTAACTGGAATTATTTTATGACCAACTATCCCTTTTTAATCAGGGCATTGATTTGCTAATATGCAAAAGTCTATTCCATTTAGAATAATAAACACACAAGATTAAACACTAGAAAAAAAACCCAGATCTGATGAAAACCGTGGCGTAATAACTCGTCTTCAGCAGCCCAAATCCTTTTGGCATTGGCTGCCTCTTGGCAAAGTGGCCCATCGTGTCTCCTCGTTTTTGTCTTCCAAGATTCTCCGCACACTGATGCAGAGCTGAGCCTGAACCTGAATATTCAAATATTCGTTCGCTAGGTAGGTATTCAAATCTCAATTCAGTGTTTGAATACAAAAACTACAAATATGCATGTATTTTTATGTCTATGCATATTTGCAAACTGCAGGTAGAAGGTTAGGTTAAATCTTACTCCAATATGTTATCCCAGGGATATAAAATATATATGCAAGGTTGTGAGACATCCCTGTCTGAACCTCACGTCAAAGCTTCAGTTGGGGTAACAGTATGCAACAGTAAAATGGTAAGACATGACATGACCGAATTATCCTTCGCAAGTTTTGTATTCGGATAGAAGAACATTATTCAAATACTTCGGAAGCCCTTTGCCACCTGCTGTCCAGTGTGAGAATCGGCAAGGCCGACAGAGACAAGCGTTAAACTATCTGGTTGTAATAATAATAATAATTATTATTATTATTTAATGTTCTGTGGTTCTCCCCAGGATGTTGTTTTCCATGGTGGCGCTCCCACCATTACCTCTGGTGCCGGTAATGGTTTTAGAAGGGTTTTAATAATTCATGTAATTAGAAAATATTAAAATGTTTAAATGAGGCCAAAATACACCAAAATGCTCCACCTACTAATAATAACTGGTAATTAAACTAGGTAATTTAATTAACATGAATAGAACAGGTAGCTATCTTATCTTTTTATGGCGATATGCCCCACACAATAGTGCCTGTGTGATTTCTTTTTGAATGAATAGCGCTAGTCCTGCTGTGCAATTTTCTAAAAACTATGCTCAAACCAACCTATCTTTCAGGCCTACTCTCATACTATCAAAGCAGTGTGTCTTTGGAAACTTTTAGGCTGCACTGAAGCTCTGCCGCAACCGGGTTGGACTCGTACCGAAGAGTGGATCTGAAAGCCAATGGCGTCATAGTTTTGCTTTTTGCGTTATTAAAATAACACTGTAAAAACGATCAGTTGATAACCTGATTCTGCAGCAGTGGTATCTGCAGCAGTGGTATCTGCAGCAGTGGTATCTGCAGCAGTGGTATCTGCAGCAGTGGTATCTGCAGCAGTGGTATCTGCAGCAGTGGTATCTGCAGCAGTGGCATCTGCAGCAGTGGCATCTGCAGCAGTGGCATCTGCAGCAGTGGCATCTGCAGCAGTGGCATCTGCAGCAGTGGTATCTGCAGCAGTGGCATCTGCAGCAGTGGCATCTGCAGCAGTGGTATCCGCCAGCTCAGATAAACTGTGAATTTATGTATTCCAGCCAGCCCTACACTCATGGCTGTGTTTAAACCTCATTATAGGCACTCTCATTCTCGCTCCATCAGAGCCCCATCCTGTGCACTGAGACAGCCAACATGCAGCGTCCCTCCAATCTGTTGTTTCTCTCCCTCTCCGCATCTCCACTGCCTGGAGGTAGGCGCTCACAGAGCTGCAGACGTACTTCAGACGCCGACATCATCCTTATTAACTTGGGATCGTCATGCCCTTCCCCCATCTCTTCCCAGTGTCAGATCACAAGCTCCTTGCTCTCGATTCTTTTTAACAGGCTTGGTTAGCATGTGCACGAGGGAAAGGTGTCCATGGGTCCTTGTTCTTTCTTTTTCCATCCATCCATCCATATATATGCCATTTCTTGGATTCCTATAAACCAAAGTATCTTTCAATACCGTGGGTGCCTACATCGCATCCTGAGCAGGGGTGGCTTGGCCCCGAAGCCCGACCGTGTTATTTACACGCTCTACCGGTTGAGCTAGACAGGACCAAGCTTCCAAAGAGCTCCAAGGCAACGGTGAGCCAGGTCCACAACAAGCACCAGCCTCCAGCAGGTTTCCCAGGCCTGCTATACTCCCTGCTGACATGACTCATCTTCAGGTACAGTACCGGCATTAGAACACTAAAAACACCGGTTCTGCCGCTCATGTGGAACATTTATCAGTCTCATCTTGTTGATAGTCGACTTTTACACAATGGCTTTGCATCTATTATTCTTTGCTGCGGACGATTGGAATCTTATAAACAGAACCAAGAGGTTATGATAACAGCCTAACGCTGTAAAGGCGCTGGCGTCAGAGTCTTGTCCTGCATGGCAGCGTCTCAGAGACTGAGTACAACACTCTTCTTATCCTCGAAGACCAGCTTAAATAAAGAAAAAACTCTACCTCAGCCATTTTTTCTTTGAGCTCTTTGACCATTTTAAGGTATTTCCCGCTGAATGACAGCTTTAGTAATGGCCTTTTTTCCCCTTGCGTTCTGCTTTTTCTTTTACATATGAAATATATTTTCTCCTACGGTCTTACTCATGGAAGTGGAAGCTTCTGAGAGCGCAGGAAGATTACCTTTGTCCGCGTCGGTTTTTGCCTCCGGTAAGTTCAACAAAGTTCTCCTACGCCTGTCCTTCTCCTGATCCTCGAACATGACGGCTGTGACGGTTCACGCTCAACTTATTCCACAGCTTCCACGGTGGATTGAAGGCAACGCCTCAGCGATTCCCCATTTAAATGAGTACCACGCGTACTGCTGCGTCTAGCTGAAGGTTGACCACGGTCCCCATGTCTTCCTCCCACAATGAGCAGTGGTCATAGGTGACGGCAGACCAGATGCAGAACCAAAGGAACTGTCATTTACAGTTAATTTATGTTGTCCTTTTAAAGTCAGGTGTAAACGTAATGTGTTGAGTTGTGGTTTGGAAAGGTAGCGTGAAGCGCGCGCGGGGGGGGGGGGGGGGGGGGTGTTACCTGCAGTGCAGATGGTGAAGACCACCTGTACTGAGTCGAAGAAGAAGAACATGACGAGCAGAGACACCGAGGCTCCTATGGGCAGGAACAGAGCCTGCGTGGAGTCTATGGTCTGAATACCTGGGAAAATGCCAAAAAACACCGAACGCACACACACACACAGTGAGACAGAAACTCAAACCATCGGTCGAGCCATCCATTGACAGGATATTAATCATTTTGACAAATCGATTAAAATGCGTTATTTATCAAGTCAAAATAAGAATAAATCTGCAATAGTTGGTTATGTGAGTATTCGGTCGCAGCGCTTTGTTCGACTCCATTTTAAATTGTATACTTTAATTTAGTCTTGGCTGCTTGTCAAACAGCTCATCACTTTGGACTCTGTTTATGATGAGCCTTTATCACTATTCATAACCTTCTATAGACTACAGGACAAATAACATAACCAATATAAAAACATGTATATCCTACCTCTAGTGATATAGGTGTATACAACGTGTCTGATGCCTGTTCATATAACTCACTGTTGTTTGTGCTGCCGTTGTTGAAGGTTCCTGGTGCGGTTGGGTTTCCATCCTTATCCTTCTCCTGGTTCTCACAGTCCATGTTTAATGACCTGCAACACACACACACGTAAAAAATTGAATAATTCAATATTATGCTAAACCAAACCAACCCGATTGAACACATTGTCTGTTCATTTTACATTGCCAGTACAGAAAGGGATCATTTGTTTTTGACTGCCTGTTTATTACCAACAAATAAGGCAGTTTCCATTTTCCACAAGCAATCCAAACTAGTCCATTGTCTTGGTGTGAGGCGATGCCCGATGGAAATGTTTCAGCAAACTTTAATAAAGACAGAGCATAGTTCACAAAATACCTTAATAACTGCTTCCTGGTGTTTTCACAACAACGGTGCCTATACTTAACACAGGGGTCTTCAACCCCAGAACAAAACTAATTATGTTATACAACCCTAGTAGACTAGTATTTAGCTTTACCATCTGCTAGGAGAGGGGCCCCTCAACAAAAATCTAAAATGAAAAAGGAGACAACTAACTGTAGCATGTAAGGCCATGTATAAATGGGAGTGTATTCTTCATGACATGCGGACACCCACCTGAAGCTGCCATAGACTATAAGGAGGATCGAAATGAGGAACGTTGACACCTGGCTGGAGTCCACCAGGGAGTATGCCCTGAAGAGGAAACAAAACATGTATTAATACTTGCAACCATTCGAGACAAAGAATCATTTGATAGGCATCATTGCTATTCATCAAGTAAATACACAAAACGATATGCAGCTTACATGCTTCAGAAATGCAAAGAGTTGGTGGTCTTTGTCGGTTTCAGAACCTTATGAAATTGATTCAAGTGCGTTGCACACTGATAGGACCTGGAGCTGATTGGTCTGACCGTTTCAATGTTTTTGAAAAACAGAATCAAATGTGAACTGAGATCCTGATGGTCTAACCAGGCCACGTTTTGAGCCTCCAACCAAAGAGCTAGTCGTTCTACACAGACTAAATATGAGGCCTGACGGACGCTGTGATATGGAGGCGTCATGATGTTAGGTGGAAACATATACAGCACATCCTCTGGTTTAACCAGAGGTGGTGCACCACAGCTATATAAAGTAACAGCATCCAGCCATACTACTCCCAACACACAGACAGGCATTTTATCGTTTAGAAGTTGTTCTCGCTGGGCTTAAAAGTATGCAAAGTACAATGTTTTGGCGTTCTCTCTGACCTCAAGGGAAAACCCTGGTGGGATTGAATGATAGAGAACACATAGAAGTTAACGAACATTTTAACATAGTTTTACTTTTGTTAACGGTTCATTCTCAGTCCTCTTGTTAAGGAATCCCTGCCTCTGTAGATCCATCGTGCATTTTAAGTGATTGTTTTTATTGAGCATTTTAAAGCACTTTGTAAACATAATTTTTAAAAGCTGCCATACAAATAAAAGCGTATTATCATTAATACAATTGTGGGTAGTCATGTCATATATATATATACTTTTTTTTAAGTATTAGTAGCATAGCATGTTTTGTTGGGCTTCACTTCTTCCACGACTGTAGCTCGTCTACACCTGCTCCTCACACCTGCTGTCACAGCTCATATACCACATTAAGCCTGGGGATTAGAGCTGTGGTCAATGTGCTGGGAACACCTAATGAAAACAATGAAAACTGAAACTCTTGAGGGACTATTGGGCTGAAATAAGCAGCGTGGGTAAAGAGTTTGGTTTTAATAAAAAAAGGAACAGAGTTTGGGATACCAATCCCATTAATAGAAAATGATTAAACAAAGTAATTGCCATGCTCTGAATCAATTCTACACCATGTATGCTAATCGGTTCTGTTGCGGTAGTTTCGTGTTGATAGACTACAGCTTGGCTGTTTACTACAGCAGCCATCAAGATAAAGTGCTCTTCTCTCACCAATAAAAGTCTGTTTCTTCCTCCCACTCTGCCAACAACACATGGTCATTTCCTTATAAGAATCTTAGCACAATTCCCACTCGGACATGGGATTTTCCCATGTCCAATCATTTGATTTCAATCTTCTGAATACTGGACATTAGCATATGTATAATATAACGTGTTAAGAGTTAATACAACGCAAACTAGATGGCTGCAAACAAAGAACAACAACCATGAAATCCCTCCGCTAGCCAATGGCCCGATGCATGTCTTTCAGTCACTTCTTCACAAAGAGAAAGCTTTAGTCCGGTGCTCCTACATGCACCATGTCTGTGTCCCGTCCCCCCGTCACTCCATCCCGTCTCATTACTATCTGTGTGAGTGACAGTTAGCTTTGGTTCCACAGTGTTTGGGTTTCCACCCGTAGCCTCTGAACCCCCCTGCTGGGGAGTTGTGTCCCTGGGCGGCCCACGCTGGCTGCCGGCCCGGATGCCTGGTTGTCCCCTGCGGCCCGCGGGATTCACGTCCCGGCGATCTGCCACTTGACATGCTGCCTGATCAGCCTGCTGCCTAGCTGTCCCGTGTCGTACCGTATGCATGTACGGTGTTGCCCTACTATTATTCGTATGCATCATTTTACTGTTGAGACATTTATACGAGTGTGTCTGACATGAATAAGACCTCTGGTGTGAACGCACCTCTCAACAGTTGCCTACCGGCTTGGCACACACCCTTTGTAGATTTGCTGGCAGACACAGTTGCTAATTCCTACGCTCTAGTTGCGACCTACCACTATAGAGAACAACAGAACTCAGTGATGAATAGAACAATGTTGGTCCACAGTCTCCACCTGGGCAAGGTTGGCCACGCCACTAGACACTGTGGCGGAGAGAAGACAACGGCCAACTCCTATGCCCTAGCTGACAGCACTATAGCCCGCCATAGACCGGGTTCTAGCACAGACTTACAGGCCACCATGGGTTTTACCACATTTACAACATATGCAATAAGCTAGCTTAAGCAGCACCATACACCAACAACAGCAGATGCCGATTGTCACATTATGACAAATTAATTAGCTATAACGTGAGATAATTAGCAGAAGACAAATTCAGACCAATTCATTTGTCATAATTTGTCAACATCTCACAACTTTTTAGAACTTTGTCTACAAACTTTTAATTTTGTGTTTAACCCTTTGCAAGCTTCCAGCTTTTTCTTCTTGGGGTGGGTGATGGTGGGAGAGTCTGAGTAAAGGTGGGGAGGTGTGGATGGAGGAGTGTGGGTGAAGGTGGGGGAGTGTGGGTGAGGGTCAGTGTGGGTGAAGGTGGGGAGTGGGTGAGGGTGAGGGAGAAGGTAAGGGAGTGTGGGGCAGGGTGGGTGAAGGTGAGGGAGTATGGGGAGTGGGTGAGGGAGTGTGGGAGAAGGTAAGGGAGTGTGGGGCAGGGTGGGTGAAGGTGAGGGAGTATGGGGAGTGGGTGAGGGTGAGGGAGAAGGTAAGGGAGTGTGGGGCAGGGTGGGTGAAGGTGAGGGAGTATGGGGAGTGGGTGAGGGAGTGTGGGAGAAGGTAAGGGAGTGTGGGGCAGGGTGGGTGAAGGTGAGGGAGTATGGGGAGTGGGTGAGGGAGTGTGGGAGAAGGTAAGGGAGTGTGGGGCAGGGTGGTGAAGGTGTGTGGGTGAAGGTGGGGGAGGGAGTGTGGGTGAAAGCGGGGGAACTGGAAACAAGGCTGACATTGTGCAGTTCCATCTCAGAGGAGACGTGCCAATTTGACCTAAGCTTCTGACCCGACTCGACTCGTCTCCCTCTCACGGCCATGGGTGTAGAATGTGGTGTGGGTTGAGGCCAAAACCCCACCTCATCCAGCAAACACACACCCCACCAAATAACAGTAACCCCCCCCCCCCCCCCCCCCCCACATCATCCTCGTTATCTTCATCACCAATAAGCCTCAAGAAAATACCACACCCACGTCTGTCATGGAGCTACAGTATTCAGAGCATACCAGGGTGTGGATATAATGTGTCAGAATGTACCCAGCATAGCATAACTGGTACTACTTATTAGATATAAGGGTAGCGTGCCAATATTTGATGTAGCAAAAAATAAACGGTTACATTTCTAAGGTCTTACCCCTCAATTATGTTCCTTATGTATTAACTAAGTGACAGAAAAAAATCTACAAAGAAATATTGATGTTTAGACGTTGCTCACAGTCAAATATTTCTTCAAAATGTGTAATATCTGCTTTTGAAGATGTGGTAGTTGGATTGCTATAAATTAAGATTTTAGCTATACTTAACTCTTATTGAAACTTTTCAATAACAGTTGTATATTTAAAGACTTTGCTTTCTAATATTTATTTTAAGTGTTAGTATCGATGCTGCTGAGCGGGGCGTGGCTTTGATATGGTCATTTAACGCTGTTCTTACAAACCAAGAAGATCAGAAGCAGTTTTTACTCCAGGTGGTTGAGCGACACAGGCAGCTATATGCTGATTCAAAGAAGTCAACAGTTGTGAAGCTTTTACAATGAACATTTAAACACGGTCTTGTCTTTAAACACTTAAGACTAGAGTAATTTGGCTACAATAATATGATATGTTCATTGTTCAAGCATCGTATTATGTTAATTAAAATGTGTTTCTATGTTTTCCATGTGTGTTCTGTACTTTGTGTTCTACTCACAAAGTACACCTAGTTAAGAAACAAGAAATTCTCAACGTAGAAAGCCCACAACAGGACAGTCCATGTTCAAATGTTTTTCAATGAAAATGTCACACGGTACAAACATTTAGAGTTCCATGAGCAACCCCTAAACATTGTTTAATCATCATGAAATTTTGTGTGCTTCTTCTCAATACCAAAAGGGAAAGAATTGGGAGTTAACACTTTGAAATTTCTAAATTGATTTTTTTGTTGGCACCCTAGTGTGGGGCTGTTATTATTAGAATGTGTCAACTATACAGCGAAACCCATCAAACACCACATCGTGTCTCTTTTCTGCTTCCCTTAAGTGAATCCTATTTCCTTTAGATGCTTGGCTGACTGTTGCTGTTGCTGTTCCTCTCTGTGATGAGGATTGGCCTACACTCAAGGAAATGTAGATGGTAATAAAGTAGTCAAAGAAGAGCTCAAATCCCATTAATTCATTCAACAGTTAAGGCAGCACAAATTCACAGGTGAAACAGAACACCAAGACATGGTTACTCCATAAGTCACGTGATCCATTTGCTAGGTGGATTTGTTCACATCCACACATTGGCAGTGAGGCTGTCATGAAAATGAATAGTCGTTGGTGGCTTTCCTTCTTTGGGTGACTAGAGAAATTGTTATGTTAAATGATATTACACAATAGCAACTAGGATTTATCTGGGTGTGTTTCTGTACAATATCATAACGAGGAAGCAGATAAAAAAAATACCGAAATAAAAAAGCAACCCTCTACCATCCAGTATAGTGTTAATCACGGACTGTGGGGAAGCTAAAGGCTAAGCCTGGTCTGCTACACTGCTCGCTAACTACTCTGGCATTAGTGACTCAGGTGAAAAAGTGAGGAGGGGGTTGAAACAACAAAAATTATCCTTGCTCTGCACTTTCATTGCAGATTTCAGCATTTCAAAGGTAACCTACTTGTATTCTACTAAAGGCCTTTCACACATGCACCGAAAGACGACGTTCTCCGGATAATCCCGGTGGAGCTGTATGTCCGCCCCTCCGGAGTTTAACCTACCAGGCCCCTAGTGTCCGGAGAACTCACAACGAGCGAGTGGGCGTGTTGCTGACGTTTCTACCATGCGACTGGCGCAAAACCGGGTGAATACAAAGGGTGAAGAAGAAATAATAAAATTAAAATGTCTAACTGGAAAGACGAGTGATTCCTAAACGTTAAACGTCTTGTCGGTATGGGCCAACTCTGAAATCAACAGACGGATACAAGGAATGGCAAGAGACTCGGTTGTTTAGGACTTTGATGTGCTGTAAACAAAACACTGCGAC